>CM056598.1:23684163-24202249 GCA_029721355.1 Tegillarca granosa | reverse complement strand
AGTATCCATATTTTGCATGTTGTATGCATGTCACCGATTCTTACAATCTGTTGCTTAAAATTGCATGTGCATAATGTTAAAATTCCTTAGTGTTATGTTTTGTTTCTATGTAAAACGCAAGGACACACACTCGCGCTGGCGCGCACAAGTACGAAACACACATACATATTCATTGTGTATCACAGTGATTACTCTTCGTCGACAACATAACGGGAATGGACAACTGTTCAACCCATTTAATCCCTTTTCCGTTTCTTACTCCTCACGGTCTCTAACTACCGCCGAAAAGCTAGTTGATTTCCGTCTTTCACTTATATGTTCTCATACAAACAATAAAATGGTGTCTATACATAATACGATACCACCACTGTCTTTCTGAACTAGATAAAAACAATATAAAATTGCGACACACCTGTTACAGTGATTCTTGTAATTATGGTAATTTCGGAAAACGGCTTTGTTTCCGTAATGTTGCAAAAACTAATGAAATGCACTGAATAATTACATATATGTCATTAACATAAAACGTTGGAATTGTGTTTAACAATGGGTCACGCACATGCAAAACTTGTTCGGGACATTGCACTTACTTTTCAAACATTGTGCATCCAGCTTTATTTACATTCGCAGTACTTTTCAGTTTTTGGTTGTGACGTCATAAACAATGTACTTGTCTATGACGTCACAATTCCTTCTCAGTTACTATGTCGAACCCGAGAATGTATTTTTTTCACGACGATAATTAAAGCATTAAGTTTATCGGAAAGGTTTAAATGAAACAAATTATAACGTAACAAACTGTACGTGTCGGTATCATGCACACAATATGCAAAATATTGATATTGAAATGTAATTTTCGGTAAAGCTGACAAAACTCGGAAAAAATTGTATGCACGGCAAAACGCATAATGTTCATATTCCTTAGTGTAATGTTTTGTTTCTATGTAAAACGCAAGGACACACACAAGTACAAACACACACATGCATATGCATTCTGTATCACAGTGATTACTCTTCGCCGACAACGTAACGGGAATGGACAACTGTTCAACCCATTTAATCCATATTCCGTTTCTTACTCCTCACGGTCTCTAACTACCGCCGAAAAGCTGCTCGCTTTTGTCTCTTCCGTTTTTCGCTTATATCTTCTCATACAAACAATAAAATGGTGTCTACACATAATACGACACCGCCACTGTCTTAATATACTAGATACAAACTATACAAAACTGCGACACACCTTTAACAGTGACTCCTGTAATTATGGTAGTTTCGGAAAACGGCTTTGTTTCCGTTTCTGTTGCAAAAACTAATGAAATGCACTGAGTAATTACATATGTATCTTTAACATGCAACTTTAGACTTGCGTTTTAACAATGGGTCTTGCACATCAAAAACGTTTTCGGGACATTTCGCTTACTTTTTAAACACGCAAAAACTTTTCAGTCATTGATTGTGACGTCATAACCTATGTACTTGTCTATGACGTCACAATTCGTTCTTAGTTGCTATGTCGAACCCGAGATTGTAATTTTTTTCATGCCTATCGTAAAGCATTAAGCTTAATCGGACAGGTATAAATGAAACAAATTATAACGCAACAAACTGTACGTGATGGTATCATGCACACAACATGCAAAATATTGATATAGGAATGTACTTTTCGGTAAAGCTGACAACAATCGGTAAAAATTGTATGCAGGCAAAGCACATGATGTTCAGATTATTTAGGGTAATGCTTTGTTTCTATGTAAAACGCAAGGACAAACGCCTGAGCGCGCACAAGCACAAACACACACATGCATGTTCATTGTGTATCACAGTGATTACTCTTCGTCGAATACATAACGAGAATAACCAACTGTTTAACCGATTTAATCCTTATGCCGTCTCTTACTCCTCACGGTCTCTAACTACCGCGGAAAAGATGGTCGCTTTTGTCTCTTTGGTATTTCACTTATATCTTCTTATATAATCAATAAAATGGTGTCTACACATAATACGGCACCACCACTGTCTTTCTAAACTAGATAAAAACAATATAAAATCAAGACACACCTTTTACAGTGATTCTTGTAATTATGGTAATTTCGAAAAACTGCTATGTTTCCGTTTCTGTAGCAAAAAACTAATGAAATGCACTGAATAATTACATATATTGTCTTTTACATACAACGTTGGACTTGCTCACGCCCATGCAAAACGTTTTCGGGACATTTCACTAATTTTTTAAACATTGTGCATCCCGCTTTATTTACATTCACAGTACTTTTCAGTAATTGGTTGTAACGTCATAAACGATGTACTTGTCTATGACGTCCCAATTCCTTCTTAGTTACTATGTCAAACCCGAGAGTGTAATGATTTTTCAAGCCTGTATTAAAGCATTAAGCTTAGTCGGTAAGTTTAAATAAAACAAATTATAACCGATTGTGGTCAGCTTTATAAAAAAGTACATTCCAGTATCAATATTTTGCATGTTGTATGCATGTCACCGATTCTTACAATCTGTTGCTTAAAAATTGCATGTGCATAATGTTAAAATTCCTTAGTGTTATGTTTTGTTTCTATGTAAAACGCAAGGACACACACTCGCGCTGGCGCGCACAAGTACAAAACACACATACATATTCATTGTGTACCACAGTGATTACTCTTCGTCGACAACATAACGGGAATGGACAACTGTTCAACCCATTTAATCCCTTTTCCGTTTCTTACTCCTCACGGTCTCTAACTACCGCCGAAAAGCTAGTTGATTTCCGTCTTTCACTTATATGTTCTCATACAAACAATAAAATGGTGTCTATACATAATACGACACCACCACTGTCTTAATATACTAGATAAAAACTATACAATAACTGCGACACACCTTTAACAGTACTTTTTCAGTCATTGGTTGTGACGTCATAAATGATTAACTTCTCTATGACGTCGCAATTCGTTCTTAGTTACTATGTCGAACCCGAGAATGGAAGTATTTTTTACACCTGTATTAAAGCATTAAGCTGAATCGGAAAGCTTTAAATGAAACAAATTATAGCGCAAAATATTGATATTGGAATGTAATTTTCGGTAAAGCTGACGACAATCGGTAAAGTATGCACGGCAAGACGCATAATGTTCATATTCCTTAGTGTAATGTTTCGTTTCTATGTAAAACGCAAGGACACACATACGCGCGGGCACACACAAGCACAAACACACACATGCATATGCATAGTGTATCAAAGTGATTACTCTTCGCCGACAACATAACGGGAATGGACAACTGTTCAACCCATTTAATCCCTATGCCGTTTCTTACTCCTCACGGTCTCTAACTACCGCCGAAAAGCTGCTCGCTTTTGTCTCTTCCGTCTTCTCTAACAAACAATAAAATGGTGTCTACGCATAATACGACACCGCCACTGTCTTATTGTGCTAGATAAAAACTATACAAAATTGCGACACACCTTTTACTTTGATTCTTGTAATTATGGTAGTTTCGGAAAACGGCTTTGTTTCTGTTTCTGTTGCAAAAACTAATGAAATGCACTGAATAATTACATAATATGTGTCTTTAACATACAACTTTGGACTTGCGTTTTAACAATGGGTCTTGCACATGCAAAACGTTTTCTGGACATTGCGCTTACTTTTTAAACACGCAAAAACATTGTGCATCCCGCTTTATTTACATTCGCAGTTCTTTTCAGTTTTTGGTTGTGACGTCATAAACAATGTACTTGTCTATGAGGTCACAATTCGTTCTTAGTTACTATGTCGAACCCGAGAATGTAATGTAATTTTTTTTACACCTGTATTAAAGCATTAAGCTGAATCGGAAAGCTTTAAACGAAACAAATTATAGCGCAACAAACTGTAAGTGTCGGTATCATGCACACAACATGCAAAATATTGATATTAAAATGTACTTTTCGGTAAAGCTGACAAAAATCGGTAAAAATTGTATGCACGGCAAAACGCATAATGTTCATATTCCTTAGTGTAATGTTTTGTTTCTAGTTAAAACGCAAGGACACACACGCGCGGGCGCACACAAGCACAAACACACACATGCATTGTCTATCACAGTGATTACCTTGATGCACACAACATCCAAAATATTCATATTGGAATGTAATATTATCTACTTTCCAGTAAAGCTGACAACATTCGGTAAAAATTGTATGCACGGCAAAACGCATAATGTTCAAATTCCTTAGGATAATGTTTTGTTTCTATGTAAAATTCAAGGACATACACACACACACTTAGCAATTTTTTAACGATAAATAACTCTTAAATCAGTAATGGGTATATTTGAACTGGCATTTTGTATATGTATAATAGCTTCAAATACTCACTGGGGGCCTCAGTGCCCCAGTGGTCCAAAGCGCGCGCTTACGGATCACAGCGCCTCTCACAGCTTTGGTTCGAATCCCACTCGGGAACTTTCCGAGTGTGAGAAAGGTTGTCAGTTCGCTTGCAGAAAGTTGGTTGTTTTCTTCGGGCACTCCGGTTTCCTCCACCATCCCAGAACTGACCGCCTCGAAATAAGTGAAAAAAGTAAAGTAAAACACTATTACTCCTCCCACTCCTCCTTCTCCTTCAAATACTCACTCACCTCACTCTCATTCACTCAATTACTGACTTTGCCATGTTGTTGGTTTTTAAAAAAAATATTTTATCACCTTACTGACTCGTGTTAAAACTCTTTTTTTTTCTGACAAAATGTGAAAATTAAGAGTTAACAGCTACATCCATGTATTTGGTATGCAGATAAGAGGTTACCCATCCTTCGTTAAAACTGGTCAAAGATTAGTTTTACGGTAGCACAATGAGATTATGGCTAAGCTCTTTTCATACTTTGACGTGACCCTACAAAGACTGTTTAAAATGTATAATCATGAGAATTTCTCAAGTACAGAAATATTTGATAAGGCGTATTTTATATATTGTTAATCGGAATATTTTTGCGAGCATCGTCATTGCAAGATACATGCACACAAACATTTCCCGATTTAGAGTACTCTTGTAAAAATTTTAAACATCGTGCATATTAGATGATCTCTTGGTCTCCTCAGTAAAACTAAAAACCGATATTGCGAATCTCATTGTTGCTCACCGCAAAGTTTGTAACTCGACAGACCCTATTTCATTATAGAGTTTGCCAGTCCATGATCACCTGCCAACTGAGTCAGCTGGTCACTTTTCTCTGGGCACTCCGGATGTCCAAGGTTTCCAAGGTAAGAATAAAATTTATACAAAAATCATTAGCTGCAAAACGATACATGCTTTTTCCGCGTTTTGTATCCTAACCTTTCGATTTTTTTCATAAAGTGATCATGTGTCGTGAAATAAATAAAATTCCAACAAAAATATTTTATTGATGACGTGTTTTTATTTATAAATTGGCTGTATAATAAATATTTCTAGATGAAATTCATTTTTGAAACATTTACAATGTTTAAAGAACATTTATTTAAAGTGTCTCTGTACGTTACAATGTTTCAATAAATTTGCTTCATATTCAACGGTACAAGAAACGCTAAAAACGTACTTTGTTTTATTTGTATTCAATACTATTTTATTGTCTCTTATTCGAAGGATGTGTCTCAACCTCAGTTGACATGCTTCAGTTTTATACCACCTTCCCTGTAAGGATTATTCGGTTTAGCTTTTTTTGTTATGCACTCACAAAGCGAAATAATAACAGAGTGTTAATAATAATAATAATAATAATAATAATAATAATAATAATAATAATAATAATAATAATAATGTGTATTTTGTTACAAACAAAATAAAAACGAAATACACACAGAGTAAAATAGTGGCTTATTTTAGGGTCCGTTATTTGTATCAAGTTTTTCACATCAAAAGTCATCAAATTCTTTAGATTTTATGAAAATATAAATGAAGATAAAATTTACAAATATTTAATAATAAAGATTAATTTTAATGAACACAAAAATATTATTACAAACATTTTTTGTATACAAGTTTGAACTCAAGGTCATCGATCTGAAAAAATCGAAATTATAGAAATAAACTAGTACACTACACGTGTTACACGTGCTGTATTGATTTAATTGATTGTGTTTGTAACATCTGAAAAATATCTATTTCTAACTATACATATCACGGTCTAAAACTGTCATCGTTTCCAAGGTCAAAAATACTACAATACAAAATAGTAAAACAGATGTTTACCTCAACTATGGGGGAGAAAATGGCAAATAATTTTAATCATAATTCAAATGGTTAAATATCTGAATATTCTTTACAATGTTCTCTTAATTGTTTTTATGTGTTATTTTCGCTTTTCCTTTTGTTCAAACGATCCCGGCAATGTTTTCACATAACTTAAATCAGACGCTCTATGTAGCTTAGTTACCATTTTCTCCAAGAAAGAATTTCTTTTTCAATTTCTGTAAAATTCAGAGATTTGGTTTTGTTGCTCATTTTGATGTTAATTTCACAACTTGTTTTATCGATGATAAATGTATAAGCTTAGTTCATGTAAGTAGGATTTAATTTACAGGTGTGCAACCTAACTAGTTTTCAGGTGAGCGGGGGTTAACTCTGACTTAATTCTGGGTTACCTAAACTGTGGATCACCATGTAAATCAGACTTAGGTAAACCAGACGTACGCAACTGGCCATAAGACAGTTCAAAGAAAAAAATCGTAACTTATATATAAATCTTTCATAAATGGGTTGTGAATTCCCCGTTGTTTGAGTATACGCTTAAATGTTATTTATCAAAACTGAAGGCTAGCATTTAAGGACTGGATTTTCACGCAAATATTAAACACTCAAAGTTTGCATTGTCCATAAAAGACGTTTGTCAGCGATGCTTGAAGATTTTGTTATTCAGAATATAAATGTATATGAAAAAAATCTACAAAATGATATTTATATAATATAAAACATATGTATTTGGAAAAATATATAATTATAGGAAATTGTAATTAAAACAGTCTTTTTAAACAATGTTATACACTGTTAACACAGAAGCTGACAACAAACAACAAAACAGAGAAAACGAACAAAATAAGTTGGCATATAAAAGATATAGAAAAGAAAACACAAACTGGGTTAACTGTTTACATTAATGTCTAGTGGTGTGGTTATATTATTAGTTGACAGCCCCCAACCATCTAACTTGTGAGGCGGACAAGTACTGCAACATCTAACACTAGAAAGCTTTACAAACCTTTTATAGTTTAACCCGCGATGGCCATGAATGATAATATAAATAATTTTACATAAAAGAATATAAAGTGAAAGTGCTTTCAGGTGTAAATCACAATGATTTTTATATAATTTTTGTTTATATTCTACATATATAATTTATAACCTTGAGAAGACCAGAATAACAAGGAACATTGTAAGAACAAAACAGGATTGGAATTGCTACAAATTGATATTTTATATTTGTATACCTGAGCTACAGTTTACCGAAAATCGTTGCAAGTGTTTTTACATATTAAACTCCATATAACTTTATATTCAGTATAAACTATATACATGTATTGCACCAACGTCGCACGTATCTAGAAGTCTATAGATATAGTATTTGAGAACTTCCAAACATACATAATAACATCCACCACACAACAAATTAACTCAAGAGTTCCACGGATTTTAATGCCTCGCCAGGTTAGTTTTTGATCGAGTAGAAAATACATTACTTTAACATAAACTTTCACATTTGACACGCCGCCGCCGCCGCCGCCGCCTACGACACCGGAAAAGTAATAACTAAGTCTCGCCTTATGGCAATACCAGGCTCTACATAAACCAAAATTTCACATGTTACTTACTAAGGAACCTCTGACAATAAATTATACTATTACAGTTACACAAAATACTTATAAAATTATGAACGGGTTACTTGGTATTACAATGTATTAAATTAATGATGTAATGTAGTACAGCTGTCATGTGAAGAATTTTTAATATTCAGAAAGATAAATATTTACAGATTTAATTGTATACTACATAAAGTTATTCTTGCAAACATAAAACTTGTGCTTCTGGTGTTGGATGGCTATGTCATATACCACTTTTTGGATTTAATCATAAAAATACATTCAAAAAGTGGTATATGACAGCTATTTTAAATACATAATACAGACTTTCGCCAATGGTCAGCCCTTTACTGCATTCGACCTAAGAAAAATTAAAAGAAGACCATAGAAATAAAATGTTATGTTTCTATTGACAGTTATTTTATATTAATGTTCAGACTTTCGCCTAAAATTACTGTATATGTACAGAAATTTAAAAATATACATCACATAGAAAAACAGTGCAACATTCTGCATGACCAATGACCAAAAAGTGCACAATGTCGGCATAATCAACCTTTGCTTTTGAAAACAAAAATGCATCGCTCTGAAACTAAAAAGGCTGTCTGGAGATAAAGTCGTAAACTTGCTTGAAGATGGTAGGCACATCACTTAAAAGTCTTGTGATGATGCAACTATCACTGGTAATATATGCTGAAAAATCTTTAGAAAATGTATAATATCATATTATGATGCATTTTCAATAGCAATTTCTTGTTGCCACAAACATAATATCCCAATATTCTGCACACGAGACATAGATCTGTAAACCGGGACATTTTTTCCTAATACAATTTAAATTCAGTGTTTATAACGATCCAACTTCACTGTTTTTTATTACTGCCTCTTACTCATCGATTTTTACGAAACGAAATTCTTTCAAGTACATATACTGCATTTAAAAAACACTTAAACAATCGAGTTCATAAGAAAACAGTTTAAAACAGGTTCTTCTATATATGTTATTTTTAAAAGTTCTATTCAATATTTGTTTTAATGAATTGAAAGATAAAAAAAGGTAATTTTTACAAAAATGAAATCGTCCCCCAATTTTGATACCGATTATATGAGCTGATATATATTTTTAAAATTGTGAGCAAAATTTAACAATACAAAGGTATATATATCTCAATGGGTGTAACGATATTATACCAGTTTTACTGCTATAGAAATACAATGTATATGATTGTCTAATATCATTTCAAGATACTTAAATATTACAAAACCAGTGCATGTTGGCAAGGAAGCCCCCTTCGTGTATAATCAACTTTTCAATATTGCTGAATAAGTAACATATTGCCGGGAAGTTAAGGGCGTTCACTATTTGTGCTTTTGTTGTCTGCCAAGTCCTTTTTTTCTTCTTAAGCTCGAAACAGCAGTATTCCACAATGTCTATCCAAATGTTTAATTATTAAAGGGTATCACAGACACTTCGTCGGCGAAGCGGTCGACTTGTAACCTGAATCAAACGTCCATTGCTTCTAAAGCCTTTAAATCTATCACAATGTATTAAAATACATCAACATGTTACATTGCACAAATTAATTTTAATTATCCCACTGGTGTCCTTCACAATTTGCTCAAATAGTTATCAATAACAATTAACACATTTAATACGGATGATGTCAGTGCTGTTAGCTCATCTGATAACCTCCAACATGGCGTCTGAATTTCCAAGTTAGTTTCTGCCAAACCGTATGAGGTTTTTCTTCTTTTAATTTGCCCCTAAATTCTTTTGGTTGGCTTCGAAGAAAAACTTGATTTGGGCTGTTCATTTCATCACCGGAGAATTGTCCACTATCGGCACTGCTATTACTTCCGTTTTCAGTTTGTCGCATTCTTAAGAATTCTTCATACGAACCCTCTGACGTCTCTATTCTTGGTCGGTCTTTTCCGCGCTTTGCCAACCGACCTATAGCAGACGTACTTCTAACAGATCTGTCTGCATTTAGTTTGGAATCAGCGAAACTGAAGTCTCTTATAGTACTTCTGCTGACGCTTTTAACATTTTGTTCGTGCTTTGGTTTGCCTAAAGGTTTTAATGCTCCTCCCTTTGACTTTTTATTTTGACTAAAACTAATATCTGACTTTGGTCTCGGAGGTGCCGGGCCTTTAGAGCGGTGCTTGGGCTTATATCGTATATTCTTTCTCCATGTATAATGATCAAATTCGTAGTCTTCATCATCGCTTAGGTATTTCGCAAAATCCTCACCATCGAATTCTTTGTATATTTTATTATTGTTATCTACAGATTCAACATCATCATTAAAGTCCATTGTAAGTTCATCTTCGTCATAATCAGGAGGGGGTATATACGGATATTCATTAATGCCTTTTTTATCTACAATTTTAACTTCGGCAATTACAGGTGTTGGTGGAGGTGGTGGTGCTGGTCTTCTCTCCTTCTTTCCTTTCTTTTTATATCTAGGTGGTGCAACTGGATTTTCGTGCGATTTTGCTGGATACTCGAAAGATTTATTGACACTGTCCGGTGACCTTGGTGAATGAACAGACGTCGCGTCATCAATTGTCTGATATTCTTCATCAAAGCTATGAGTTTTAACACTTTCTCCAAAGTCCATTACAGCCTCTTGATCTTGAACATTGTCCATTTCTGAATCATCTGTCCCAAATAACGGATTATTACTAAACCTATGTCCACCCATTTCGGACTTGCCCTCATTTAAAACAATACATGAGTCAACATCTCCCATTAAAACAAAATCATTTTTATTGTTCACACTTGTATCTAAATTGTTGTTAGTTTTAACGGAAGTGTTTTCGATTTTGATGTCCTGTGCAAGTTCTCTTTCCGGTTCTGGATTTCTCGATTCCTCTCTGGATGTCTGACTTAACAATATTTTGGGTTTGTAGTTTCCTATTTTTGGTAAATGTAATTGTGTTCCAGGAGGAGGAGGCGCATGATAACTTTTATGGAAATTTAATTTGGCTTTCCTTTCGAAATTTTCTATCTGCGTTTTGACCATTGACCGTGATAAAGGATCATCATTCCCCGACATATGCTCATCACATACCGAAAATATTTCATCCACTGGGATATACTTTCTTGAATTCGCCATTTTGTTTCTTTAAATACTGAAATACACAAAAATAGTTATTATTAAATAATACATGCATGAAAACATTATAGTGATGCCGCGAGTTATATCACCTCACTAAAACGGCTACACCGATACAAATTGGTGATTATAAAAAGTAGATACTCGGACAATATATTTCTCTCTCTCTCTCTCGCTGCCTGTGTCTGTGTGTGTCTGTGTGTGTGTGTGTGAGAGAGAGAGAGAGAGAGAGAGAGAGAGAGAGAGAGAGAGAGAGAGTTTATTTAAAATGTGATTATCATTTTCTGACAATTATCTGTTGCCCCTACATTCCTCGGTCATGTGCTAATTGTTTTTTTTTTTGTTTTTTTGTTTTTTTTTGTTTTTGTTTTTTTGTTTTTTTTAGTTATTTATGTAATAAAGTATTTAACAACAAGTACAACATCATATATAGATTTAATCAGTCATATACATATCCTTTGCTATTCTCTTTATATTCTATTTAAAACAAACAAAAAACACCTGCCTGTTTACCTGGTTTATCAAGTCACAACTTTATGTCATTAAATGCGTTTAATCACATTTTCTTTATACTCGAAGTTATTTTTGACTATTTATTGTGACACACTTTTCGATTTGGAAATGTTCCAATGTCTTAAAAAGTTTAAACTTAATTAGGCAGAAATATTGCCTGATTGACGGGCTGTTCGTTTCTGACAATAAAAAAAACTTTCTTTGATAGTATCCTATTTGTTAATGTATTTAATAACTGTAACTATATCATAAAAATTATTCTTCTGTGTGATCAACCTGAATAGCTTAGCTTATTTCTATTTGAAAGAAAATTATACAAATTAACAATTTTTCAAATTTCTTTATTTTCACGTAAACACATGTTTATTAATATCTATTAATAGAAGAATTTTATCTTTCTTAGGGATCGAGACATTTTAAAATTACAGCTGTGATAAATTAGAAAATTGACAAAACTTGAAGCACAACTAGTCTTCAATTTCAGATAGTCGAAGTTATAGAAATAGTAATCAATCTAAAAATTAAGTTATGGGACTCGTCCTATCCCAAGGTTTAAAAAAATTAGGGACCGAATTCCTCCATTATCGTAAAAGTTCCGCCCATAGACAGTATTTTATAGGACCAGAAATTTTTTTGAAGCGGGGGGGGGGGGGGGGGGGTATTATGCAAGAACCCATTCAAGACCAACAATGAAACATGAAAAATTTCGTTTGATTAATTAAAGATGATTTCATTAACTTTAGTCTTTTATATCAGCTATATGCGAAATTTGGAATATTTTATTCTTTAAAAAATCAAAATTTCATATATGACATGTCCGTTTATTGATGTCCAATTTTTTGCGTTTCCTATAAGCAGTATTGAAAAATAGAAGTGAGTTACTCCTTTAGTAAATAACGATCAATATGTTTTGCACACCTTGTCTACAACGATGAGGTAGGCGTAAACTTTATTTTGATGGTAGAGTTGCACTTCACTTTACAGTCTGCTTAATAAAATGGAAAATGATTTTGAAAATGCAATGCATAAATATTAAATACTGTTCAAGTACAATAAAATCTGGATCCTTAATTCATTTTTTAGGCATTTAAGAAGTAGCAAAACATTACAACTAGAACCTTGGTAACCGGGTCACGGATCACAGTATACTAGTATTTTTTCCTCCTAGGTTTGTATTGCAATCGAGCAGATCGAGTGTACAAAAGTTTGTCAGTTAACTCGCTGAAGGTCAATGGTTTTCTACGTTCCCTGTTATTTTCTCAAGAAACAAAGGACTGAACGTTTCGATTATACCAATTATAACTGCGACATAAATCATAAATATTTCTGAATTATTTTAAAACGAAAATTGCCACTAACCTTTCTCTGTTTTTTCTCCGCGTATAGCTCTTTCTTGCATATACATTATTTATTATTTATGCATGTTAAATTCGACTCTGAGTGAATATTAATTAATGATTTGTATCAAATGTTAGGTCGTGCAGAACGTAACAGAACAAAACTCCCATGTAACCTTTCAGTAGAATTTGAATTATTTATAGTGATCAATCAGAATTATGCACTTAAAACACTAAAATAATAATAAATCACAAAGCTAGTCATAAAATATGTATTACATATAGAAAGAATAATATCTTTTGTCGTAAACAAACAATGAAAATAGAGAACAACAAAACCATGGGAGGACGGACATTCTCACAGCACCTTCATATGTTTTATCGAAGGTATTAAACCAGAATGTTTCATTAAGTAGTAGATACAAATGTGACCCCTTTCCCCTCCCCAACCCTCTCGCTCTAATTAGGTTTTCTCATGAAGAACCATAACGCTTCAAGGTGCTAGCCACCGGTAGTATATGTTTTCGCTGATGCTCATGCTCTCTCTCTCTCTCTCTCTCTCTCTCTCTCTCTCTCTCTCTCTCTCTCTCTCTCTCTCTCTCTCTCTCATATATATCTTTTGAATATAGAATGATCCATATCTGAATATTTCTATTATTCTGAAATGTAAATCGCCAATCTGACACGTTTCTTTAATTTTTTTGAAGTTTTAAATGATAAAATTTAAAGTATGAAGAGAATGATAATTAAACAATAAACCTGTTATACATGCATAACATTGATGACAACCAAGGGTATCCTGTACAAACTAACGACAGGGATATAAAAAATTATTAATATTATAAGTAAATATTTAAACAGAGCTACCATGTCGTTCTTACTGACAGCATATCGGTTTGTTTTATACTAAGTGGGGTTATAGAGTAGACTAGGTGTTTGAATCATTATATATTTACTTTATAATAACATCACAATTATTGACATTGATATGCCTAACTTTATAAAATATTCATTTTATTCTATTTCAAACTAATTTACAGTGGATGATTTATACAGGTGCTATCGATTTATTTGATAGGGTCATGGTGAGGGTTAATTACACGGGAAACAAATGTCTTAACGATAATTATTTCATTGTCTAAAATATGTAATAGTAAAACCACAAAAGAAATGATCAAACAAGAATAAGTAATGAAAAAATTATAACAAGGTAATGATAAAACCATAACAGGGTACAGTCGAACAAGTATATGTAATAATAAAACCATAACATGGTACAGTCGAACAAGTATATGTAATGATAAAACCAAAACATGGTACAATCGAACAAGTACATGTAATTATACAACCATAACAGGGTACAGTCGAACAAGTACATGTAATGATAAAACCATAACAGGTTACAATCGAACAAGTACATGTAATGATAAAACCATAACAGGTTACAATCGAACAAGTACATGTAATGATAAAACCATAGCAGGTTACAGTCATACAATTATATGTAATGATAAAATCATAACATGATACAATCGAACAAGTACATGTAATGATAAAACCATAACATGATACAGTCGAACAAGTACATGTAATGATAAAACCATAACATGATACAATCGAACAAGTACATGTAATGGTAAAATCATATCATGATACAATCGAACAAGTACATGTAATGATAAAATCATGACATGATACAATCGAACAAGTACATGTAATGATAAAATCATAACATGATACAATCGAACAAGTACATGTAATGATAAAACCATAACATGATACAGTCGAACAAGTACATGTAATGATAAAACCATAACATGATACAATCGAACAAGTACATGTAATGATAAAATCATATCATGATACAATCGAACAAGTACATGTAATGATAAAATCATAACATGATACATTCGAACAAGTACATGTAATGATAAAATCATAACATGATACAATCGAACAATTATATGTAATTATACAACCATAACAGGGTACAGTCGAACAAGTACATGTAATGATAAAACCATAACAGGGTACAGTCGAACAAGTACATGTAATGATGAAACCATAACAGGGTACAGTCGAACAGGTACATGTAATGATAAAACCATAACACGTTACAATCGAACAAGTACATGTAATGATAAAACCATAACAGAGTACAGTCGAACAAGTACATGTAATGATGAAACCATAACAGGGTACAGTCGAACAAGTACATGTAATGATAAAACCATTTCATGGTCAATAATGTAAACCTTAGTCTATATACGTCACTATTAGTTATTACCTTTTAACAGGTTTGATTGTAACGCGGGAATGCAAAATACTTTGACCTTTGATTGACAGTGGTCATGTTGGGTATGTTAAATCCAGACATGACTAGTGAGACGAAACATTAGAAACATAAGTGCTAGTATTAGAAAATAGTATCTGCGATTTACTTACTTAAATATTTACATGTAAACATATCTTAGTATGAATTTCAGTATTGCAAATTTTTAAGTCTTCTCTTGCAAAACATACACATTATCATCATCGTCATTTAGATATTATCTAAAATATTTCATCTACTTGTATGTAGGAGTTGGATTTGTGAACTTGGGAAATAAAAAACATCACATGTTTAACATAATAATGCTATGTGATTGCGTTTTTATATCGTGATACATTGTCATAATTTACATTGAAGAAAGCATCGTGTGTCATTATAAAAAAAAAACTTGGTTGTCCTATAATTGTTTAGAAAAAAATCTCGGTCACATTTCGGATGGATGGTTTTAAATAAGTAAAATAGCTTTAACATTCCATTGCACAAGACATCCCTCCAGTGTAGTTTTTATGATCTTTTGTTCATTAAGAGGAGTGGAATCTGTATTCTATTTTACTTAAACCATAATCCACGTACTTATTTATTTGTTGTTTTTTTAAAGATTTTTTTTTAAATTTGTCGAATTTAATTTTCCTTTCCGTTTTTTTATATTCTAAACAATATTGCTAAATTTTAACTTGGAAGCTGATTAACGTTCTAAATTCTCGCCATATCTTCCCAACAACTAAACTAACCCTCCCACAGTAACTTAATTCATGATGTACGTTTCCTTATTAACCAAATTCGCTTTCAGGGGCCTCGGCGGTGACTTATGGTTTCTCTCCGTTTAGGTACGAACCCCACTTGGGCAGATCCTATTGTGAGGAAGTTTGTCAGTTCGCTTGCCGAGAAGTTAGGTGGTTTTCTCCGGACAGTTGGTTTCCTCCACATCCCTGAACTAACCGCCAAGATAAGCGAAAGAATTTTGACTGGAATGTAAAACACTTTTAATTCCAATTAACTTTCAAAGATGTTTTCGTTATAACAGACTTATTTTTATCCCGTTTCATAATGATATATGCCGCTGAACAGATACCTTCCAACGACTCGCGGCAAACGACATTGGACACAAAGATAAGTAAACAAATGACACACAACTTAATGATTTATGAAAGGTGCTGACAAAGAGAGTTATACACAATCATATGAATTTTTGACATTTAATTTAAACTCGCTTGTCTAACAAATTACCAACACAAAGTTAAACTGACGAAGCAAATGATAAACTGGTGAAACTAATAGTTTTTTTTCTACTAGTAGAGTTTAATTAAACAATTTCCATAGTTTTTTTTAACTTGGACGTGAAATGTTCTTTAAATAATTTAAACTAACTTAAAAATAACTTTCTTTTACAACTGCCTTTCAAAATGCCAAACACCACTTAATATCATTTTTGTTGTTATATTTTAGCAGCCACGGTCAATCGGTGATTAAAAGACGTGGGTATCTGTCTAGCGACATTGACATTGGGAACTATGGTCAAGTACGTGACTTTCAGTTATAAATTTCAATATGGCATATTGCTTCATTTTTATATCTTGCTTGTTAATAAATTATTGCATAACAATATTCAATTGAATACGTGACATGAGTATTCAAGTATTCAAGGTTTATCGAAGATTTTTAAATGTTTACAAATTTTTAATATAGATCTATATTAAATATATATCTATATATATATAGCGCAACAGGAAAGGTTTTAATAAAATTCTACAAACTTAAGTCGATTTATAATAGGATTTAAGAAGTATAAATATTTCTTGTTTTACTGACAGTATTGTAAGGGGACAATCAGCGTGACCAGAACTGTGACCAGATTATAACCAAGTAGAAATGGACAATATGATAAGATAGGTGTAAATGGAGCGATTTTGTCAACTAAAATCCTGGTTCTATTTTCAGACACAAGTAATTGAGCAGACTGTAATTTTCTTTTTATAAATGTTTTACGGATCATTTCTCACAATTTTGATCAATACGTGAATCGCTGATATATGTACACGTTTAGAATAATAATTTGAAATACTATATATAAACTACTAATGATATTCATTTACATTGAAAAGTAAATTTACAAATAAAACTTAAAGGCTAATTATAACAGATTTGAATTTTATATTCTTAGAAGCCCATTATACTTCAGCTGGATATTTTGCTATCCCTCCCCATTCATGTCAACACCAAATTTCCACCGTCCGATTATAACTAAAATAATGTAACAGCGGTAAATGTATAAATTATTCTATCGAATACTATATCGAAATAGATTACAGTTGGAACTTCCATTTCCAAAATGAAAATGATAACACATACATTCTAAATATTATTCTCCTATGGGACGGTTTACTTATTCCCCGGCATGTCAACACCTATATATCCACCCGGATTAGATTATCTAGTTTATCAGTTAGTTTACCTGTCAACCAGCACCTTGATTGATTAATTTTTACCTGTACAATAAAATGTTAAAATATTACTTACAAGTTTAAGCTTTGTTTTCCAGAATCAAACTTTTTAAGATAGAATAAAACGAAATATATTACTGGGTGCCGCCATGTTGGAATAATGTTTAGCTAACAAGAATATATTTTCTAATATGTAAATGACATTTCACTGTGTTGGAGCTTATAGTTCCTACGTCATAAATCTATACAATATAGGATCATTGATCCAAGAACGGGGCGTTTATTTAACTGGCTGTCGATGAATAGAAAGAATTGTTTGGAATGTAAACTCCATTCATAAGAACTGAAAATTACTGGTGCTTAAAGAATATATAATAAGTATGTGTACTGTCTGGGTGTGTCCCCCTTCGTCATCAGTACAGTAACACTACCCTACTGGCAGGTTTATTTATGTCTGGGGTAAAGTTGTTAAAATCACGATTATGATTGTGGAAATGGTAATAAGAATATATTTTAGATTTTATCGTAAATTGCGAAACTTTAAAGTGGAATATATGACACAGTAAGATCGGGTTATCATAAACGCCGAATTTTGTGGTGCTAGCCCATGTTTTATGTATTTAAGTAAAAAAAAAAAATAACACACACACACACACACAACACACACACACACACACACACACACACACACACACACACACACACACACACACACACACTATATATATATATATATATATATATATATATATATATATATATATATATATATATATATATATATATATATATATATATAATTACTTCTGCAATTGTAGTGATATATGATAGTCCTAGCATAAAATGCAAAGAGGGAAATTGGAACTATGGTATATCGTTTGTTTGTCTCCCTTTCGGTGAAAGCGGGGGACAAAAATTTTGAATGGTTTACTTTTAAATGATCCGCGGAAACCGATTGTCTATTTATAGTCACAGTGGCCTTGACCTTTGGCCTAGTGTCCTAAAAATCAATCCCAAGCGAGCTTTTGTCATAAGCTACCTCTGTGCAAAGTTTCATTAAAAAATCTTGAACAGTTAACCTTTAAATGACCAGAAACGGATTTTCTATTTATAGTCACAGTGACCTTGACCTGTGGCCTAGTGACCCGAAAATCAACTCCAAGCGAGCTCTTGTCATAAGCTACGTCTGTGCCAAGTTTCATTAAAAAATCTTGAACAGTTAACCTTTAAATGACCAGAAACCTATTTTCTATTTATAGTCACAGTGGCCTTGACCTTTGGCCTAGTGACCTAAAAATCAATCCCAAGCGAGCTTTTGTCATAAGCTACCTCTGTGCAAAGTTTCATTAAACAATCTTGAACGGTTAACCTTTAAATGACCAGAAACCTATTTTCTATTTATAGTCACAATGACCTTGACCTTTCGGTGAAATCGGGGGACAAAAAATACTAATTTATTATAAGAATAAAGATATCATCAGAATAATATTTACTAAAACATACGATGGTACAGATTGTAAATCGTTGAAACGAATAAGAATCTGTGAACACAACTTCAATTCGTGATGCAAATTATGATTCGCGGAAACAAATTATAATTCATGTACCTAACGAATAAAATCCGCGGGTACGAAAAACGATTTTTAAAGAATATTGTAGAGGTCTTAAATGCGCTTCCATACGATGGGAAATCTTTTCAAAACTTTTTTTTTTTCTTTTTTGCAAAATGCTGTTAAATATTATCAACAGAAATGAGTGGTCTAAAACGCGCGCTTACGGATCAAAGAGTCTCTCACCGCCTGGGTTCGAATCCCACTCGGGTCAGATCGTAGTGTTAGAAAGTTTGTCAGTTCCCTTGTCGAAGGTTGGTGGTTTTCTACGGACTCTCCGGTTTCCTTCACCATTCCAGAACTGACCGCCTCGAAAATAAATAAGTAAAAGAATCTTGACTGGGGTGTAAAACACCATAACTCCACTTCATTTCACTTTAATGCGCACAGTTATTGTGACCACTGACATTAAAAAATGTGTCAGACTATCTTACTCCATTACAAGCAAACAAAGATTAATTGTGTGTGATTCTAAGCCCACTGATGTACTTACAATAGCGGGTTTTGTCCAATGGTGATTGTTAAAGGCTCCAATCTGCTCTTAAAACGGCAGTCTGTTACATGAAAAGGCAACACAGTCTATGCATATATCTTCTGCAAAATATAAATGTGAGTGCTTAATGAGCATAGTGCATTAATGTACAATGGCCGGAAAGCTTTAAAATGACCTTAAAGCAGCAATCATATATAAAATGATAATAAAAACCCATTTGGAGAAGAGTTGAATGTCGTGACTAAATAAACACTTATCAGACAAATTTGTACATTTTAAAAAAATAAACTTTAAAATGATTAACAGAGTTATAAACATCAAATTTGTTATCAGAAAAAAAAAAAGAAACGCAACAACTTTCTACGTTGGTTTTCATGAAGTTCTTACTATGTTTCAATATCTCGAGATTTTGAACACAAGCCGATAATAGCATTCTATTTCCAACGTAAAATGAAGTGAAGCAACTTGTGGTTTAAATGCAATTCATTTAGAAATAGCCAATTATAAACACGCTACAACAATTAGAAAATTCTTGCAAAACAAGAAAAGACAAGGCACACACCGTGACATACACACACACGAGAGAGAGAGAGAGAGAGAGAGAGAGAGAGAGAGAGAGAGAGAGAGAGAGAGATGCATCGAGAACAATGATTATCAACGATATACACATATCGACAACAATACACTATCGAAAACGTTGATTATCAACAATACACTATCGAAAGCAATCGAAAACGTTGATTATCAAAAACACACTATCTAGAAGGTTGATTATCAACAATACACTATCGAAAACGTTGATTATCAAAAATGCACTATCGAAAACGTTGATTATCAACAATACACTATCGAAAACGTTGATTTTCAACAATACACCATCGAAAACATTGATTATCAACAATACATAAATTTAATAAATCATTATTAATTATTAGTTTTATGTACAATCACTTATAATAACTGATAGATCTCGGTTTCAGAATTGAATTCCTTATCAGTTGTATAAATAATCGCTAATTTTAGTTCTTATGACCTGACCCGCATTGGTTCGATCCCTAAACCTCCCGCTCTCGAGCAACCACCTAGCCACCGAGGCGATTTTGATATCATTGCTACTTCCCACTCCCTTTAATACCGATTGTAGTGCATCTGTTTGTGTTACTGCTATGATGCTGATAACTTCATAAATTCCTTGATTACAAGACTGATGTTTCTTTCATTGAAAACTAATAAATAAATATCACAAAATGGTTCAAGTGAAAACCAGAGCCATGGAGTACAAAAAGGCTTACAGTGTTCATGAATGTGTTCATCTAATCGGTCCCGGCTATAATATCATTTACACGTAACATACAATTCACAATCATGTTGTGCTACAGCCAAAAGGAGCGGGCACTTCAGTTTAGAGTAGCGTGTTGTTAAAACTAATATTATTAGAATTAAGGTATGACTAGATTGTGTTTACTACTTGCAAGTAGGGACCTTTTTTTTTTAAGTTAACTCGATTTTCTATAAACGTTCGTTTAATTCACTGTCGCTTAACACAGTTCAAACAGTAGCTATATACGTTTCCCGCGTAAAATATTTTTCAAATTTAACTCTGTAACTTTAAATGATTTAATAAGATTATAAAATATTAGTTCAGTTCATTTGAGGAAATGTGAATCCATATAAATTTATATATATATACTTATTCAATACGGTCAAAGTGAAAGTAGGAGTTATCGCTCATACTGGATTTTAGTAAATCACGTGATTTTTATGTCCAATGTGACGTCAGACAAAATGGCGTCGGATGGCTTCCTTCGAGTCCAGACTCAGTAAAAAGCTGTAATGCATCTGTCAACGAGAGAAAACGCTTATTTTGCACCGTTATGGCAGAAAATGACATGGTTGAACAAGAACAAGCAGCTGATTACCATGTCCCAGAATTTCCGTTTGAAGAAGAAGAAATAGCTTTTCTTCCAGGCCACTGTGATAATAATGATGATTTGAATTTTTTTCACAGAGTTGACTCTGCAGAAATTGTTTATAAACCTCGTGTCAAGAAACATAAGTTCTTTGGCAAATATTTAGTTGGTGATTTATTAGGTGAAGGGTCTTATGGAAAAGTCAAAGAATGTCTTGATAGTGAAACGTTATGTAGGAGAGCTGTCAAAATATTGAAAAGGAGAAAGCTGAGAAAAATCCCAAATGGTGAACAAAATGTCCAGAGGTAATAAGAGTAGTGGCAATCAATTAATTATACACAAAATTCCATGATTAGACAAACATATTAGTTACGGACTAAGTGCAGAAATGACCTATTACTGGTGCCAAATTGACTCGGTGACGAAATGGCTAGACTTCTCTTTTCTTTTGGTAATAGACGGGATCAGTAGTTCCAAATTAATAGACCATTTGCCAATTAAATGTTCCGAGTCATTTTCCTATTTAGATATTACAATAAGGGGGGACAAAACCTCTGAATTTTGGGGTTTTTTTCGTACAAATGCACTGTTTTTACCAAGTGTAATTTCTATGTTGTCATTTTATTTAAAAAGTTTACCAGACAAGCCTAAATACATTTGAGACATTATATGCAAAAAAAAAAAAATGGTTTAAAAGATGAAAATCATATTTTTAGCTTTTTGTTTGCCAAGAGAAGTCATGTTTTATGTAACGAAAAACCCAGAGAACTGTCCGGTCAGGTTATAAAATCTTAATAGAAAACCGATTCATATTTCGGTCAGAATTTTAATAAGCAAATCCAGTATTATGACTTGGTCATTATCAATCTCCTACTAAAATGGCATAAATCTTTAGACACCCTGATTTACTCTAGCTGTTTTATTGTACAAATGGCATTAGTTAAGGTAGTGCCTATAGACAGCAAATCCATCTGTTTTGAAAATGCTCAAAATTTTTACTTTAATTGACTGTTTGACATTAAAAATAGTGCAATTAATCCATCAGTGCACATTTGTAAGTATAATAATTGTATATCCGTGAGCATGTTTTCATCCTGTGAAGTTTAATTTAAAAAATAATAATTCTGTAGGGAAGGGGTGGCTTTTAGCCAGAATAGGTATATTAATTGCCAATTTTGCAGGGTTTGCAGATAATGCAAGGTAATGTGTAATTGACAAACAAGTAATTACACATAATTCTGCAGTGATGGTCATTTCCATAGGTTTGAAGCCAACTATCAAATTAGCTTGGTTTTATATATTCTGATTTGTTATTTAGTGGCTTATTACTGATCCCAACTGGTGAAGTCAGACTTGTTTTAAAATATCAAGACTAGAGGTAGTAATTGTGCCAAATCATGATAATTTTCAATGTTTGGGATCTTAATAGTAATACAATGTACATGCTTAAACATTTTTAACGATATCTACACTCACTGCTTTTGTTATTATGATACATTCTAATAAGTGATTTGGATCAAGTTGTTCATATCTCCATTAGTGTAAACTTTTGATTCAGTAGGATAGTGAAAATTTCAAGACATGTTTTGGGGTCAGAACGGCCCACTTCATAGAATCTCTATTTTTAGCAATTTATCAAATACTCTGTAAATTGTAATGTTTTATTTTTCCTGACCTACTAACCTTGCTATCTAAAATAGGGACCAAAGGTAAAAGTATTCTGGGCTGTTTGCCATAACCAGTTTTGAAAATATGCTTGTCTTTTGAAAGGTATGGCACCAGTGACTTTCAATTGATTTTATGTTCTTTTTTAATATACATGTGTATGTCATGGAGCTCATTTGTTGATTTTCATAATTTATTTTAAAACATAAAAAGCAGCATTTTTCTTCATTTCTACTTATTGGTTGAATTGCATTTAATTCCAACAAAAAAATTCAATCATCAATTTGTATTTTTCACACTTTTAAGAACTTTTGAATGAATATATACCTGCTGAGTGTGAATAAAAATATGTCTTAACATACCAGATAGAAAGGTCCAGTTTGGATAGTTTTTCTTGAAGTTGTTTAGAAAAAAAAAAATCAATAAAATTTTCTTTAAACTCATAGTGAATGCAGAATTTTATTCTGTAATTCAAAAAAGTTAAATGCATTTAACCAGGAGGCATAAATCAAAATGTGGAAAATTCCATATCTTGAAGTGCAGATATTAGATCTTTATTCTGCATACAGTTATAAATTGCCCACATGTTCATATATACCTTAGCCTAGAATTATTGTTTTTTGTTAAAATCCTGTATCTATTTATACAAACAACATAAATGTATTTTTTTATCTTATATTTTCAGAGAAATCCAGCTTCTAAAGAGGCTTCATCACAAGAATTTAATCTTGTTGGTTGATGTACTCACAAATGAAGAAAAACAGAAAATGTATCCTTACTGGACATTATGATGCCATGTATCAAATGTACATGTAGTCTTTGTCATTTCTGCTTCTATACAGTAAGCAGATACTTTGATGGGTATATACACTACAACCAGTTAAATAATTTACATCAATACTTTAACACTTTTTACAATGAAAATTGGATTTAAAATTCATAGTTCAAATGCTTGATAAAAAAAAGAATAAAGCTACATGTAGTTCAACATCTGTTTGTCAGATAAGGAAGTAAAGTTTGTAATGTTGTTAAAGTTTACATGTGAATGAACAAACGAATGAATGAACGAACAAACAAACGAATGAACGGACAGATTCTTTAGTACTTAAAACACTGACATTACAGGGTAAAAAGCAAACATAATGGATATTAAAAGTTCAAATTTTGAGTTAAGAATTTCAATTATAAGCAACATTCCTTGACTTAAAATTGAAGTTATCTAAAATCTAATTAATTAATGGTTGTATAAGTTTGTGTGTGCTTTATTATTCTTTTCATTTTGTTATTCTTGATTAATTAGCACTCTGCTTACAGATCTTCAGTTATCTATAAAGTCCAGCAATTGTGACATGTCTTCTCCTTAACAAGTATTCAGGTATATGGTAATGGAATATTGTGTAAGTGAACTACAGGAGATGATGGAGAATGTACCAGAGAAAAAGTTCCCTGTCTGGCAGGCTCACAAGTAAGTTTTATATTTATACAATGAAACTTCCATAACTAGAATTTCATTTGACTTTGAATTTAACTTCAGGTTACCCTGAGCTTCTAGGTTTTGAGTTTGAAACAAGTAAAAACCATTTGGTTAAAATCAAGACTTACAGATGTCCAAAGATTTGAGAAAACAATCACAGCATTATTAGCTCACCTGGCAAAGCCAGGGTGAGCTTAGGGCATGGTAAAGCGTGCATGTGTGTGTCCATGCATCTATAAACTCTTCTCTGACATCAATAGGCCAATTCAAATGAAATTTGATATGGAAGGTCCTTAGTTGCTATAGATTAAAAATTATATCCGACATGTCTATCCTAAATCCAAGATGGTTGCCATCACTATAAATAGCAAAAAACCTATAAATGGCCATTACAGGTTCATTTATGTACCAATTTTGTTGAAATTTGATACATAGAAAATAGATGTCGGGGAATAAAACATATATAAAAGGTTTTTCTGTACAAATTTTCATTTGTGCAATCATTACATAATATGCAAATAAGGTCTATTTTTAGCCAAAATCTTTGAAAATCATCTTCTCTGAAAGTACATGGCCAGTTAAAAGGAAATTGAATGTGGAAGGTCCTTGACTTGTGTAGATTCAAAATTGTATCCAACATGTCTGTCGGAAATCTTAGATGGCTGCTGTTACCATAAATAGCAAAAACCTTTAAATGGCCATTACAGGTTCATTTATGTACCAATTTTGTTGCAATTTAAAACATAGAAAATAGATGCCGGGGGATAAAACATATATAACAGGTTTTTTCTGTACAATTTTTATTTGTGCAATAATTACATAATATGCAAATAAGCTCTATTTTTAGTGAAAATCATTGAAAATCTTCTCTGAAAGTACAAGGCCAATTGAAAAGAAATTGAATGTGGAAGGTCCTTGACTGGTGTAGATTCAAAATTTTATCCGACATGTCTGTCGGAAATCCAAGATGGCTGCCATTACTATAATTAGCAAAAACCTATAAATGGCCATCACTGGTTTATTTATTTACTGATTTTGTTGCAATTTAAAACATAGAAAAAAGATGTTGGGGGATAAAACATATGTAACAGGTTTTTCTGTATAATCTTTCGTTTGTGCAATAATTACATAATATGCAAATAAGCTCTATTTTTAGCAGAAATCTTTTTCTCTGAAAGCACATGGCCAATTGAAAGGAAATTTATGATAAACATTGCTTAAATTCTTGGAAAATAAGGATATTGCTAGTGAGTTTGTTTACATTTTACTGATTGGATATATTTTAAAAAGAATAAGCAAAGAACAAAATAAAAGTGTGCCAGGTGAGCGATACAGGCCCTATTGGGCCTCTTGTCAGATTTATACTGTGTTACATCTACTGATAGGGTAATCAAATATTAATTTTGTATACCTATTTCTCCACTTCATGCCAAATCGTACATAAGGTTGTAATCACAGACAGATCTCTTAATTTGTTACGTACATTTACTTGCCAGTCTTCTCTACTGTACCCTTAGTCTTTACCATGTTCTTTCTGTGTTAACTCTTGGCAACACTGCTGTCACCAATAGCAGTTTTTGTACAAAGGTTGGCAACAAAATTTGGCTATGGAAAATTTGGTAACATATAATTTTTTGTCAAACTAAATAAAATAGAATGATTTTTGAATGAGAATATACAAACTGATAACAAAATTTGCCTTGTGTTAATTTTGCTGGCATTAAAATATTTGGAGCCAGAGCTAGAGTCGTCTTTATCTTTTTCTCCATTGTTCTTTCTAAGCTGAAATCTTTCATTTTATTACATTTGTCATATAATATTTCTTTGTTTTTCCCCCATTGTCTTATGCATTGTAAAGACAAGTTACACATGTTTATGGTGTGAAAATCTGAAATTTACATCTGTCCAAGTGACAGTAGTACTGAAACACTATTTATTTTCTTTAAAAATAATATTAAAATCATTTTCTGAGGGGTAAAAGAACCTGTTTCTGTGTTTTCACTGCAAAGCAAGTTAATAGTTTATAAAAGTTTATGCAACAGTATAGCCAAACATTTCAGTTTAGGGAGGTCTTTATTTTACTCAGGATTCATTTTAGAAAGATTACTCTAAAATAGTAATAGCATTGTAATTTTTGTAAAATTTGAATATATTGGAAGATATTTCAGATGAGATCTAAATTTGGAGTTTTAATACAATGAAAGCAATTGTCTTTCTTGTTTAATGGTCATATATGAAAATATAATATTGGCCATAATAAGTGCACATATAAGCCTGTTGTTATAAATATTTTAACTGTTTTTATTTTTGCAGATATTTTATACAGTTGATTGATGGGTTAGAGTATTTACATGGTAAAGGAATTATTCACAAAGACATTAAGCCTAGTAATTTATTGCTAACAAAAGATGAAATATTAAAGATTACAGATCTTGGTGTAGCAGAGGTATGGTTTGTTATTGATAATTGGTTTCTGATCATATATAGGTACTGACCCAGGAAGTCATTATTGTTGGTTCCTTTCTGATCATGTATAGGTACTCACCCAGGAAGTCATTATTGTTGGTTCATTTCTGATCATGTATAGGTACTCACCCAGGAAGTCATTATTGTTGGTTCCTTTCTGATCATGTATAGGTACTCACCCGGGAAGTCATTATTGTTGGTTCCTTTCTGATCATGTATAGGTACTCACCCAGGAAGTCATTATTGTTGGTTCCTTTCTGATCATGTATAGGTACTCACCCGGGAAGTCATTATTGTTGGTTCCTTTCTGATCTTGTATAGGTACTCACCCGGGAAGTCATTATTGTTGGTTCCTTTCTGATCATGTATAGGTACTGACCCAGGAAGTCATTATTGTTGGTTCCTTTCTGATCATGTATAGGTACTGACCCAGGAAGTCATTATTGTTGGTTCCTTTCTGATCATGTATAGGTACTCACCCGGGAAGTCATTATTGTTGGTTCCTTTCTGATCATGTATAGGTACTCACCCAGGAAGTCATTATTGTTGGTTCCTTTCTGATCATGTATAGGTACTCACCCAGGAAGTCATTATTGTTGGTTCCTTTCTGATCATGTATAGGTACTCACCCGGGAAGTCATTAGTGTTGGTTCCTTTCTGATCATGTATAGGTACTCACCCAGGAAGTCATTATTGTTGGTTCCTTTCTGATCATGTATAGGTACTCACCCAGGAAGTCATTATCATTGGTTCCTTTCTGATCATGTATAGGTACTCACCCGGGAAGTCATTATTGTTGGTTCCTTTCTGATCATGTATAGGTACTCGCCCAGGAAGTCATTATTGTTGGTTCCTTTCTGATCATGTATAGGTACTCACCCGGGAAGTCATTATTGTTGGTTCATTTCTGATCATGTATAGGTACTCACCCAGGAAGTCATTATTGTTGGTTCCTTTCTGATCATGTATAGGTACTCACCCGGGAAGTCATTATTGTTGGTTCATTTCTGATCATGTATAGGTACTCACCCAGAAAGTCATTATTGTTGGTTCCTTTCTGATCATGTATAGGTACTCACCCAGGAAGTCATTATTGTTGGTTCCTTTCTGATCATGTATAGGTACTCGCCCAGGAAGTCATTATTGTTGGTTCCTTTCTGATCATGTATAGGTACTCACCCGGGAAGTCATTATTGTTGGTTCCTTTCTGATCATGTATAAGTACTCACCCAGGAAGTCATTATTGTTGGTTGATTTCTGATCATGTATAGGTACTCACCCAGGAAGTCATTATTGTTGGTTCCTTTCTGATCATGTATAGGTACTCACCCAGGAAGTCATTATTGTTGGTTCCTTTCTGATCATGTATAGGTACTGACCCAGGAAGTCATTATTGTTGGTTCCTTTCTGATCATGTATAGGTACTGACCCAGGAAGTCAATATTGTTGGTTCCTTTCTGATCATGTATAGGTACTCACCCGGGAAGTCATTATTGTTGGTTCCTTTCTGATCATGTATAGGTACTCACCCAGGAAGTCATTATTGTTGGTTCCTTTCTGATCATGTATAGGTACTCACCCAGGAAGTCATTATTGTTGGTTCCTTTCTGATCATGTATAGGTACTCACCCGGGAAGTCATTATTGTTGGTTCCTTTCTGATCATGTATAGGTACTCACCCAGGAAGTCATTATTGTTGGTTGATTTCTGATCATGTATAGGTACTCACCCAGGAAGTCATTATTGTTGGTTCCTTTCTGATCATGTATAGGTACTCACCCAGGAAGTCATTATTGTTGGTTCCTTTCTGATCATGTATAGGTACTGACCCAGGAAGTCATTATTGTTGGTTCCTTTCTGATCATGTATAGGTACTCACCCAGGAAGTCATTATTGTTGGTTCCTTTCTGATCATGTATAGGTACTCACCCGGGAAGTCATTATTGTTGGTTCCTTTCTGATCATGTATAGGTACTCACCCCGGAAGTCATTATTGTTGGTTCCTTTCTGATCATGTATAGGTACTCACCCAGGAAGTCATTATTGTTGGTTCCTTTCTGATCATGTATAGGTACTCACCCGGGAAGTCATTATTGTTGGTTCCTTTCTGATCATGTATAGGTACTCACCCAGGAAGTCATTATTGTTGGTTCCTTTCTGATCATGTATAGGTACTCACCCGGGAAGTCATCATGTTGGTTCATTTCTGATCATGTATAGGTACTCACCCAGGAAGTCATTATTGTTGGTTCCTTTCTGATCATGTATAGGTACTCGCCCAGGAAGTTATCCACATCATCTCACAACTATATTCTCTTGTTAAGATAATGGGGTCTCGGTGACAGATTGGTCTAAAACAATGAGTTACAGATCACAACACTTCAATAAATATGCAGACAGATCCTGGTTTGAGGAGTTGCCAAAAATTGGGATTTCCTCAAGACACTCCTGTTTCCTTTATCATCTCATTTAGGGGTCCAGAAACAGCAGTTTTAGGCAAGAAAAATATTGTTGCTCAGGTCCCATTTTCACAATCATTCACTGAATTGAGTGTACACCCAACTCGAATACATGCATTTCCATTTTTCATCAATATTTCAATAATTTTAAGTTGAATAAAACAATTTTTTGTTTTGTTGGACAAATCTACACTAAGCAATTCAAAAAAAGGATATTTAATTTTAAATGTGTAATGTCTTAAAAATTGACATTGAAATATACCCTGATTTGAGTTTAATGTATGCTCAATTGAGCAGATGATTGTAAAACTGGGGCCTGAGTGAAAAATAACCATTTGTAAATACACTCAACTAGTGAAAAAATACCTATTAGGAATTGTCATTTTGAAAAAAAATAGCAATTCTAACCAATACATTAATGAATTTGTTAATTAACATAAATTAGTTCCCTGTAAAAGAACTAGATATACCCCAGTAAAATGTCATGTTTAATAAATAATCAAAGGTAATTACCATAATGTCTTTTCAGTAGTGTCTTCTTTATGTGTCTTTTAAGCTGTCTCTCTGTCCATTGCTTCTTTAATCGTAGCCAAAAATATGCTGTCATCATTATTAAATAAGAAATAACAACTAAATATTGATCAGATTTTTTATTTTTTGTAGTCACTGGATATGTTTGCAGAAGATGATACCTGCCACACAAGTCAAGGTTCACCAGCATTCCAGCCTCCAGAAATAGCCATGGGGTTAGAGTCCTATTCAGGGTTTAAAGTTGATGTATGGTCATCGGGTGTAACACTGTAAGTTTTTTTTTAATTGAATGGAATAATTCAGTATTCATTGATTAATTCAGCTTGAATGGGATTTTGTATTCCATTTAATACCATTACACGAAGTTAAGATGTTACCTTCTGTTGAGACAATTCAGAAAATTATATTTAATCAAACTTCTGCAATAGCTATAGCCAGCTGTGCTAGTAGCATGTGGGAGTGTGCACATGTCCATTCCCTTTTAAACCTCTTCTATGCCAAATTGAACCATTTATTACTTGAAAGATCCTGCGTTTGTGTTGATTATAAATTGTCTCTGGTATGATAGTTCACAATCCAAGGTGGCCTATAATCTAAAAAAAGCTTTTGTTTTCATATTTAACATGTCAGAATTAGAAATAGAAGATTCACTTATTTGTCCTTTTATGATTTTTTTTTTTAAATTTTAGATATAATATGGTGACCAGTCTATATCCATTTGAAGGTGACAATATTTATAAATTATTTGAAAATATAGGAAAAGGCCATTATGTAATTCCAGATAGTGTAGATAGTTTGTTGTCAAGTTTACTCAAAGGTTTGTATCATAAGTAAACACACATACCAGAGATGCCAACCACCCCGATTTTGGCAGAGTTTCTCCGATTTTTCCATTGAAAATCCGCTCTCCGATTTCAGTTCCAAAATACTCTGATCGGTAAAAATTTCCGGATTTTTTTCATTTCTGGTTTCGACATTCATTAAAATGTTAGAATTTTGATCGCCGAGATGCTTTAAAACATCTATATATGCATAATAATAAACGTTTAAGTGATGCAGAATTTGGAAGCACATGTTTTTACAATGGCGGACACGCCGCCTCGGCCAAAGAAAAGAAAGGTGCAACACAATCAGAAGTTCTTGCCAGAACACATGGCTTTGTTCCCATGTTTTCACAAGTCGAAGAGAGGACAATCATATACCTTTTGTAATGTGTGTTCGGCAGATATAAATGTTGCACACGGAGGAAAATGGGACTTGCAAAAACACGTTGAATCAAAGAAACACGAGGAGCTGTCAAAACTCAGTCAATCTAAAGTGAAAATTACGAGCAAATTTACACCTGTTAGCGACCTGAATGTGATAAAAGCAGAAGTATCATTTACGAACTTTTTAGTAGAAAATAATTTGCCTATAGCTGTTTCTGATGGAGCTGGTAAACTTTTTCATAGTATGTTTCCAGATTCGGAAGTTGCGAAAAAATATGGATGTGGTAGGACAAAAACAATGGCTATAGTTCATGAACTTGCTAGAAATGATGCTGAGAATATGACTGCCATACTTAAACAGTCCCCTTACAGTCTTGGAACAGATGGGTCAAATGACATTGGCGATACCAAACTTTACCCTGTTGTAGTACGTTATTTTTATGCCGATTGTGGAAAAATTGGTACAAACTGTAACATTTTTCCAAATTTTAAAGTCTCTATAATGCTTACTTTTACATGTTTAAGTGGGGTATTTTGCATGATAAATAGCCTTCTCAAAAGCTATTTCTCATAAATTTTCTGTGGCCTGTGGCCCCCTGAACCCCTGCCCGAAGGCTTTGCCCTAGGCGGACCTCAAACCCCCGGCCTAAGTTATTACTCCTCTTTTTAACCATTAAGGGTTGGCATCTCTGACATACATGTACACATAACAGATTCCTTGACTAGACAGCAACAGTAGTTCTGGTCATATGAGGCTTAATACTAAGTTGAAATTCACATAATCTCTGAATAAGAAGTCTGTACTTTATACTGAAAATTGTCAGTGCTTTACACAACATTAAATACTTTATTTTTAAGTGTTTATTTACAATTTATAAGGAATTGATCTCTATTGATGTTCTGTTATTATCACATACACTAGAAGCAAACACACTTATTAAGGTCAGTGGTTTTCTGTAGATATCCCTGATTTCTTCACCCTTTTCAGAATTATTGGCCTCATTATAAGTGAAGAGAATCATGATTGGGAAATAAAACCCAATTGCTCCATTCTGCTCAGCTATAAGCACCACTAAATTGTCATAGCAATGTCTAAATGTTGTTCCTAGATCAGTTCCTATTTGAAAGTGTCGCTTTCATGACACTTGTGGGGGAAAATGTTAAACTAGAAGATTTCCACTAACTTAGATGTAAGTTTTCAGATAAGACAAGATTGTCAGTGAGTAAAAAATAAGACTTTTGGCTAACCTAGACCATACTGCCATTTATATTACATCTAATATGTAATTATGCCATAAAATGTAATATTTTATTTTAAAGGTATGCTAGAATATGATGGCACTAAAAGATTTAATGTGGAACAAATTAAACACCATGAGTGAGTAATTATAGGCAAATGATATTGTTAATAACTTATGTTAACCCTGGTCCATCCTATCAGTAGAATAGTATAATCTTATCTATGGTCCAACCCATTAGTGGAATAGTGAAATGGGCCACCTATCAGTTGAATGGTGAAATCTAAACCCTGGTCCAACCTAATAATGGAATAGTAAAATGGGCCACCTATTAGTGGAATGGTGAAATCTAAACCCTGGTCCAACCTATCAGTGGAATAGTGAAATCTAGTGCCAAACCATCAGTGGAGTAGTGAAATCTTAACCCTGGTCCAGCCTATCAGTGGAATAGTGAAATCTTAAACATGGTCCAACCTATCAGTTGAATAGTAAAATCTTAACCCTGGTCCAACCTATCAGTGGAATAGTAAAATCTTAACCCTGGTCCAACCTATCAGTGGAATAGTAAAATCTTAACCCTGGTCCAACCTATCAGTTGAATAGTAAAATCTTAACCCTGGTCCAACCTATCAGTTGAATAGTAAAATCTTAACCCTGGTCCAACCTATCTCTGGAATAGTAAAATCTTAACCCTGGTCCAACCTATCAGTTGAATAGTAAAATCTTAACCCTGGTCCAACCTATCAGTTGAATAGTAAAATCTACCTGGCAACCTATCAGGAATAGTAAATCTTAACCCTGGTCCCAACCTATCAGTGGAATAGTGAAAATCTTAATACCCTGGTCCAACCTATCAGGTGGATAGGAGTCTTAACCCGGTCCAACCTATCACTGGAATAGTAAAATCTAAACCCTGGTCCAACCTATCAGTTGAATAGTAAAATCTTAACCCTGGTCCAGACTATCAGTTGAATAGTAAAATCTTAACCCTGGTCCAACCTATCAGTTGATTAGTAAAAATCTTAACCCTGGTCCAACCTATCAGGGAATAGTAAAATCTAAACCCTTGGTCCCAACCTATCAGTTGAATAGTAAAATCTTAACCCTGGTCCAACCTATCAGTTGAATAGTGAAATCTGAACCCTGGTCCAGACTATCAGTTGAATAGTAAAAATCTTAACCCTGGTCCAACCTATCAGTGGAATAGTAAAATCTTAACCCTGGTCCAACCTATCAGTGGAATAGTGAAATCTTAACCCTGGTCCAACCTATCAGTTGAATAGTAAAATCTTAACCCTGTTCTAACCTATCAGTGAAATAGTGAAATCTTAAATGTGGTCCAACCTATCAGTGGAATAGTGAAATCTTAAACCTGGTCTAACCTATCACTGGAATAGTGAAATCTTAACCCTGGTCCAACCTATCAGTTGAATAGTGAAATCTTAACCCTGGTCCAACCTATCACTGGAATAGTGAAATCTTAACCCTGGTCTAACCTATCACTGGAATAGTGAAATCTTAAACCTGGTCTAACCTATCACTGGAATAGTGAAATCTTAAACCTGGTCTAACCTATCACTGGAATAGTGAAATCTTAACCCTGGTCCAACCTATCACTGGAATAGTGAAATCTTAACCCTGGTCTAACCTATCAATGGAATAGTGAAATCTTAACCCTGGTCTAACCTATCACTGGAATAGTGAAATCTTAAACCTGGTCTAACCTATCACTGGAATAGTGAAATCTTAACCCTGGTCCAACCTATCAGTTGAATAGTGAAATCTTAATCCTTGTCCAACCTATCAGCTGAATAGTGAAATCTGAACCCTGGTCCAGACTATCAGTGGAATAGTGAAATCTTGATTCATAACAATCTTTAAAAAATATTTTTGAAACAAAAATAAGATAAAATACAATTAATACTTAAAACAAGATCCTTAGAAAACTACATTTCTGTGGAATCTGGACAGTCTTCTGATTCCTTTTTTTTTTTTTTTTTTTTTGTTTACTTCTTATAAAGGATTCCTTTGTAACCTGAATTCTGTTAAGCCTGAAAACCAGGGAAATTTTTCCAGAGTGCATAAAATCTATAGAACTCCACCTGTACAAACTGGATGTCAAATTTAATATGTGAAAAAGATGATTAAATTAAGTGTATTAAAACATCAAATTTTTTATTTAATTCTAGCAATTTTATTGTACATACATGTATAGTTGAGGTATAATGTTTTGATGTTCTTACATTTTAGTTGGGTAAAAAAGAAACATCCACGCACACTGGAGTTTGTAGGATTTCCTGAGAGGGAGGGAACTGATAAATATCACAGTATGTCTGTAGTTCCATATCTAGAGGACTATCACTTAGGTACTCCAAGTGATGACGAGGAATATGATGAAGAAGCCATATTTAATGATCACAGTTTTCAAAATCAGAGTAAGTTTAATTCACACACTGACTTACTGTCACTGTCAGTTACTAGTGCCTGTTAAAAATATGCAACAAAAAGTGCTCATCATGCCTCAAAGGATCCAGAATTGTTCTGTTGGTATAAAATATTGAATGGAAATACATCCAGACAAACATGGCAGTATAGGACCTTGTTGAAAAGTACATGTAATAATAATTCCAACACTTGTTTACTGAGTTTATAAGGGTAAGGTAATCATATTTTAAGCCCTAGTTAAGATTCTTCTTCTTACATGTATATTGAGGTACACACTTTAAACAGATTAAGCCAGTCAATGTATTTTCTAATACAGGTATGTAAAGAGTCCTTTTTATAGTAAATATCATACAATGTAGTTAATAATGCCGTGATTGAAAAGCTCCATTATTTTTGTTCTCTACATATGGAATACCTACATGTGCAAAAATGCAATCTGCATTATTTTTGTTCTCTACGTATGGGGCTACTCGCACATTAAACTACACCTTCATTTGGTGATATTTAGATATAAATGTAATGATTTTAGTTTGTAAGTTAGGTCAATCATATTCTCATTTAATATGATCTGCGATTTGGTGATAAATGTTTATTTCTTCACATTTATTGCAAGGCATTGTCCATTTGACTTGCTCTAACAGTGTTGTTTATATTCATATCAAAATAAGTACATATTAAAATATAAGGTAATATGTGCCTGAAGAAGAGGTTTTACTTTTTTATAGCCCTTTTTTTGCACAACAGTTTTTTCTTGATGTGATAAAATAACCGAGGTGAGATATTTCTCAAATGTTGCCATCAGAATTTATTTTTCAAAATCTTAACAATTCATAATGTTGTGGTCAATGACTCATATACTTAATATGTATTTTCAGATTCTGATAAAGCCAGCAAAGATGTAGTAGAAAAACCAATTCCTGACCCAAAGCATAAGAAACGGAAGACAAGAGGTGGATTATTTAGTTCTTGTAAACAATCGTGATTTATTTATCTTTAAATATTGGTGCATTTTTATATTGTTATTATAATACACATGATATGACAAAATGGGAAGTGTTGTGTGCTTATTTATTGTCTTAGTGGCAACTGAGTGAGAACTAAGTACTGTTTTTCAAGGCTATCTTTTGTGTAGTTGAAAATTTTACTTACATTGAAACTTGGATAACTTGAAGTATTTGGGGCTTTAATTTTGATCTGCAATTATCCTACAGTTCAAGTTGTCAAATTCAAACAAATGGTAATTTATGTTCTTTGGGGCAAAATAATAACTTGAAGTTAACCATTGCATTCACTTAATCACTGTTAAAGATTATTGAATTCTGTAGTCATGTTAAATTAATTGGCTAGTTATCAGGATCCATTTGTTGAAAGTTTACTAACCAAGTAGTAACTGAATAAAAATAACATTAAAAACACATCAGTGTTTAATTGAAGAAAAAAAGATGTTTCACCTGTCAAAAATGAAAAGATTCGGAGGGGTTACAAAAAATTAAATGAATTACAGATAAATGTTGAGAACTACAATATACAAAAAAAAAAAAACTATAAATAATGGAAAATAATGATATGTAGAGCAATTTTAAAATGAATTGACAGATATTGTGCTCAAAAGCTACCATTTCAGCTCCCATTTAGTCACTATTTTTTAAAACATAAATTAAGACTTATTGTCAAGGTATAAATTATTTTCACTGCACCTTGAACAACTGGATCCAGCTGAATTAGAAACTCTACTAAAGAAAAGCACTTTGTGTTACTAGTTCAATATGTGTTAGGTGATTGAAGCAAGGCACTTGCTAAGGTTTGTTTGTGACTTGCTTTCATTCTTGTTATCAAAAAATTCACCACAATAAGGTAAAATTTGTAAGCTTCGTATTTGGTGAATGTGTGGCAAAATTTGTTTTTAATAGAGTAAATTAAGTTTTTTTCTTTTTTAATGTTGGCGATATGCATTTAACTTGTTTTAGATTTTGTTTATTATTTAATGTATCATACAATTTATAACATTGTTAAATACGCAACAATTATTATTAATAAATAGATCCACGCTTGTGGTATAATTGAAATTAAAAAAAAAGTTTGTCTTTGACTAGGGTCTCTGTGATGAAATGGTCTCTCCTCAACCTTGTTAAAATAATTTGCATTTCTTCATCTTAAGATGTTCGTATGTGTCCTTTATTTGCTCTGTATTGTAATTTATTGCATTTTTCAATAAAATCTTCTCTTTTTTTTAAAAAAAAAAAAGATTATATACATGTACATACACATGGCAAAAAGTAAAAAAAAAACTCTTGTCTCCAATTTTTTTGTCAATAAATTTTTATCATGCAGCATTTAGCTGCTTTTAATTTTTTTTTTTACATTAATAAATACTGTCACAAATATTACTAGTTATTTTAGCTAGTATATATGTTATTTATAAATAGGGCATGTTGATAATTGTTGTTTAAATGGTAATAAATATCCCTAATGAAAAACAAAAGTTATGATAAAAACAAATTGTGATATTTTTGCCTGTGATTTTGTTGTAATAACTTAGATCATTAATTCAATTTTTTTCTGAATTTTTTTTTATTGATGTTTTGTGTAACTCTCAGTAATAATAAGAATTATTTGATTAATATATAAAGTACTTCAAATATTTTATATATTGATTAGAAATAAATAATATAAGGGAGTGTTTTGTCTTGCATATTGTTAACTAGTGCTTGCTAGATAAAATGTTTGGTCCATTCATTGCTAGTTAGATAATTAGATCTAAGTTACCAGGTAATGTTGTTTTCACATGTACTCTATCATAAGGTTTTTGCAGAAATATTGTTTCTGTTGGATACATTATCACTTTATTTGACATGTTTATGCTTTCGTTAATTCAAAAAAGTGCTACTTTATATTTTTCTTCAACTAAGCACAACAATAATCCTGTTTCATGTTGCTCATGTATTAAGGAATCACCAACATCTTTAACAATTTCAAACAAAATGAAAGAGGATTAACTCCATTATTAATTTTTGCAAAGTATATGGATTTTGTAAATTAAAAAAAATTACTTCATTTTGTTATACATGTATATAAATTTACATTTTAGTTAATTGCATATGAGTGTTTGGTGCATTTTCATGTGCTTCACCTTAAACAATTTTTTTTGTGCTAAAATGGCTAATTCATAGAGATTACATACATAAACTGTAGTCAATTGAATTTCATCATGATACACAGAGGAATGTACAAAATGATGACATCAAAATTCTGTGTTTACCTTATTCAAGTCTAGTGAAATTACAAATAACATTAGATCACATTTGTGTTAAAAGAAAAATAACGATAAAAGAGTAAGTGATATTATAGTTTGTTTTATGTTTGTTTTTTTACACATGTTCATTAATTTGAGATTGTAATTTTTTATCACACATATGATCACACTACTTGTTTTTTAAAGGGTACCGGTATAGTATTGATTTAGTATAGCTCATGGCGAGTCTTAATTAGACATTTAAATATCATACAGACTTTCACCATCTGGTTGATAATACTTATAGTTATTTAATTCTCTACTGTTTAGGTCGCTATGTTTGTGGTAGTGAATTATTCAAAACTTTCATTGAAAATCCAATTAACATTCAAGTTTGTATTGTATAACTTACCTGAGTCTAGCTGTAACTGAAATTTGCTATGCGCTTCCGCATGAGATATTTCTGCAGAAAGTAAATCATTGTGGCTTTGGGGATTTTGCTTGTTGAAAATGGTGATATTTACACTACAAGTATTAGTTCTTGGTGATACTTTACTTTTTATGTGCAAAAGAATCCACCATTTGCCTTGTTTTTAAACATATAAAAATCCCCATAGAGGTAACTTTATACTGTAAGCCAAAATATTTCATGGTATCTGTGGATGTCCGTATCAATTTTCTGTTAAGACTAGAGTCAAGTAATGTAGAAATAAAGAACTTGGTTCAAGTTTATAGGATTATCTATGAAAATTAGGACATAATTCACTGCCAAAATGGTTTCAATGGTAGGGATAAAATTTTGCCCTTCAGCCTTGAGAGCTTATTCAGTGAGACAGAGAACTTTTTCATATTGTTAATTTTTTTACAAAGCAGAAAGTCATTCTGATATAACTTCTATGTTCATCTGTAATACATTAAATTGGTGTCAGTACTTGATTTTCTTGATTTAATCAATATCTGTCAGTTAATACAAACATGTATTTTAATGATAAATGAATCATTCTACTTTTGTCTCCATTCTTTTCCCTGATTTCCATTGATAAATGCTCAATAATGCTGTAAACAGTCATGGTCAACTTGACAGTATTTAAATAGATATTTAATTCATATGTTTAGTTTGTTTGTTTATGCTAGGTATAAGAACTGTTGATTGAGGGAGCCATGAGAGTAGTTCCAAAATTTGAGTGGACCAACATAATTTTTGAATTTTAATTCCTAGGACACAGTTAAATGATTAGTACATGAACATTTTGGTTTTAAGCTTTAATGAAGTGAAATTGAATCCCTAACATATAATAGTAACAATACAGTATATCTTGGTTTGCTATCAGTCTTCATTTTCATTAGGAATGTTTATTTGTTACTATGACAACTTTGGCTTAGCTGGTCCAGTAAATTTTGTGCATGTTAATCATCTATATATTCATATATATTAACATTATGCTTTTTAGAGACCAAAACACACATTTGATCTATAATTGTGTATCTGTATTAAAAAAAGTGGGATATTGTCTCCAATCAAGAAAACTTATATAGTTTTTTTTCTGTTTGCTGTAAGAAAAGTGCTTTATGTGTGTGACAATGATGAGGGGATGTTTCATTTATTACATTCAGCTAGACGACAAGAATGATCTCATTTTTAAATGTTTTTCTTGATTTTGTCAGCATTATCAACTGTGAACATGGTACATTGATTTGCTTTGCTAAATAACTTGTTTGTATATTTTTGTTAATTTTATTTTTAGATAATGCTTTTAATGGCCTGTATGTTAATATATAACAGCAGTATAGTTTGTTTATAGTTATGATGTGATGTTGGTCTGACAGATCTTCAATCACTAATCATGTACAATACATTCCCATTGTCAGTTAACAGGGAGCAATGTATAGACAAGCCTGCTAACTTTTATTATATATGTATTTATATAATATCTTTTAGGCAATAATGTTGGTACAGCATAAAAAACTAAATCTAATATGAAACCTTGATTTTCCCCATTGATTTGAAAATGTTTCCTTCAGTTTGAGGTCTAAAAGCTGAGTGGTTACATTTGTAGAAATTTTGTAACATGACTACTTGAGAACTGGTCATTAACTTAGAAATCAAATGAATGATTTATTTGTATGGGTTTTCTGGAAAATGCTTCATTCTGTACATGTTCATTGTACTAAGGTGAACACTTCAATCTGTACATGTTCATTGTACTAAGGTGAACACTTCATTCTGTACATGTTCATTGTACTAAGGTGAAGACTTCATTCTGTACATGTGCATTGTACTAAGGTGAACACTATTCTGTACACGTTTATTGTACTAAGGTGATCACTTTATTCTGTACATGTTCATTGTACTAAGGGGAACACTTATTTCTGTACATGTTCATGGTACTAAGGGGAACACTTCATCCTGCACATGTTCATGTACTAAGGTAAACACTTCATCCTGTACATGTTCATGTACTAAGGTAAACACTTCATCTTGTAAATTTCTTGTACAGAAGTGAACACTTCATTCTGTACATGTTCATTGTACTAAGGTGAAAACTTCATTCTGTACATGTTTATTGTTATAAGGTGAACACATCCTGTACATTTTTATTGTTATAAGGTGTACTCTCTAACTTTGATGATCTACTTTTTATGTTGTCTATGTTGATATCTTAATGTCACCAGAGATTATTGACTTTATTAAAGAACTGGATTAGAAAGTTTCTTGTACAAATAGCAATCGTGATAGAGGTCCAAAAACTGTTATTGCAAAAACGCACAATTATCATAATAAATTTTAAATGAAAATGCACTTATAGGAAAATATAGGTTTATAGATATTGATAAGGTGTATTTTTAGCATTTGCATTGTACCTTGTTAGCCAAAAATATTTAAAGAAAAAAAGATTTTTATTTTCCTGACTTTTTGCATTTTTAATACATTTTATATTAACAGAATAGATTAAATATACTGACAAAGTTAAACTGTAAAAATTAACTCACCATTGATTGTCAATCTTCAGCTTTTACATGGTTAGCTGGTAAGGAAAATTCAAACTTTAATTTTGGCATTTGAAGTGGTATAATATATTTTTATCCCCTTTTCCTGTCAGCATGTTTCATAATAGTATATCATTTTTTTTTCTAGGTCCTATGTTGGACTTAGCCAGGGAGATGTATTATGTGGTGTGATGTTCTGTAAAATGTCATGTATTTTAAATGTAAGTTTTATAGACAATTGAGATTATTTACCCAGGGACATCATTTGGTATTGGTGCTCATGTTAAATAGTGTTAACTCGTCATCATATTGTCTAAAATAATTCTAAGTCTCTATTTTGTTTTATGTTGTTCCTTAGAAACATTTCCTGAAAAAAAACAAGCTACTGAAAATAAAGTCAAACTTCAGGTAGCAGGTTCTGTTTGTAGATTATCTAGTTTTAATCAATTTATAATGGACATTGATGTTTCACTTCTTTATAGGTATTCATCATCTTGTTAAATCTGAACATCTGTAAAAATTATTTGGACATAACCTTAATATTTCATGTATGATAATTTTCTCTGACAACAGTAACAATTAACATGTATTTTACTTTTATGTAAATAAATAGTCACAAATTTAAATTTAAGGGCCTACCAACTTCTTAACCTGTATACATCAAATACCTGTCTAATCTGGACAGACACTTCTGGCCAGATGTTCTGTCTAGACAGGTTCCACTGTATATTAATTCATTTTGCTCTAAAACAGGAATCCTCTGGTATATTACAGCAGTATTAGAGGAGGAAAAAATGTGATTGATTTTTATATATACTTCAGGTATCAAATTTTGTGGCCCTTGTAAAAAAGCTTAATCCTATCCAAATGTTGTTTCATTAAAATGTTGGTTAATTTCATCATCATATATACATCCCATATTTGAAAATTAATGTTAAAATGTTGTCTATATAGCATAAAATATATGATACATTGTAATTTGAACATTGTTTTTTTTTTTTAAAAAAAAAAAAAGATATACACTTTATATGCCTGTATAAATACAATACATAGCTCACAGGGTTGTGATGCGTTATTACATCTTTAAAAAATTATGTACATATACTACAGGTACATATATTTAAAAGATATAGAAACTTGTCACACCCCTATGACATAGTTGTTATTTGAATATTTAGCATCCAGCATTTGTTTAGTGTTTTCTTGTATTATTTGTTTAAAGGAGAGGTAATTTGGACAGAACATGTGTTTTCTTGCATTCAAAAAACTGCATCAATGTGTCATTGTCAAGCTTATGTCTTTAAAAAGCCACAAGTAATTATTTTAAAACAATTTGGAATTTCTGAAGCAAATTGTAAAAGAATCTGGTATGAATTGAGGAATTGTATGTTTTAAAACTGAAACTGATGTATATCTTAAATGAGTGGTTTTTTATCACTAAAGTAAATACATGTAGTAAATTACATAGATAAGTTAACTTGTGCATTGTGGAACTGGTAAACATCTAGCAACTTGGTACATGTAGTTAGCATGGTAAATTAAAAACTACTCTATATTGTCCTTGAAATGTGGAATTGCACCAATGTTTAAGATTATCAATTACCATCATTGGTAAATGAAATGTGAATGCATACCTTTTGATTGGTTTGCATGTAGGTGAAAACAATTTGTTTCACATCGAGGAGAAACTTTGGCAGTGATATTTGTAGGGATAACATATACATGTATAATTAAATAAATAATGTTTAGAAATTCAATTATATCTGCATATTTCATAAAATGTTACCATCATATTTAAAATATTTCAAATTTTTAAATGTAAAAAATAGAACAGTTATAGTTTCTAGCATAATGGGAATTTTGCATAACATTTAATTAGGTTAAAGTATTAAGGCTTTTGTCATTCTTTTGTTTAAAGCAATATATATTATATGATATTAATAGGTATTTTGAATTGTATAGATATAAAAGCATATTATTAGGGATATCATCATGGGCATTACCAATTCATTTACATGAAATCAACATTTACTTGTGAAAAAAGATGAAAGTGTTGTTTTTAAAACTATGTCATAGATGATTTATCTTTAAATCTATGACTTTTTTATTGGCGTACTTGTATACATTATATGTAAAGACTAGCCAAGTAGTCTTTAAAACTGACTTCATTGAGGAGGGGGATTTACCAGTAAGTGCCAGCTTCTAGATCAGTGCCTCTTATCGGGGGCCTCGGTGGCCGAGTGGTCTAATGTGCGCGCATATGGATCACAGCGCCTCTCACCGCTTGGGTTCGAATCCCATTCGGGACAGATCCTAGTGTGAAAAAGTTTGTCAGTTCGCTTGTTGAAGGTCGGTGGTTTTCTCCGGGCACTCCGGTTTCATCCACCATCCCAGAACTGACCGCCTCGAAATAAGTGAAAGAATCTTGACTGGGGCGTAAAACTCCATTACTCCAATCCACGCCTTTTATCGCTCGGGACATATCCTAGAGTGAGAACATATATCAGTTTACTTGTCTTGTCAGTGGTAAAAAACCAGATAGGTTAGCTTTGAGTGAAATAACCTTAATTGGGGCATTAAACATGGTTCCATGACTACACCATTCAGGTGGCCCTTGTATACAAATATACAGTTAAAATTGTGTGGTAAATAGGGTATAGTTTTATAAAATTGCTTAATATGGAAAAAATTCAATGCTGTCAATAAAAGTCATATTGTATGACAACAAAAAACTCTACATACAATATGTATACATTTTACAAGCAGATAATGAACAGTTTTTTGCATGAAGGGTAGGTACATTTGATTTTAAGGTCTGACACATGTACAGAGACCTCTAACATCAATGTCAGGTGTCATTATTCAGATTTTTTGATGATCCAAATACAGGTGAACTAAACTTTTTCTAACAGCTTTTTGAATATGTTTTAAATTGAAGAGTTGAAAGGGCTATATTGCACTGAGTACATTTTAAGTTGGTAAAAAAAAATTATTATTTATCTGTTTGCAATAATGCATAATTTAAAAGTAAAATTGTACATACATATCCAGATAAAACATTTTGTATGACATCCCGTTTTTATAGTTAAATGTTTCCTCTGTTAGTAATGTTAAGCTTTATATATGTTGGTGTTTTTACAGTTAAGTTTAAGGTCATCTGCACCAAAAGTATGTGTTACTATGGTAACGGTTGCCATGAGTTTTGTACAATCACCTGACATAAGTTTCATTGTACATGTCATGCAGTTGTTTTTTGTTGTTAATAATAAAAAAAATCAAATTGTATAGAATAAAAACGATAAAAAAAATTGTCTGTAGATTGTTATCACTATCGTAAGGTTGTTCATCTTAGATTCAGGATGGTGCGTCTCGGACAAAGTTTATAAGAAATGGTTTAAATAAAGTCTGAAACCAACATGCATTTCAATTTATATTTCAGTGCAATGTATGGTATCTTCCTAGAAGGGATTTAAATGATGGGATTAGTTGAAACTTGTGTACAGTTGCCGATTTAATTTATATTTTGACAAGTGTCCGTGTCCAAAACTAAGGGAGATTATTTTTTAACTAGATGATTATGATGACTTACATTCAACGCAATTGTTCCGATCTGTTCAAAAGAAATAAAAATTGTATTCAATAGTACAGTGGATAGCAACCAGTATCCTGAACACACTTCGGGTTATATCTCTATATACCTGTCAGCCTATTTACGGCCCTGTCATCTCACCAATGACTGGTTATATCTATATATATATTGGTCAGTCTATTTATGGTCCTGTCATCTCACCAATGACTGGTTATATCTATATATATATTGGTCAGTCTATTTATGGTCCTGTCATCTCACCAATGACTGGTTATATCTATATATATATTGGTCAGTCTATTTACGGCCCTGTCATCTCACCAATGACTGGTTATATCTATATATATATTGGTCAGTCCATTTATGACCCTGTCATCTCACCAATGACTGGTTATACCTTTATATATTGGTCAGTCCATTTATGACCCTGTCATCTCACCAATGACTGGTTATATCTCTATATATCGGTCAGTCTGTTTATTGCACTGTCATCTCACCGATGACTGGTTAATATCTCTATATATCGGTCAGTCTGTTTATGGCACTGTCATACCACCAATGACTTGTTATATCTCTATGGGTCAGTCCGTTTATGACCCTGTCATCTCACCAATGACTGGTTATATCTCTATATATCGGTCAGTCCATTTATGACCCTGTCATTTCACCAATGACTGGTTATATCTCTATATATCGGTCAGTCTGTTTATTGCACTGTCATCTCACCGATGACTGGTTAATATCTCTATATATCGGTGTCTGTTTATGGCCCTGTCATCTCACCAATGACTGGTTATATCTTTGTATATCAGTCAGACTGTTTATGGTCAGTGAAATGTTTCAATTGGAATAAGATTGGAATTAAATTACCTTCTGATGGAAAATTGTTTAAAATTTAATTTGAAAAGAAGGTAAATTAAGCTTAATAACACTAACTGACATGACACATTATCACCTGATAAAAGACTTGATGGATACCACTGATGACTGGTATTTCTAAATAATAATAATTTTTTAACCATCCCATTTGTTTCAGAAAGAATTGTCCTTAAATATGCATCTTATTTCACCAAACCTTGAAGTCAAAGTTTAACCCTGTTCCAAGCCTATTGGCTAACTAACTAGGCTTGGTTATCCCAGTTAAACGGCATGTCACAATTATAAAACAGTTGGATAACAAGTTGTACTTCTCAAGAATAGAAGTTGGTTAAGTTGCCCATTTACTTTTAAATTTTGAATTGACAATGTGACAAGATGCAATAAATCTCCAGGATTAATTAAACACAAGTTTATTGATATGTAATGTGAAAGTGTAAGTTTGTGGCTTAATTCTTTCTACTGTCTGGCCAACAAGGTTACAAATTAACATTGTATATTACTTGTTATATTGACACTCAGGTTAAAATTAACATTGCATACTACTTGTTGTAATGACACTCAGCTTAAATTAACATTGCATACCACTTGTTATAATGACACTCAGGTTAAAATTAACATTGCATACTACTTGTTATAATGACACTCAGCTTAAATTAACATTGCATACTACTTGTTATAATGACACTCAGGTTAAAATTAACATTGCATACTACTTGTTATAATGACACTCAGGTTAAAATTAACATTGCATACTACTTGTTATAATGACACTCAGGTTAAAATTAACATTGCATACTACTTGTTATATTGACACTCAGGTTAAAATTAACATTGCATACTACTTGTTAAAATGACACTCAGGTTAAAATTAACATTGCATACTACTTGTTGTAATGACACTCAGCTTAAATTAACATTGCATACTACTTGTTATAATGACACTCAGGTTAAAATTAACATTGCATACTACTTGTTATATTGACACTCAGGTTAAAATTAACATTGCATACTACTTGTTATAATGACACTTAGGTTAAAATTAACATTGCATACTACTTGTTATATTGACACTCAGGTTAAAATTAACATTGCATACTACTTGTTATAATGACACTTAGGTTAAAATTAACATTGCATACTACTTGTTATAATGACACTTAGGTTAAAATTAACATTGCATACTACTTGTTATATTGACACTCAGGTTAAAATTAACATTGCATACTACTTGTTATAATGACACTCAGGTTAAATTAACATTGCATACTACTTGTTATATTGACACTCAGGTTAAAATTAACATTGCATACTACTTGTTATAATGACACTCAGGTTAAAATTAACATTGCATACTACTTGTTATAATGACACTTAGGTTAAAATTAACATTGCATACTACTTGTTATATTGACACTCAGGTTAAAATTAACATTGCATACTACTTGTTATAATGACACTCAGGTTAAAATTAACATTGCATACTACTTGTTATAATGACACTCAGGTTAAAATTAACATTGCATACTACTTGTTATATTGACACTCAGGTTAAAATTAACATTGCATACTACTTGTTATAATGACACTTAGGTTAAAATTAACATTGCATACTACTTGTTATAATGACACTCAGGTTAAAATTAACATTGCATACTACTTGTTATAATGACACTCAGGTTAAAATTAACATTGCATACTACTTGTTGTAATGACACTCAGCTTAAATTAACATTGCATACTACTTGTTATAATGACACTCAGGTTAAAATTAACATTGCATACTACTTGTTGTAATGACACTCAGCTTAAATTAACATTGCATACTACTTGTTATAATGACACTCAGGTTAAAATTAACATTGCATACTACTTGTTATATTGACACTCAGGTTAAAATTAACATTGCATACTACTTGTTATAATGACACTTAGGTTAAAATAAACATTGCATACTACTTGTTATATTGACACTCAGGTTAAAATTAACATTGCATACTACTTGTTATAATGACACTTAGGTTAAAATTAACATTGCATACTACTTGTTATAATGACACTCAGGTTAAATTAACATTGCATACTACTTGTTATAATGACACTCAGGTTAAAATTAACATTGCATACTACTTGTTATATTGACACTCAGGTTAAAATTAACATTGCATACTACTTGTTATAATGACACTCAGGTTAAAATTAACATTGCATACTACTTGTTATAATGACACTTAGGTTAAAATTAACATTGCATACTACTTGTTATATTGACACTCAGGTTAAAATTAACATTGCATACTACTTGTTATAATGACACTTAGGTTAAAATTAACATTGCATACTACTTGTTATAATGACACTTAGGTTAAAATTAACATTGCATACTACTTGTTATATTGACACTCAGGTTAAAATTAACATTGCATACTACTTGTTATAATGACACTCAGGTTAAATTAACATTGCATACTACTTGTTATATTGACACTCAGGTTAAAATTAACATTGCATACTACTTGTTATAATGACACTCAGGTTAAAATTAACATTGCATACTACTTGTTATAATGACACTTAGGTTAAAATTAACATTGCATACTACTTGTTATATTGACACTCAGGTTAAAATTAACATTGCATACTACTTGTTATAATGACACTCAGGTTAAAATTAACATTGCATACTACTTGTTATAATGACACTCAGGTTAAAATTAACATTGCATACTACTTGTTATATTGACACTCAGGTTAAAATTAACATTGCATACTACTTGTTATAATGACACTTAGGTTAAAATTAACATTGCATACTACTTGTTATAATGACACTCAGGTTAAAATTAACATTGCATACTACTTGTTATAATGACACTCAGGTTAAAATTAACATTGCATACTACTTGTTGTAATGACACTCAGCTTAAATTAACATTGCATACTACTTGTTATAATGACACTCAGGTTAAAATTAACATTGCATACTACTTGTTGTAATGACACTCAGCTTAAATTAACATTGCATACTACTTGTTATAATGACACTCAGGTTAAAATTAACATTGCATACTACTTGTTATATTGACACTCAGGTTAAAATTAACATTGCATACTACTTGTTATAATGACACTTAGGTTAAAATAAACATTGCATACTACTTGTTATATTGACACTCAGGTTAAAATTAACATTGCATACTACTTGTTATAATGACACTTAGGTTAAAATTAACATTGCATACTACTTGTTATAATGACACTCAGGTTAAATTAACATTGCATACTACTTGTTATAATGACACTCAGGTTAAAATTAACATTGCATACTACTTGTTGTAATGACACTCAGGTTAAAATTAACATTGCATACTACTTGTTATAATGACACTCAGCTTAAATTAACATTGCATACTACTTGTTATAATGACACTCAGGTTAAAATTAACATTGCATACTACTTGTTATATTGACACTCAGGTTAAAATTAACATTGCATACTACTTGTTATAATGACACTTAGGTTAAAATTAACATTGCATACTACTTGTTATATTGACACTCAGGTTAAAATTAACATTGCATACTACTTGTTATAATGACACTTAGGTTAAATTAACATTGCATACTACTTGTTATAATGACACTCAGGTTAAATTAACATTGCATACTACTTGTTATAATGACACTCAGGTTAAAATTAACATTGCATACTACTTGTTATATTGACACTCAGGTTAAAATTAACATTGCATACTACTTGTTATAATGACACTCAGGTTAAATTAACATTGCATACTACTTGTTATTTGACACTCAGGTTAAAATTAACATTGCATACTACTTGTTATAATGACACTCAGGTTAAATTAACATTGCATACTACTTGTTATATGACACTCAGGTTAAAATTAACATTGCATACTACTTGTTATAATGACACTCAGGTTAAAATTAACATTGCATACTACTTGTTATAATGACACTCAGGTTAAATTAACATTGCATACTACTTTTATTGACACTCAGGTTAAAATTAACATTGCATACTACTTGTTATAATGACACTCAGGTTAAAATTAACATTGCATACTACTTGTTATAATGACACTCAGGTTAAAATTAACATTGCATACTACTTGTTATATATGACACTCAGGTTAAATTAACATTGCATACTACTTGTTATAATGACACTCAGGTTAAAACATTGCATACTACTTGTTATAATGACACTCAGGTTAAAATAACATTGCATACTACTTGTTATATTGACACTCAGGTAAAATTAACATGCCATACACTTGTTATACTGACACTCAGGCTTAATAATTAACATTGCATACTCTTGTATATGACACTCAGGTTAAAATTAACATTGCATACTACTTGTTATAATTGACACTCAGGTTAAAATTAACATTGCATACTACTTGTGATAATGACACTTCAGGTTAAAATTAACATGCATACTACTTGTTATAATGACACTCAGGTTAAAATTAACATTGCATACTACTTGTTATAATGACACTCAGGTTAAAATTACATTGCATACTACTTGTTATAATGACACTATGGTTAAAATTAACATTGCATACTACTTGTTATAAGACACTCAGGTTAAAATTAACATTGCATACTACTTGTATAATGACACTTAGGTTAAAATTAACATTGCTACTACTTGTTATAATGACACTCAGGTTAAAATTAACATTGCATACTACTTGTTACTAATGACACTCAGGTTAAAATTAACATTGCATACTACATTGTTATAATGACACTCAGGTTAAAATTGCCTACTACTTGTTATAATGACACTCAGGTTAAAATTAACATTGCATACTACTTGTTATAATGACACTCAGGTTAAAATTAACATTGCATACTACTTGTTATAATGACACTCAGGTTAAAATTAACATTGCATACTACTTGTTTAATGACACTCAGCTTAAATTAACATTGCATACTACTTGTTATAATGACACTCAGGTTAAAATTAACATTGCATACTACTTGTTATATTGACACTCAGGTTAAAATTAACATTGCATACTACTTGTTATAATGACACTTAGGTTAAAATTAACATTGCATACTACTTGTTATATTGACACTCAGGTTAAATTAACATTGCATACTACTTGTTATAATGACACTTAGGTTAAAATTAACATTGCATACTACTTGTTATAATGACACTCAGGTTAAATTAACATTGCATACTACTTGTTATAATGACACTCAGGTTTAAAATTAACATTGCATACTACTTGTTGTAATGACACTCAGGCTTAAATTAACATTGCATACTACTTGTTATAATGACACTCAGGTAAATTAACAATTGCATACTACTTGTTATAGGACACTCAGGTTAAAATTAACATTGCATACTACTTGTTATATTGACACTCTAGGTTAAAATTAACATTGCATACTACTTGTTATATGACACTTAGGTTAAAATTAACATTGCATACTACTTGTATACTTGACACTTCAGGTTAAAATTAACATTGCATACTACTGTTATAATGACACTCAGGTTAAAATTACATTGCATACTACTTGTTATAATGACACTCAGGTTAAATTAACATTGCATACTACTTGTTATAATGACACTCAGGTTAAAATTAACATTGCATACTACTTGTTATAATTGACACTCAGGTTAAAATTAACATTGCATACTACTTGTTATATTGACACTCAGGTTAAATTAACATTGCATACCTACTTGTTATAATGGACACTCGGTTAAATTAACATTGCATACTACTTGTTATAATGACACTCAGGTTAAATTAACATTGCATACTACTTGTTATATTGACACTCAGGTTAAATTAACATTGCATACTACTTGTTATATTGACATTCAGGTTAAAATTAACATTGCATACTACTTGTTATAATGACACTCAGGTTAAAATTAACATTGCATACTACTTGTTATAATGACACTTAGGTTAAAATTAACATTGCATACTACTTGTTATATTGACACTCAGGTTAAAATTAACATTGCATACTACTTGTTATAATGACACTCAGGTTAAAATTAACATTGCATACTACTTGTTATAATGACACTTAGGTTAAAATTAACATTGCATACTACTTGTTATATTGACACTCAGGTTAAAATTAACATTGCATACTACTTGTTATAATGACACTTAGGTTAAAATTAACATTGCATACTACTTGTTATAATGACACTCAGGTTAAATTAACATTGCATACTACTTGTTATAATGACACTCAGGTTAAAATTAACATTGCATACTACTTTTTATAATGACACTCAGGTTAAATTAATTGCTTATAATGACACTTAGGTTAAATTAACATTGCATACTACTTGTTATAATGACACTCAGGTTAAAATTAACATTGCATACTACTTGTTATAATGACACTCAGGTTAAGCTATAATAAAAAATACACAGCAAGAAAAGCCTTTTCTAAAATTCAGTCAATGTGAGCTCATACCACAACAGTGAGGTGTCAATGGTTTTAAGGGCTTATTCCTTTGGTTGATCCCCGCTCTGCATTTGACCACAAATGTTAAAATGTTTATCTGCATTAACTCTTTCTTTAAGAAATCTTAAGGTTGATCAACTGTCATAGTTCAGTAATTGCAGTGTGCATTCATTCCAAATGTCTGATTTGACATCTTTTATCTATGATGCATCAATCTGTGGTCTTCAGCATCAAAAAAATGTTTGGCAGGAAAGTAGCTTTTATATGTACCAGAATTTAATTTTTAAATATGTATAATATTTAAATTTTTCATTGTCCTATTTTGACTGATACAGAATGCTCAGTGTATTTATGTTTCATTTTGCAGAATTCTTCTAAGTATACACCAATTTGAACCAATCTGATCAACAAAAAATATGCTAAAGCCATTTTTTTTTCTATTTATAGTAATAACGGTCATTCTGGATTTAGGATCAGGCTGAAAATACCAAACTTTAATCTACTCCATCTAGAAACCTTCCACACTAAAATTGGTTTCATCTATTCAACTGGTTTCAGAAGACGTTTTCGAAGAAGTTGCTAATTTGCATATTGTTCTAATACCATCCAAAAAAAAAAAAATTAAAAAAAATTGGGCCATGAAGGCCCTGGACACTCATCTGAAAATGATGTACACTCAGCTTGATTTCGGCAAACTAGAGCTCCTATTTCTAAAAGAAATACACTGCTGTATGTAGCTCAGTTGGTAGAGTGCTCACTCCATAAGTGGGAGTTCGTGGGTTCGACCGGGTCTGACCCAAGACTTAAAAGTGGGTAGTGACTGTTATTTCCCCAAGCACTCATTACAAAATGAGAGTCACAGTTCTTTCGGATGGGAACTTAAAATAAACGAGGTCCCATGTCATGGTAGAGGTGGCACGATACAGAACCCTGCTGTATAATGCCATCAGCGAAATGCACAGGCAAAATTTCTGCACTTTCGCCTATAGCTGGCAACGTCTCAGTATAAGTTAAATATTCTTGACTGGGACGTTAAACATCATTACTCAACTCTAAAAGAGATTTTTCCTTTATACAAAGTTGAGCTAGCTTTTGTGAAGAGGATCATTCTGACCAAATTTGGTGAAGATTGGACTAAAATTTTGGCCTCAAAAGTGTTAACAAGGTTTCCAAGTATTTGACCTAGTGACGTACTTATTGGCCCAACATGGCCTATATACAAACTTGAGCTAGCTTTTGTAAAGAGGGTCATTCTGACCAAATTTGGTAAAGATTGGACAAAAATTGTGGCCTCTGGAGTGTTAACAATCAAAAGTTGACACACGATGGACGACGCAGGACAGACAATGTCCCATCACAATAGCTCACTTGAGCACAAAGTGCTCAAGTGAGCTAAAATATATTACCCAAAATCTTGTTACATATGTTAAATGTCCAGAGTTCTACTTTGTTAATATCAAGTTTGACCCAAATTGATTAACAAATAAATTTGTAATGGCCATTTTTTGCGTTTTCTATTTATAGTAAAAGCAACCATCTTGGACTTAGGATCAACCTAAAAAAATCACCAACTTCAATTGGCTATATTTAACTGCTAATTTGTATATTGTGCTAAAAACCTATATATGAAAAAGTTATGGAAAAAACCAGTATATACATATATATATATATATATATATATACAGTAAAACCTGTCTACAAAGGTCACTTGAGGCACTGGCTAAAAGTGGCCTTTGTTGACAGGTGACCTTTGCAGACAGGGTCGATATTCTGAAGACCAGTTATGTCCCTTGATTTGCATTTGACATATAACTTCTCCAATTTAAAGTTATAAAATAAATGCACAAAACACCAATATTAATGTATATTATTAAAATGGACAATTGCTTTTATTTTAATATTTTATGGAATCTTAAAAGTAAAATTATTGGTTTTGTGTCATGTATTGAATATATAATTTTCTATACATCCATATATCTTTTTCAAAATATTTTTGACAAAACTAGTTTATCAGGTGAGCTTCAAAAAGCCCTGCATTAGCATCACTACCTAAACCCCTAGGCTAATAATCTGCATCTCCCATTTCTAGAAGTTGTCCTGACAACTTTCAGTTTTAGAAGGGTTGCCAATAAGGGGAAGTTTTTGTTTGTAAAAACAAAAAAAAAAAAATCTGGACAACTTTCACTTCAAAAATAATTATGACTGACAAGAAAAAAATCTTGTATTTTAGAAACAAGGGGACTAATAGAATATAAAAAATTGTTTTTACCGTTTATACATGTCCAGGTAACCTAACCCCTTTGTGAGCCCCACTGAGAGGTGATAAAAAAAAATCAATACTTCACCTTGAATAGCAGACTTTTTGACAGTGTTTAAATCTTTACCTGTAACAGGTTACCGTTAATATAGGGCTTTATTGTGGATAATTGATGAACAATTTTTCAGAGGATTTTATTATGAGCTTCTAATTAATGGATTAATAATTGTCAAGTGTTAATTTTATAAATTTGAGAAGAAATCGGTAAAAATGACTACTGCCCTGACTTCTACGTAATTTCCCGATTTACAAGTTTTTTATAGAACACATGGGTTGATAAAAATATTTTTATTAGTTTTTATCATTTATGTCTTGAGTTTTACCATTTTTTTCATTAGATTTTATGGCTGTTTCCCCCAAAAATGTTCCCGAGAATGGGATTAGTGACCGTTGTACACAGGTACTTTTTCCGATTTGGCGGCCGTTAGGGTGACCGCTGACCGCGTCAGAGAGGTGACCGCTCTACAGAGGTTCATTATATAGTAAAAACGTTAGGGACTGTTTCAGACTGACCGTTACTGACAGGTGACCGCTCTACACAGGTGACCGCTACCACAGGTTATAATGTATATATATATATATATATATATATATATATATATATATATATATATATATATTAGATGTATATAGATGTACCAAATACAAACCAATCTGATCAACAAAAAAAAGACCATTTTCTGTTTCTCTTTTAATATTAATGGCACCCATCTTGGATTTAGGATCAGGATAAAAGTCAATAACTTAATCTTCTCCATTTAGGGACCTTTCACACCAAATCTGGATTCATTTACACAAGGGTGACAGAGAAGAAGAATAAGTTTATGCACTTATGCACTGATACAGGCATATGAGCAAGTTTTGCCATGTTAAGCCCAAATTGTCTGCAGCTAGTTGAGCTAAAAATACATAACAAACTAATTTAGAATTAGTATAAATTTATTTTGTATCACAGTTTGCTTATGAACAATATTTTCTACCTGACTAAAGCCATTATATCAGTGGACATCAAAATTCTGTAGGTCATATTATCTGTAGACATCACAATTCTGTAAGTCAAAATATCCATGGACATCACAGTTCTGTAAGTCATAATGTACCTGAACATCACAATTCTGTAAGTCATAATGTCCTTGGACATCACAATTCTGTAAGTCAAAATGTCCCTAGACATCACAGTTCTGTAAGTCATAATCTCCTTGGACATCTTAATTCTGTAAGTCATAATGTCCCTGGACATCACAAATCTGTAATTCATAATGTCCCTGGACATCACAATTCAGTAAGTCATAATCTCCCTTGACATTACGATTCTGTAAGTCATAATCTCCTTGGACATCACAGTTCTGTAAGTCATAATGTCCCTGGACATCACAGTTCTGTAAGTCATAATGTCCCTGGACATCACAATTCACATCACAATTCTGTAAGTCATAATGTCCCTGGACATCATAATTCTGTGAGTCAAAATGTCCATGGACATCACAATTCTGTAAATCATAATGTCCCTGGACATCACAATTCTGTGAGTCAAAATGTCCATGGACATCACAATTCTACAAGCCATAATGTCCCTGGACATCAAAAATGTCCTGTGATATCAAAATTCAGTAGGTCATAATATCTGTAGACATCACAATTCTGTAAGTCATAATGTCTCAATATCACAATTTAGTCTGTAATATTTTTCCCATAGAAATTATAATTTTGTAAGTCATTACAATTTTGTCAGATGAAAGGACACTAGATGTCAAAGTTAATCCAGCATAATGCCCCTTGATGTTGCAATTCTGTCAGTTATAATGTCACTTGATGTCACAATTCTGTCAGTCGTGAACACTTATCGGTCGCTTTTTCTTTACTGTTTTCAATTTTGGCAATTCTTGATCCAAATTGTATTGCACGTTTCGGAAACACTGCTGTTTTAACAAGTCCAAGTTTTGTGGCACTCATTCTTAACAGTATCTTCTCACCTAGACCTCGAGGTAAATCCAGGTTAGCCTGAATAAAGTAAAGTTAAATTTATTTTAATTATTATGTATAATACTTACACCATACAGTTCTTATCTTTGACTTATAAAGTTTATCCACAAATTCAATATACATTGTAATAATTCATCAAAGTTGTAACAGGACAGAACCCTTAACATCTATCAACAAATACAGATATCTACAGATAAAAATATCTCTGATTCCCAGTCATGTGTAACATATGTAACAAGGAAAACCATGAATCTTGATAAGGTACAAAAGTATATACATGTTATAATAATGTTACATGTACATGTAGGTAGAAGAAAACAATGTTACATGGTTGGACAATCTCAATGATAATGATGTTTGAATTCACTGATCTTAAAGGAAATCCCCAAAATATAACAGAAAAAATTAGAATAATACTGAATCTTTCAATTGCTAAGGCCTTTATATCCAACTGGTCTCTAAACATGCTATCAGATTACAGTGCTGCCAATGTATAGGTTCTAATTCCCACTCAGGGATGATGCTAATGCAAGAAAGTTTGTTAATTTGTCTGCTAAAGGTTGGTGGTTTTCTCCAGCACTTAGGTTTTCTCAAAATCTATGAATTAATTGCCTAGATATCTTGACTGGGGTATAAAACTCCATTACCACACTTTGCTCCATGCTTTAAGTTGCTAATGCTCCAGCACTGAGGGATTTACTAAACGCTACACTAGCATAGCCTTTCAACTGTCATAAGAAAACATATGTACACATACACATATATATAAAAACAGGAAACATGAATGGAATTGTGTATAAACCATCATACCTTATGATAAATTGGTAGCTGACTTAGAAATGATACAACATTTTCATCCAAAAATGGAAATCTAGATTCTTTACCATGATCTGTGATAACTCTGAAAAAGATATTAAATCTTGTGCTATAAAGTGATCTAATTCAGCCAGTATACACTGTCATGGTATTTTTTTATATTGTATAACATATATGTATGTACTTGCTGTGTTTTAGACTACATAACTCAGATGTTATGTTTTATGGCAAAGCACATCTGGTGTTGTCACCTAGATTCCAGACTGAGATATTGAGATACTTCATACTAGATCTAACCTGCCATCTCTTACTCACTTCCTACCTGAGATATGAGATACTTTTATTTCTGTATAAGACATGTATACATACCTGTCATCTCTACCTAGATTCCTTGCTGAGATACGAGATACTTCAAGTTCAATCTCATCTATCAGTCCTTGAAAACCTGACTCTCTGAAATATCAATTTTGATATATTTATACATTTTCTTCAAAAGCTCATTAAAAACCCCTGCTCAAGGTGTAACAGAAAAAGGGTTGTCTATCTTGAAAAAGCTTCAAGTGGTTTGAAATAAAAAGAATACAACACATTTCAAACTACAATGAAGTTGTTAATACATACAAAGAAACACAATTTTCAGTTGAAAATGTAGATCATCAATGAAGTATAAAGTGAACAGGAGAAACCTGTTCTAGCTATTGTAATTGTATTGAATTACAAAGAATAAAAAAATATCAGTTTTAAAATTTTGTATAATTTTTGTGGAGAGTATTTTCTGCAGTTTTATGAAATTCATTATAAGCTCAAAATTATGAAATAGGCTATAATAACTAGTATATTAGCAATTAAAAATCTTATATAAGACTGCAAAACTTTAATGTCATTAATCAGTGTGTGGCCTTATGTGCTGTGTATGACACATCGCTCACAATTCAAAGATTGTGGCCTTCAGACTATTAACAAGGCTTTTATTATTATTTGACCTAGTTTTGATTTAAGATGTTTTATTGATTTTTTTAATCCATTCAATTTTAAGGTGAATAATGTGCAAATCATTTTTTTTTTAAATTTTGAATGAACTATATTGTTAGAATTTAAGGAGAAGTATTTAATGGAAAGTAATTTGTGTTCAGAGTTTATAAGAATTTACAGGAGAAGTGCTGTTTGTATCCAGCAGTAAAATACCTTTTAAATGGAATTAAGAGTTGAATGAGCATTTAGATTTTTATACTAAAAAACTTAATTTTGCACATTTTCAACTTAGAAATAGCAGAGGGAGTACTTCTAAGAGTGGCAAGCTATCTGAGTTACTTTATTATGTTTGGCTGCTTGAGGTTATTGTTTTTTTTTCTGGGTTGTCTGGTTTCTTCCACTGTCCAAGAAGTGTCTACCTTGACACAAGTGAAAATAACCTAGTCCAGGATGTAAAACATCATGATTATTCTAATCCTCTCAGTTACAACAATAATATAATGTATCTAAAGACTGAAGAAATTAATTTAGCAATGTTTTTGATTGAGTAAAATAAAGATGTCTAAAGTAAAGACGATTACTTAAACGTCAATATTCTTGGCAAAGTTCATCTTTAAAACTTACAAAATGTCAGCTCAATATCACTTAACCTTTATTTCATTTGACAGATAATCAGTTATCTACATCTTTATTTAACAATTTCATTTGACAGATAATCAGTTATCTACATCTTTATTTAACAAGTGTCAGAATATACTGAGGTAGTTAAAATTTGTAATGAGTTATTTGTTTTTCTATCAGTTTAAATTGTGATGCATGAAATATAATTGTTATAATCATAACTAGATAATCAAAAATAAAATAATTAACAAATATTTCATGGGGTTTCGAGCTATATCGCAGTTTATGGACTGGGCAGGCACCCCGAAATATTATATGGACCGAAGCGAAGCTGAGGTCTATATTGTATTTTCGGGGTGCCTGCCCGGTCCATAAACTGCGATATAGCCTGAAACCCCATGAAATATTTGTTATATTATACCGAATGGATACCATCTCAAAATAGGCATCAGCATTTTTTTGGAATTAATTAATTCCTTTAAGACGATGATTGTTTACGTATTACAATTGCCGTTCCTGACTAACTTTGTATTAGCGTTAATCCACTAGTTAAACTATTCGGGTTAAGATGCTGTTTTTGTTTAGTCTAATATTACGTCATTAAGGACAATCGTGTGACATAAGCAAACATAATACCGCCCGGAGCCTCCGGTCTATATTGAAAAATATCGCCCGGAGTAAAATCTATGCATTTATTAGAAAAACAAATTTATGAGGTATAATATTTGATTGTTCTTTTGGTACCTTTATAATTTTACTCAATTAATCCAGTTTATACAGGTGACAAATTATATACAAATAGTTGTAAAATCCAGAAAGCAAAATTTGTATGGTTTACAGAAGTCATTGGATGAGGTTTAGAAGGAGATTTCCTCATAAAACAATAGGTAGTCAGGAGGCTGTCCAGTTTCCAAACTAATCTGGTTTTCTCACAATCCTGTTATCACTCTACAAACTTGACCTAGCTATTAACAAAATGACCATTCAGGACACATTTAAAGGAGACTGGACAAAATTTGTACAAACATAAACCAATTTACTGGTATACTTAACTTAGCTAAGAGGCAGACTGTTCTGGGCTAGTTTGATGAACAACTTGTGACCTTAACAGTAGAAAACAGTGTAAACATTGAAATATTGACAAACAAATATATAATTTAAAAGATACAACAGACAAAACTCATTATTTAAAATAGCTCTGCAAAAAAAACATTTATATTGGAGACAAAAACACTTTCCTTTCAAAGGCTTACGGTTTGGAAAGGCAAATAAATATATACATGTATATCAATTAAAATTCCTTACTGATATTTCCCACGATGCCTGGCATAACCAGCAAACTGCTCATCAGCTCCCATTCCACACAATATAACCTGTAATATATAAAGTTAGATAACTCTTGTCATCAAAATAATGTCAAACTCTGGGGTGGGGGGGGGGATATTTACTATATAACCAACCAATTTCACTAGGTTTTATTTTACTATCACATTAAATCCAAAGTAATAATTTTTACAGGAATCCATCATATTTGAAAATGCTACTTCAAACAAAAATAAGGGTTCAATATACATGTAAATGTTTCAAAGCGAAAGCAACACTTTTTCTCCTATAGGAGAACCATCTTGGTAAACATATTTATAATATCAGTTACAGCTGTGCTTTAAATCTTCTCCTTTTTTAAATGTCATTAAAATTTCATCAAACTCTTCACTTGAATATTTTATGTTACAAAAATATTTTTTATAAAGTGAAACTATTATAACCCAAATGGGTGGGAATACCAACTTCTGAGTTATCTAGAAGTTTGAGTTTGCAATATAAAGCAACCCAAAAACAATATACTGTTCAGACCACATAATGTTTTCAAGTTAGCTATGGTACCGGTATTGAAAAAATCGACATTCAAGTTCTGAAGTTATACTGTATTTAACTCCGATTATATGTACTTTTGTTTTCTGTATTTATGCTGATAAAAAGTTTATAATGACATTTAAAACAATTTTACTTTCTTTTGTTCCTATAACAAATTTCTTTTGAAATTTTACATCATAATAATGACCAATTACCTTAGCCCTGCTTTTATATGGCTGCCCAATATGATCTCCATTTCCCAGAATTCCCTCTCCTCTTGCAGCAAACCAAACAGCACAACCAATACTATCATCCAATACTGTATCCAGAGGATAAACCAGATGTCGTACATGATCAGATCTATAAGTTTTTTTGTAAAAATGAACAAAGAGTTATAGGACTTTGCAGTACCATGACATTTTTAATTAATCTAATTAATAAGCAATAAAATCCATAGTTTATATTAAATCAATAAGAAAATAAGTATCTAATAACTAGAATTAACTATATATATATATATAAAATTTAACTGTTAACAACTAGAATATGATGTATTAAGTTAGTTACCTGACCTTCTTCAGTTCTTCTAATGTAACATTAACCTAAAAGTACAAAAAAATATCAACTAAAACATGTTATAATGTCCCTTGACTACCTTGGTTATTGCCAAAGATTTTAAGGACTTGAAATTTATATTCATAAAAAAAGTCTTTTAAAATCCTTCTTTCTCTAGGTTTTTTTAATGCATTATTAATTTTTTTTTTTTTTTGGTTCCCTTTTCATTCATTATGACGTCCCTTTATAACAATAAGTCTTGGTTACCAAATGTTCTAAAGTACCTCTCACCACCTTGGTTCAATCTCAAACTGAAAAACAATAGTGTATAAAAAATTTTCAGGTTGTTTGTAAAATGCTCATGATTATCTCTAGTTTTCTCTTCCATTTCAAAACTGACCTCACCATCTCAATACCTAAAAGCGTCTTGATTGGGGTGTAAAAATAAAACCATTCCAGCCAATCAACTAACCAACATTTGAACTGAACAAAAAGTAAATCTTAACTGTATAATATTTTATCAATGCAAAACTTTTTGAATGCAATTTCTTAAAATGTACCATCTCATTGCATTGTACACTATTAAATACATATATAACACCTAAAAAATATTAGCATTGTACCATGGTTTTATCATATAACAACTGTAGTTGTACTTTCATACCAGTATAAAATTCCACTTTCTTTTTGGGTTTAGCTCAGACAATGCAGTATACCCTGTCTGTCTATCAGGTACATTCCAGCGCTGCTGACCATCACAACTGTTCAACATCAAAACCAAAAAAAAAAGAAAAAAAGTCAATTCCTTCTAAATGATAAAAAATATGTTCATATAACCACCAAATACATGTATTTAGAATTAGGATTTTGTTAATTTTGCCTAAAAAAAAACTCCTTTACATAGTCATACATGTATAATGACAGTGAAACTTACATAGCTTTAAGTAAAAATTAAAGCCTTCAAATACTGTGAGAAGCAACAATGTACTAACTTAAAAGGCTGTATAATTGTCAAATCAGCATAAACTTAAAATTGACTCAAGTCAAACTTGGATTGTTCAAACTTCTATAATTCTAGTTCTCTTAGGGTCGAATCCCAACTGCCCTGCACTGTAACTTCTTATTAAAAATCTTTTTTTGTATTTGTTGACTAATTTATCATTATAATAACTAACCTTTTTGCATTATTGTGTTCAAAAGCAACATTAAGAAGATCCACTGGTTCTTCAATAGGTAAAATCCTGAAATCAAGCACATAGACTGTTGATATATCTTTAAATTCTATATGATTAAATTAAATGTACATGTATATATATTCTGACAGAAAGTTAACTAATTGTATAAATATAATTAACAATGTGTTGAAATATCTCTAGCTAGAAGGCCACAATTGCTACCAGTTAACTTGCTTATATGGATGTGTTAAACTACAGAGGTTCCCCCATTAACATGACACGTAACACTGACACAGATACAGGAGCAACATGAATAATAGACCATGCCCTTGGTAACAAAAGAAAAATCTTGCAAAATAGATCCTAGAGAATTCAAGCACCATATTAGATTTTGCCTTCACTCACAGATTTTTTTTTACTGATGAGTCAATGTGACCTACTACTGATTGTAAAAAAATTGATGTGCACACACCCATCTATAATACTGACCCCATTTTGCCTATTTTTTTCTCCAGATTTTTCGAAACTGTTGAATGTGTAAACACAAAACACTATGCCAAAATGGTCAGGTGAGTAATTTTAAAAATAACAGAAACAATTTTTGAATTTATATAAAAATTAATTACCTGTCGACTAATGCTGTTATAACTGCTGAATCAATCCCTCCAGAAAATAAAATGGCCACCTTCGCTGACCTTTCAATATTAACCTCTGACCTTGTTAAATTAGTAACATAAACATAATTATTACAGACACTTATATTATTTTTAACCACATCATCTGGCTCTGTAATAGTACAACTAGACATCCTATCTTCTAAAACTTCCAATTTTTGGTGTCCTGAATTTGGAGATATATTAGAAGCCTTGCCATTTTGATTTCCAACTGTGGAAGTAAATTTACAATTGCTGTCATTAATATTATCTGATGGCCAACTTTCACCTGAATTAGGGGTTTGTTGACCTTTGACCTCCATGTCCAATGATTCCTCAATCTCCTTATTTCCAGAACACAAGGCAGTGTTATGGCTTGCCCCAGTTTTGTGTCTTTGATGTAGGTCTGGTTGATTATACACTCTTTTACACACAGCCATTTGCAGTACATGAATTAACTGATCAGATAAAAGATTTAGGTTGACATCTTCCTGTATCAGATTCTGTATATATTTTTGTGAATCTATTTTCTCCTTTGATCTGTCAACGGATTCACTTAATGGAATTTTCTTATTCAAAACTGGGATCTGAGAGGGCACTTGTTGGTCTAAATCCAGAGAAAATGTCACATGGCTGCTAGAATAACCAGGATATAATCTGTCATTTAATGAGCCAACATCTACTTTGTCCATAGTACCTGGCCACACAGCCCTGTACCATGGATACAAGTGAATATCAAGTTTACAGTTATCAGTATCACACGATCTAGGAAATGTTACACAATATAACCCAACAGATGGAACCTCTAAGTACTCCTACAAATAAAACATTGCCAGAAATTTAACAGATAAATTGACTTGTAAGGAATTAATGATGAAATCAGAATTATCTTGATCCAACAACAGGCAATATGCACATTTCTGGATATCTATGTCACTGAACGATTGTTTTATTGCTTTGTATCAAAAGTGTCGGACATACACCAGGTGGTCGTTATTTTCAATGTAGCGGTAAATATTAATGAAAACTTTATGGTAAATTTTATACTAAAGTGAAAAAATAAACTTTCCACAAAGTTTGCATCACCCATTGTTTTAAGGCATATGTGTAAAAAATAAAATTTCAGTATTTATTAATATACTTTCATATTTTAAAAGTACAATAGATACTAGCCATTTTTTTAAAATCAAGTTTAATACTGGTGGGAATTCCTGATGATCTCTCTTGGAGGTCAATTTGAAAAGTCCAAGAAAAAAATGTTATGCGTGGTATGAAATATCTAAAAAGAATAGTACAATTATCACAACTTTCTCATCTGATATTTCAGGGTCACTAGCAATTGACAATATCACATTGTCCGACAGTTACCATTTGAATTGGTATATAATTCCAGTATATGGAATATTGTTATGTTCATTGTTCATCCTCTGTCATTCAATAAACTTCTGATGGTTTTAGGTGTCTTAATTTTTTATTTTTTAATATTTCAGTGAAAATATATAACATCAGTAACTTGAATTTTGACATTTGAATTTATCTTTTAAAACATATTTTAAAAGATGTGAAAAGCTGAACTTTCTTTGGGGAACAATGAAATGCTACAGAAGACTGAAGATTGATGTTCTTGTCCTTGTCAATTAAATTACCAACACTGTGCTCTTTGACTTAACTTATAACATTGACAGTTTTTTAATTGTATGTTGTTAATCCCTCAATACTGGATAAAATTTAAGTTAATTCACAATTTCATTGATCCCTGGTTTAGAACTACCATTATTTGCATCTGAATATGTATTCAAAATCATTTTCTGAAAACAAGTGACTTAAACTAGAAACTTGTCTTGTGGATTTATGTGATCTCAAAATACACCATTCAAAAATTGAAACCAAAGGACCAAAGAGAACTTTGATACAAATAAACTTCAGTTGAATATCCTAATTCACATACTTTCTTGCATTTTATGCCTTAACTGTAAGATAGTTACGAATGCATTCAATTCTCATAAAACTTACATCAGTATCTGACATTCGTGTAGAGGTCAACATAAAGCTGTTACTCTTGCTATCCGGTAGCCGCCACAATAAACTCCTTCTTCCAAATATATCTCGTCCAAACCAAAGACATTTTGTTTTCTCCTACAAATTAAACATGTAATTTCAGATCACAACACCTCTTGGATCCTAAATTTAACCCCTCCCCCACTTGGACAGATACAAGTGTAAGAAGTTCTGTCAGCTTCACTTGCTGAAGGTCATGGTTTTTTGGATACTTTAGTTTTCCCTTATTTTCTAGAAATGATCAACTTGTTATAAGAAAAATTGTGTTGACATGGATATAAATTTACACAACCCCAATCTATACATTGTGCATGCAAGCTTATAAAAGCTGTGAGAATAAACCATACCAGCAGTCACCAAAATATCTGGTCTACAACAAAACTCCTAATAATGTATGAAAATTGTCTAGCCATACCAGCTGCATAACACAGCAGCTCGGGCTTCAGCTTGGTACAGAATACAGAAAAGCAAAAAAATAAACTAAATAATAATAACTATTATATATTAATTATTTGTAGCAAAATAATGCCTCATACCTGCCAATATATGAAAGCCCAAGGACCCTGTATTAGTGACGTTGTGTTAATGATATGACTGGCAACTGAAGACTGAGATAAGAGCTTTAGTAGTATTTCTGTATCATTTTCCTCTTCTTTAACCTGTAAATGTATCATTCGAAAAAAAAAAAAAATAATAATTAAATAAAAAAAATAAAAAATTAAAAAAATAAAAAATTAAAAATTAAAAATAAAACAAAACAAAACAAAACAAAACAAAACAAAACAAAACAAATAAATAATAAATAAATAAATAAAAACAATTCCATCTTGCTTAGCTTAAAGGTTTATCTGCAATACATACAAAATAATAGTTGTGAGCTACAGGGTTACTCCCCTTTTCAAGTTTTATTTCGACTTTCAGATGGCATTTCATGTTTTAAACATCAAATGAAAGGCCTTTTTATTTAAGTGTCAAAAAGATTGCATAATAATAGTTAAAAAATATTTGAAAAAAAGTCACTCAATATCATAAACTACTTGTGTAATATCACTTTTGTTGCCTAGGTTAATGACAACATGCTTACGCTGCAGCTTAAATTGAAATAACATTTATTTATTTAGACTACAAACATTTTGGCTGTTTAGTGAGGGAACAAATATTTCTTCACAAAACAAAAAAGAATTTTCAACTATACAATCTAGTTCGTGAAAAATGTTTTATCTATTTTAATTGTTTTTAACAAATAGTCATGTAACTCATGCAAGACTTGTACATTAAATACATTAAATATTAAATGAACACATATGTAAAATCCACTCTATATAAACCTTTAGTTCTCCTGTCTACATTATATGATTACTTTTTCAAATGGAAGTTTAATTGCATAATTATTTATATTTACATTTGCTTTGCAACTTTACTATATAAACATGTTTGAGACATGTGGCAAATACGGTACAATAACTCACATTGATCACATGATCATTACACTATGCGTATGAATATTTCACTCTCTGGACTATTTTTTAAGAAGTTTCATATCAAAACAACAGCACAGCCTGAGAAAAAAAATATTTATTAATTTTAAAATATACATTGAATTAAATACACAACGGAAAATTTCCAATCATCTAAAAAGTACCATAATTTCTCCCATTTCTACCATTTGTTCTATAAATTTTATTTCCCGAGCTACGGAATTTCACCACCAGTTAAAATTACAGTCATAATTGAGTATCACATTGACGAGTCTGGAGAATATGTAATTTAAAAACATGAAATAAAACCAAAAAATTTTCAGAGGGGAGATATCTCATACAGACGAAAATATATATAGCAGATGTTAAAAAGGAATAAATATATGCAACCGAGACGGTCGACTGTCCTGTAAACATGTTAAACCGCTGTTTCCAGTGCTTTGATAAAGCTGACAAAAATCCCAAAGTTTGTTCAATCAATGTAATAAAAAGCCATGGCTGGTCCTGAAGAGTCTGATATATGGTTAATGTTCAAACCACTTTTAAAACGCACATTTACCCGTTTTTATCCGACAAATGCCATCATGCGGCTGCAAAAGTTGAAACTAAATACACTCCTCGCCGTTTGCGGGTGACGGCCATTCAGCATCTCAATGATATGGGGTACGAAGCTCGGCACAAATTTGTTTATGGCGAACCATAAATGAGAAGCTTCTCCCAATCTTACAACAGAACTGTCTCAACACAACAGAAAAAACACGCCATAGTAACTCTGTCAGAATTAACTCACCCTGCAAAAAATTTAAACACTGAATCAGCTGTTGTACTGCGCCTAACTGGGTCACAATCTGGGTCGCATCATGTGGCCAGTTCCACAAGTTCTACGAATAATAATGATAGAAACTATGACTTTCCAAAGCAGATTACATTTCCGTCATCCAATTAATTCACTCCTGGTTTCTTCGTAAATTCCAATTTCTCGCACTGCACTTAAAATTTCCAAAAATGACAGCGAGAGTGAGACATCATTTTCGTGTCAATCTTCGAGACTGTTCACTTCTTCGTCATCCGCCTTAGGAAATTCGTTTTTTTTTAAAAATAATTTTGTAAAATTGCTATGAAAGTGACTAAATTGATGTTTTATATAAAATGTGCAAAACAATGTGATGGTTAATAAAATATTTCATATTTTTTGCGAGTTCCGTGTTTTTTCATGTTGTACTATATTTTGTTTACATTGTTACGCTGTTCCAATAATTGACCCCGCTTCTCGTTGAAGGCGGGAAAATTCAAATTGATGTGACAAAAATTCAAAAAAATTAATTAATAATTAACATAATGTAAATATAACCATTGAACAGCATAGCTATGGCAGTTATTGGATTATAAATGCCATAGCTTTGCCAGGCAAACCAATCATAACGCGCTAACGCGCGTTATTCAGTTTGCCTGGCAAAGCTATGGCATTTATAATCCAATAACTGCCATAGCTATGCTGTTCAATGGTTAATTATGTACCATAACATGTTTCCATGTAAATAGAAAATAGTAAGAGTTTATTAAGCCAAGTCATAATATAAAGGTTAAACTGCAAGGATACTCATTTAATTTTGATTGAGCAAATTTGTACCTCTATTCCACCAAATATTTCACCATTCCAAAGAAGCACATTGCCCTCAGGATCAGAGAGAGGCTGTGGTGTCACCTGACCTCTCAGATGTAGAACATGACCGATCATATTTAGTATTTTATTTTCATGGATGGTAACCTGCATCTTATCACTGACATCTGGTCCTCTCCTTGATAATCTATTATGGTTTTCCTGTAAACAGTTGAAATTAAATATCAATGGAGTAACAATCTGATACATTTCTTTTTATGCTCTCTCTCTCTCTCTCTTGCAGTTTCTTATATTTTATCCCCTTCTTATAGTTTTCAGAAAGACAGGATAAATTTAAAATAAATGTCTGATTTAAAAGCAATATAAACTTTCATCATGTACAATAATAAAATTGAAGAAACAAAGGGAAATTTCCATGACATGCATTCATGAAATAAAAAACAAAATGACAGCTACAGACAGTTCTTGCTCTCGACCTCTGACCTGCACCCCATTTCATAAAAATGTCAAAACTAAAAACCCCATGTTATTGTACAGATTTTTATAAAATTTTTCAAACTTTAATGCATAAACTTGCAACTCATTCCTACAAAATTCTCATGAACAAACTACATGTTACTGCTATAAAACCCCAAAGAAGCCAATCATCACATCAGATTTAATCGCTTATCATTGTTTTTCAAAAAAAAAAAAAAAAGAATTTTAAAGTTTTTGCATCTTTTAGTCAACCTTACCTTGTTTTGGTAGCCATGTCAACATCACAAACAAATCTAACTTGAAATTTTCAAGCATTTTCAGATGAAATGTAAAATATTTGTTAAAAACCATAACACATGTACACTTATACAACACACACCTGCACCTGTAAATGCTGCACTATGCCATTAGCTCACAGGTAACAGAATTAAGGTTAGGCAAGCTTTAAAAGAATAATGAAAGCAATCAATGAACATGCGCATATTCCACTTCTGGAATATAACATAAAGTAATTTTACAAGTTAGTAGTGCAGCACTACATACAGGTGAGCTAAACCATATAAACTTACAAAATAATCAGCACACACATCACCCTGATGCCCATAGATACAGCAAATCCCACACATGGCAATATTTCTTTATAATTTTAACCTATACTAATGCTAACTTGCTAATCCTGAAAAGAAAATTTAATACACAAATTCTCTTATTTGCTCAAAGGCAGGTCCAAAAAAAATAAAACAAAATATATATATATTCTTCACTTAAAATTCCTGTAACAAAATTTTAAAATGCAACATTTTATAGCTCAAAGACATGTTTTACATAATCTATTTCTGTTTGAAAACAATTTTTGTAACAGCGTGAGTTATCTCCCTTCACTGGCCGTAGCCTATTGAACGGTAAAAAAAACAATGGTCAAATACATCTTTATTTTTGCATGGATTGTAATCATCACAATTCATTACTAATGAAATTTTTACATGATAAAATACAGTACAATCTTTAATAAATATGTAAATTTTACATCTCTACAGTGTCTCAAAACTTCCTGGGCACAAGAAACTTCCCTGTGCTTTACCCTGGGCTTAATTTCTCTGGGCTTATAATCGAGGAACCCCTCAAAACGTGCTTAAAATTAAAGCAAATATTCTTAAACAAAAAAAAAATACACATACAAACAAATGTAGTGTAGAGAAGACTGCAATAATTCGTTCTTATTGTCCAATTATTTTTTATAATTTATACCATAATTTATATCAACAGTACGAGCATGATTTTCAAAGTTACAAATAAAACAAAATATTCTGTACATACATTAAAATTATGGTGAAAGGCTGTTATGATGAAACACCTGTCTTTTTTTGTCGGCGCAGCCATGTTGGTTTTACTAATATCTTACTAGGATATGATCAAATATTAAATCCCGGGTTCAATTCGATTGAACGTTTTTTTTAAAAGATAAAACCCAAAAACATCATAAATGTCGATATTTGTTAAACAATTGAGAAGTCTGGACAGCAAGAACTTGCTAAGATACAGCAATATTAATATAGCATTAAACTAAACACGGTAGAAGATTGTGAAACCGTTATGCTGTACTGTTAAACCAGTTATATTAAGTGCGATATGGAACCAGTAATAACACATATAAGTGTGATATAGAACCAGTAATAAGACACATAAAATGATACAGAACCAGTAATATCACACAAAAGTTTAATACATGTATCACACATAAGTGGATGATACAGAACCAGAAATTTTACATATTAAAAGATGGTACAGTAACGGTATCATCACACATACATGGATGATACATAACCGGTCACGAATTATATTACACATAAAAGGACGATACAGAATCGGTAATATCACCCATAAAAGGACGATACAGAACCGGTAATATCTCACTTAAGTGGATGATACAGAACCAGAAATATTACCCATTAAAAGATGGTACAGAACCGGTAACATCACACATAAAAGGGTGATATAGAACCGATAATATCACACATAAAAGGACGGTACAGAACCGGTAATATCACACATAAAAGGATGATATAGAACCGGTAATATCACACGTAAAACGACGATACAGAACCGGAAATATCACACATAAAAGGATGATATAGAACCGGTAATATCACATATAAATGGGTGATATAGAACCGGTAACATCACACATAAAATGACGATACAGAACAGGTAATACCACACATAAAAGGATATTACACATAAAAGGACGATAAAGAACCGGTAATACCACACATAAAGGACAATGCAGAACCGGTAATATCACACATAAAAGGGTGATATAGAACCGATAATATCACACATAAAAAGGGTGATACAGAACCGGTAACATCACACATAAAATGACGATACAGAACAGATAATATCACACATAAAAGGGTGATATAGAACCGGTAATATTACACATAAAAGGACTATACAGAACCGGTAATATCACACAGAAAAGGATGATACAGAACCGGTTATATCACACATAAAAAGGTGATATAGAACCGGTTATATTACGCCAAAAAAGGATGATATAGAACCGGTTATATCACACATAAAAAGATGGATATATATGATTTAATTAATGTATTTTTGTAGCAAATTTATTTCCCGAAGGAAGTTTTATTCTATGTGCATTGACATTGCTACAAGATCTTGCAAACGATGTCCGTGGCTGAGTAAAAGTTTCCTTTTAGTAGCTGACGCGTGACGGTCAACAAAATATGTTGGATAGACTGTTGTCGGTGGCAGTGGGTAGCGTGTTTCCTCTTAAAAATAAAAGAATGGATAAAATGAGTTTGACTGATTCTACAGCGCCTACGCTGTACTGAGACTAAAGTGTAAGTCCCGACTGAAAGGACGAATTTCAGATTACTTATTATATTACTTGCTACTCCAATGTTTAGATCACTGATCATTGATATACTTGTAAACTTTGATCAATGTTTAGATCAGTGTGGGCAATTATAAACAAGAAGTCATACTGCTTTAGCTTTGCTTTTGCGTTTACTTTTATTCTGACTTGGCTAGACGACTAACAATAGCGAATACTTGTGCCAACACCAGTAATTGTAAAAGTATTTGATCAGCGACAATTAGCTGATGTATGCAATTCCAAAATTTTGAGGCAATAAGTTGGTATGATTTTCGGCATTGTATTGCCCGAGGAACAGAAAAAGTGGGAACATAAATGAAATAATTGCCAAAGGCGATTTTAAAATAAATTGTAAAGTAAGCATTCGCTTTAATCTCAGGAGTCAATTCAAACACGCTAAACGATGACTGCAGCTCCATTAGTCACGATAAACTGAAAACCAAAGAATTTTATCTCTATATTACAGCAGAAATTTAACGTATATATTGGTATCTCTTATTGACAATATTGGGTTGGTAACCTTCTTGGCTTGTTTTCAACTTTTTATATTTTGTCAGATCCAAATATTGGCTTCTGATTTATCAAGATGCCAAGGTGGGTCATTTGTGAATTCTGTGTTTTTAGATAAAATCTAGGTTTAAACCACAATTATCCAAATTTGTGGTTTTAAACTGAGGTCTAAAGGAGCAATATCGTTGACCTTTTTATTGTAGAGGTTTGGTCTTGGTAAGGAGAATGAAAAACAAAAACAAATGCCGGATTGAGTGGTTTAAAAATAGTTTTGGGGCATACTGCAAAGATAATTTATAACGTCTTAAATGCAGTGGAGGCTCGTTAGCCATATATATAATCTATCAATAAGTGACGTTTTAAAATGTGACTTACGGGCGATAAATCATAAATGAATACTAAATCAGATCTGTACAAATGAAGTAATATTGATTGATCACCACTCCAATTTTGAATTAGTTAAAACTTTTAAAATACCATGGCCAATGTTTTATGAAATTTAGTCTTAGAGAGAGAGAGAGAGAGAGAGAGAGAGAGAGAGAGAGAGAGAGAGAGGGGGGGGTAATTTTAAAATTAAACAAGATTCCTAAAACTCGTCGTCTTCAACAGTTTTGATAAGGCTGTCATTGATACACAACTCAACTTCCTTATCCATTGTGAGTTTATTTTACACAAATGTATGCAAGTGACAATTTTTTAAAATTCTGTTAAGCAAACCTCAACTGATGAAGTTTTTTCGTATAGCATGAATGAGTTTCTTTAAAGGGGGTGCCAAAATCATCAGAGAAGAGAGACTTAACTATATAATTATATAACTTACGCTGAGCTGTTAATTTTATATCAAAAACAGTAATTTTATTTATCAAAAATACCTGTTAAATTTTGATGTACCATATGTGCACATTTCGGAAAATCATTCATCATTGACACTAGGGACTGAAAAGTTTGATAGAGAAAAAAAAATGCAGATAAAATACTGCCTTGTTGGACATTCAGGGTTCTGGATCGGGTTGGCCCACATCGAACTTGAAAGTCTGTTATTTTCGAGTTTTTAATGAAATTAGGAGCATACAGGCAATTGAGACAAGATGGCAGAATATTTTAAGAGAAAATCGTGTTTGCTTTTTATGCAACAATGATATCGGTGATGAATTTCAGTCACTATAAAATGAATTGTAAAGTTTTTGATGAAGAAAGAAAAGCATTGGTACCAAAAAAAATTACTGTTAAACCAAATATTAAATTTTTTAAACAATAATATACATGTCTTACGTAAATTATGTAAATTTATAAAAATTGTAAATGAGAGAATCAGCTCTCCTGGTTAATGTTACTTATTATTATATATGGTCTACCACTGTACTTAGTTACTTGTGTATTTATTGTATATGCAGTTTTTCTCTAAATTCACGGTAACATGCAATGCAAGAATGAAGAATTATTATTATTATTATTATTATTATTATTATATATATATATATATATATATATATATATATATATATATATATATATATATATATATATATATATATATATATATATAAATATTTAAAAAAATAAATAAAATATAAAAAAGACCCGGCAACTAACGTAGAGAGCTTCAAACTTATGTCACATTTCATTATGATTTTTCTATATCAAAGAATATTGAGACCGCATGCTGTTTATTGACAAACCGGGCATTTAATTAAAACGATTCCTGGAGAACGGTAGAGTAATGGATAGTCAACACTAGGTACAGACATTTGTTTCTGCTGCTCTTCCTTAGGTTATAGTATTCAGTGTATAGTATCATTAAATATATAAAACAAACTTATTAAAATGCTTGTATTTTAAGTTTAATTATTACAAGTTTTTAATTCGTCGTGAAACATTGAAAAATATATATAAATCAACGAATACAAGGATGATTTGTTAAACCAATATTGATACCAATTAAAAGTAATTCATGATGTCTAATTTTCTTTCTTTTCAGAAAATTTTCAGTTTATTACAAGAAATTACGAATTAAGTAATTCCATATATTATATGCTTGATAATCCACATAGGAATGTTTATGTTTGTGTGAATAACACTTTTTTAAATAGAAGACTTACATTATCCAATATCAAAAGAAATACCTTGCATGACGGGTTTATAATATATCAAGTAAAGTAATCATAACCCCGACCATCGTCGCAAGGTGGCGCGTTATGTGTGACAACATTGAGAAGTGCGCGACGTTTAATACTGTTTGGATATTATCTGTGGTGATTTTCGTTGGTTTTAATGATTTCTGAATTTTGGATTTTGGAATAATTTTACACAGGAATGAGTTTTAAAGGATAATGTTTATTAATTTTAAAAAATTGTGTATTTAATGATGGCGAAAGCAGAAAAAAGTAAGTATGATAGCCGTCAAGTTCGCTGAATGTTGAAAATTCGTCTGCATGAAAATTGTATGGGTCATTTCATTATACAGGTAAAAAATGACCATAAAATCGGTAATGTAGTTTTTGTAAAAATGAAATTCTTTTATGTTCCATAAAAATTTTTATGACAGTTTGACCAAATTAACCTAACATGTTTCAATTAAATCAATACGATCCAGGTAGATGTTGGTTTCATTTTCTACTGTTTCATTTTCATCATTAATTTGTAGAATAAATGCAACTGTCACTTGATTTCAGCTTTAAGAGTAAACGTGCTTTTTAGTGAAAATGCAACAATCACTCTGCAAAAAAATATATTGTTATAACACGTGAATGTAAATTTAAAAATGTAATATGTAAAAAAAAAAAAATCTTTTAAGTTCCCTATGCCTACCAGTAGCGTTTTAGTAAGGATGGGGAAATTTGAATAATAATAAAAATAATGAAAAAAAGATATATTGATTTTGGAGTGGTTGAGTAAATAAAACTACTGTCATGTAAAGTCTAAATGGGGACAATCTCAAAAGTGCCTTTGTTAAAATTTGCAATGAAATCGGTAGGTAAATGAAATGAAGAATTCTCTATTAGGTTGTTGAATGTGTTATAAAGGAACTAAAATGCACAGTGCATCTAGAACAACAAATGTTTATTTTTTATGCTTACATGAAATGTAAATTCAAAGTTAGGTCCATTAGAGAATAAATTCAATTTTTAAATCCAACTGAAATCTGTGTTTACGTAATTATATTTTAATGTCTGTGTAAATAATTATTATCTAAATGATTATTTTCAAAGAAATGTCCCAAGACTGAAAGTTTTAGTGAAGGTTGCAGGTAGAACTTTATGACTTGTAACTGGATGTAATTAGTTTTGTTCTTTTTAATTTGTAATTATTGATAAAGTTATTTATATACAATTGTTAAAAAATTGAATTGAAATGATCAAAACAACATTTGAAACTCTTTCATTGTAAATGTTTCATTTACAGGCAAGATATGCTATTATTGATTTTAATTGTTACAAATTTCATCAACCAAGGTATTACCCTTTTGTTAAACATCCCTTTAGCAAGTCATGAAAACTAAATGAAGAATTTAATATTTGTTGTAAGATCCAGAAATATACACAAAAGTCAGTGACCGGAAACATTTATATATATAATATATATGTATTCATTGTTGTTATAAAAGCAGAGAGGAGTGACATTTATTTTTATTGGTTTATTTTCTATGGTTTAATACACAATTATGTGTTAAAGTGAATGTAATAAATACTTCTATATTACATATATAATAAAGTTGCAGTATCATGAAGAATGCTAAAAAAATATTACCCCTTGCAGTTACTTCTTTATAAATACTTTTAACCTTTCCGAAACCAGTTGATGGCACACACATTGTCTGATTGGGTAATGGTAGGTGTGACTGAAAAAAAGAACCCTGGCTTCTCGTTGTCATAATAAGTACACATATGTAGGATGGATTTCTGCATCTTTACTGGTGACATCTTTATACAAGTAAGATAATGCAGAATTGACATATAACTTTTGGAGCACAGGTCCTCTAGCCACTGGTTCACTTGGTACCACTATACAACTAATGGACTAATGGTCTGCTGTGTTAATATTTGACATAGCAGGCAAATGTACTGGCACTTAAAAGTTGTCATAAAGGTCGTTAGGTAGACCAGAAACACTTGTGCAAAAACGTGAACACTTTTTAAACAACAACAATCATTGAATGTGTCAAGTCATTCACTGAAATCACTGGGAATTGGATTTTGTCAGAAAAACTTTGAGTTGGTTGTTAAGTGACTTTTAGTACACTAACAATATTAAGCAGGTTAAGTTATTTTCTCAAATTAATTGAGAATTTAAATTTACATTTAAATTTATTGAATACAAACAATGAAAACAATTGGACATTTTAGCACTCATGCAACAAGATTTGTCTAATTTTTTTAATCATATACATTAAAACATTTTACAACAAATTTGAGCAATTTAAACCACTGGAGTTCAAATATATTTTTGCATTAAAATTCATTGTTGTCAAACAATGACAAAGTTTTTGACAGCAAATTGCTTACACAGTAAGTATTGATTAAACATTTTATATAGTCACTTTCTGGTTTTCCTAGATTTTCTGAGATAATGATAAAATCATGATGCCAGATTGAATAATATTTGTTTGTTTAAGGTAAGAGTGACTTAGTGGACATATTGGCAGTCTGGCTGATTTGTAGATAATCTGTTTACATTGGTCATTGATTGGTCATTTGGTTATTGGTCATCAATTTATGAAGGAGATCAGTTTGTAGATGTAAGGTGTTGACATGGAAGTCATTGATATATATCTATGTATGTTCCTGTCAATCAAAATTTTATTAATTTACTTTGATCATCAATAAGATAGCTTCAGGTAAAATATTTCAGGTAGTTCATCCAGGTAGCTCTAAGTTAATCATAGTACATATTTGTTTGGGGGTATTTTGGTACTAACTACTCAACACTTCTTAAATAACCAACTGAAATATTGCTTAAATAAGTTAACCAATTTATTTATCTAGCCCCAGATTTCTTGTACAAAGGGACTCTGAACACCACAATTTCTAAGTTATTTTTTTTGTTTATTTTAACAAGTTTAGACAATAAAATGATTGTCTCAAACTGATTTTGGAACTTTCTACCAAAGTTAAAAATTATAAGACATTATGGTTTAATGATGTCAATATGTTCTGAAAACCATGAAGTCACCCTAAATTGCAGTTAATTTTTGAGAACCTCTTTTAAAAACAACTTAAATGAAAAATTAATGATTTACATGTACAAAGACTTGCAAATTGAGGTACTACTGGCATAAAGGTTTGACCTTTTCAAAAGTTTTATACATCACCATTGATAGATGCTGTCTCATTTGGTCATAATGTTCAGTATCTGTCTAAAGTACCAGTTATCTGCACTCAAAATGCATTTGTATGCATATTAAAGGCCCCAGATAACCCTGTCTGTGTGTCCTAGACAGGATGCAGAAAAGATAGTTCTAGTGGGTTTTCTGAACTCATGGAAATTTCAATTTTAAAACATTTTTTCACTTGGTGATCAGGTTTGTCCTGAGCAGTCAACAGTGATGAGATTGCAAACAAACACTAATTAGAGTGTATATTCTTAATCACCTCTAATTAGCTTGTCATCAGAGGTGTATAGTATATATGAAAAATGCATATTTATAGGTGAATTTATATTGCTTTAGCTTGGCAATACATATTCTTTATATTATTTAAATTGCCTGCTCTGTGTAATATTAATTATTTTTACACTACATTTGTTTTGTTAGGTAAGGTGCTTTTTTTTTAGAATCTTTGACAATTTGAAAAATGTCATCTAGAATTAACAATTACTTATTGCTACATGGCACTGATATGACATGTGAAATATTTTCAATTATGTAAAGTTTATGACCTACCCACACAGAATAACATACATATTTTGGGAGATTTTCTATGGATATTCATAATCCATACTATGACTTCACTTGTTTGTTAATGATAAAAAGTCCTTTGAGTGTTGTTGACCTGTAAAATTTTAAAGAGACAAGTTTTTATCTATTTATGACATCAGAAGGATGGGAATGTTAATGAAAAACTGGATAAGAAGTATAAAATAATAGTTTGCCTTTAAAATCTTATATCCATGCAGAAATACAAATTAAATCAGATTCATTTATTTACCCATTCATTTGTTTTATTTTTTCCTATTCTCTGTCTTTTTGTTTATTGTGTTTTCATTCATTGATTTGTTCACATGTATGAAATCAAATGTCTTTAGTATTTTTTTATTTTCTGCAATCAGTTGTAGAATGCATTTGTTTAATTGTTAATAAGGTCATGTATGACAAAGAAAAAACAGATGATCATGCAGTATCTTGTTTTCAAAAGGCACCAAAAACTCAGAAGTAAAAGCCATTGATCTTTTGAAGCAAAACTGTCATTGTATTATATTGCTTGTTTAAGAACTCTCACTATTCATAACCTGTGGAAAGTCAGTGCTTTTTCCTAGATACTCCAATTTCCTCAACAATTTAAGAACTGCATTACTGGTAACATCTTAATTTTAGTTGAGTTATCTAGACTTGGGCTGAAACACCAATCTACCCACCATCTTACTCATTGCCATAAGTGGATTACATATTAGATAGGTGTAACATTCTACAACTTTACCTTGCAGTAAAATGCAGGCACCTAGATAAGTGTCAAAAATTTTAACATTTGGTGGTACATAAATTCATCATAAAAAAAAAAAAAAAATAATAATCTTTTTTCCAGAGCAGGCAAGAACATTTTGATTTTAGCAACATCCTCCCTTACCTATGGTGGTATATATTTTTGATTTTTTATGAAATCTGAAAAGAAAGTTTCCATTTTTTCATTATTCAGTGAAGATGATATCTTGTATGACTTTTCACAGGGGGTATCTTAAATTCAATCTTACTTCATTTGGTTATATTAGATTACATCCCAAGTTTTAATGTGACCTTGGTAGGACATTCAAATATATGTATTGTTAAAAAGAATTTAGTTTTTTGTAGAAAAAAAATGATCAAGCATACTAATATAAAGTTTCCTTTGAAAGTTTTTTAAACTCATGAAATACTTTACTCCTTTTCATTTTTGTTTGACATAAATTTGGTTTAGTTCTTATATAAATTTAGCGGATGGATGGGCTTTTCTACAAAACATTTATTATATCAGCAGCTATATTTTACATGAATTAAAAAATGCTGTTAAAAAAAGTTCAATAAATATGAAAGCAGAATGAATCAAGGGAGGAGACCTGGAGTCATAAATAAATATATAATTTTTACTCTCTGTTCACAATTACAAAGCAGCTGGCTCAAGCTGCTTTAAAAATGACATTCCCGGTAACAAGATGGAATGATGATCAACAATTTACAGTAGAGCTTGAAAGCTCTTGTAAAAACTTGTTTTTTTCTTTCATTTTGGTTTGAGCAGGACATAAATCTCATGCAATGTTGATTCATTCCTTGTCATGATTTATTTTTCAGGATGTTACAGAGATTGAAAAGATTTACTAAAAACCTAACATATCAATTGATTCAAATACATATTTTTAACTTATCTGTTATTTGTGTACATGTGAATGAGTAGATGACTTACACAGGTTTCTACATCTCTGTCAAAATTATTACACTTATATTGTGATGTCACCAACTGTAGTTATTTGGCCATGTTTATCTGTGCACAGGAAATTATTTTTTTTTAAACCGACTAAAGGTTGAACAGCCCAGAAAATTTATATCCAAAAAGCAGCACTTAGGTTTGAATTCATAACCCTTGACTTAGAAAGTCACTGTATATATATATTTAGTTTTTAATAATTTTATGTGTATTAGATTGATCAATATTTTTGATAGCTTATCTTAATGTTGAGTATGAGTGTTTTATATCACAGTTGTGTATAAAATTAAATACTAGTCAAGGCTTATAGACTTATAAACAAGGATTTTCTTCTCTCTTGGTATTTCATCTTGTACTTTAGTCTCTATTTTTAAATGGTAACTTAAAATATAATAAAAATAGGAGTGCTCTACTATTTACATTTTGTCTTTCCGAATGTCCCCATTTTGTCTCAGTTTTTAAAACTATTTTTCCTAAAACAGATAAGTGATAGGAAAGTAAATAAGTGACTAGATTATTGTTTCAATCTACTACTTCAGCACTATTAGAGTTATTCACATACAAAATTTAAAAGATACAAAAGTATCATTTTATCATAGAACCAACCACATCATTACAGAGAATGCAGGATGGCAAAATCAATTATCATGCTTATCAGACTGGCAATCCAGTGGCAGATTTCTGTAGTGTTGTGCCTAAGGTAGTCAAGCTGGTATAGTGGTCATCATTTCTGTTATAGAGGTTGTGGGTTTAAGTTTATTAAATAATTTGTATCTTACAAAACTTTATATTATATGTTGATTTTGATATGGTCTTTCCTTGTTGTCAAATAGTTAGAATTTTTGTAAGAAGAAAGTGAAAAAATGTAGCAGCAAAACCAGGACATGAACCTAGCTAGGACCTTCCCAATACTAGCGGGATGCTGTACCGACTGAGCTCACCTATCAAGCCCAGTATTCTACATTTTTATAACACCATTACACCAATAGCACATTTTAACAGGTGGATAAAGAAGCCTTGCATATGTCCAAAAAAGGTTAAAAATTTCCCTATATACCATTAAATAAAAAGTAATGGATGTTATTCAAAAAGTTAGTCTGTACCAAGCATGTAGGCTCATCAGGCAAGCCTGGGCTTATTCTGGATATAATGGTGTGAAATAATTGAGAGTACCCTTGGACAAGATGGCAATTCCATTGCCTAGTTAACCCCATCCATTTATCAGTGAGATTACATGGAGCCATGTAAATTTAAATGTCTTGCCCAAAGTCATACCAAATAGCCTGCTTAGGGTTTGAACCCATGACCCCAGAGTCAAAAGTTTGTAACTTCAACAAATCCATCATATGTTTCTAAAGACTGTAGTTAACAAATTATAACCAAAACCAGTATAAAAGAAAAGTATTTTTTGATTCAAGTTCATTACTGCTATATAATTTTTTATGACAAAACTGGCTAGGGTTTGTTATGCCATATGTGACATAAAATTTGTTTAGTCATTCAGCATATTTGTCTTATTTTGAAATTTTTGTTTTGTGATTGATAAAAAACAATTGGTTATAGATATCAGTTTTTAGGAAAGTGATGTATGTTGTTCCCTATAGTAACAAACCTGTCACAGTGAGTAGAAAAGTTTTGGATAGATTTAAAACTTGATAAGTAGGTGTTTTGAGTTTTACTGGAAATAGTTGTGTTGAATTTCAAGTACTTAACCACATACATGTGTATCCATATTATGTTGTATTTCAAGCTTTTGATTTATAACATTGTGTAAGGAGACATTTAAATTTAAGCTCACCTGCACAAAAGCACTGGGAGTGTGATGTAGTATTTTGTTAAAGTTTCCATTGCATAAATGTGAAAGCAAAATTGTCAACCTGTTCTTTTGACAGTTCATAATTTGTGCTTAGCCTGAATTTAGACAACACCATCTAGTGTAATTAAAAATCTGGAATCTTATCACTCTATAATAATAGTCCAGAAAAATGTCATTTGTATCTTTTACTAAATGTGTTAATTTGACTGAACAAAGTAATTTGTAAATTTCTGAAAAAATTTGCCTATTAGCAATTTTCTTACTAAATGATATTGATTGATAAAATTTGCCATCGGTATCATAAAACATATACAAACATGTTCTGAATTAGAGATATATCTGTTGTATGTGATAAAGGTTATATAGTATGGTATGAGGACTTTGATCTGTTATCTTCCTGTATTACAGGAATAAAAATCAAAGAAATAACAAATTGAGAATGATAAATGTCCATGATCTTATTGACACATTTTTGATATCACAAAAAGACATATACACAACACCAATATATATAGTTAATCTATATACTAGGATGAGGGTTGAACAAAGATTGATTGATTGGAGAATTGTGTCGAATGGGACATCTAGATTTGTATTGGTTTAAATGTCTAACTACAACTTTGTTGCGATGAATTTTCATGTCTTAGCATAGGTTTGGTTAAAATGGGTAAAATGTTAATTCGTACATGTAGCCGTTTGTAGAATGAATTTTAAAGCATCAGTTTATCTTAATGCAGGATTAGTTTTAATGTCTAAGCATAGGTTTACTAGATTGAATTTTTATATAAAAGTGAAGCTTTGCTACAATAGATTTTTATGTCTGAGCATAGCTTTGTGTAGAATGTGTTTTGATGCTAAACAGTTGCTTTTAAAAAATTTTATGTCTGGCATTGCTACATGTAATGTGTAGAATGACTTTTTGTGTCCTATTGAATACAGCCTTACCAGCTTGCAGTGAAGCAAATATATATTGCAAACCACTCAGTTACATTACTAAACTGAAGACCAAATGCTGTACAATGAAAAACAAAACAAATTCTTTTGTATCATCAATTTTCAAGATAAAATATGAATTTCTAGTAATGGTGCAAACAGGTGCTTGAAAAGAGGTAGTGCCTAGTACAGCTAATACAGATATTTCTTTATATTTTTTTTACAAGATGTTTTATTTCAGTACCAGTATTGTCATAACTTATTTATCAGTTTTAATTTCTAATATTTAAGTCCTAAAATTTGTATGTTACTTTAATAGACCATAGATCAGTTTAGCCTCTAGGGGTAACCTAGCCATTTCTGACAGAAAAACATATTGCATCAGGCTTTAGATGTGATAATTGACACTGATAAAACATATGAAGGGAGGCAATAATAGACAAGTGTTAAAACTTCTGACAAATTTTACATTGTACCAAGGGAGGGATATATACAAACAAATGGTTTTACATTGTTTCATAGATCTCCTTTTGACAAACTTTACATTGTATTAAGGAATGGATTAATGACATTTTTTGTTACATTATCTTATTTGATGAATTGCATGTTGTATGTTGTAGATGAAACACCATGGCCAGAGATCACACAAGGGCAGAGAAGAAGCCATGAAATTCTGTTTTATAGCCAGGGGCCACTTGATGGCTATTTAATAGGTAATGTATATAACTTATTATACTAAGTATATGGTTAAAAATTGTGAGTTGGATATTAATATCTTAGATAGATGTACTTATATCTAGTTTTAAATGTGTTAATTTATTTTAGCATTTGAAGTGAAACACCTGTTATTCAGATCTATACTGTAAGTTGTGTTATTGGCTGCCTTGTGTAGAAGAACAATTGTTTAATACCCCTGGTCAGCATCCAATTTTATTGGTTTTTGTTTAACTGGTGTACAAGTTGAATCATTTTATTAAAGCTCTCTTTGTATTTCAAACTGCTACATTTACATAAAAAGTCTTTAAGTAAGATATTAAATTTAAAACTTTATTAAAATATGATTTAAAAGTACCACAATTGGCATGAGCTACTTTTGAATTGTATTATTTTATAAAGATTCAACAGTAGCACATGACAGATTGTTCTAGTGTATGTAGTGTTTTGTGATGCTATTTCTTAAAGCTTATACCTGTAAGCAAAAACTTTTCACAATGTCAGAAAATTAAAAAAGGAGATATCTGTAATAACAAACAATAAACCATAAACTTAATAAATATTTCAAGTTGCAGTAGGTGTAGCTTTAACTCTGAATTTTCTTTGCAAGATGGAGAGAGAAAAAAAGATATAAGAGTTCCACATTTCCCACACAGACAAAAATTCTCATGGTTGATCTTTAGTGTGATGTATTTAAAACAGTAGATTTCAATATCTATATAAGTTACAGATTTATCTAAAACAAAAAACAACTGTTGCAGCAATTTATATTTTGTTTATGACATGTTGCAGTTGAAATGCAAGATATATAAAAATTGAAATTATGCATATGTAGGTATTAAACTTCAGACATGTCTATGTCACAGCTGCTTTTCCTTGAATTTTAATAATTTACACAACATCATATTTGAATTATGATTCATGATTTTAATGCACTAGATCTTTTTTTTAACGTCATTGTTAGATTTTTGATAGCATTAAATCCAAATTTCATGTTTGATACCACTATATAGCCTAGTTGATTCACTTCTCAAATGGTGCAGATGTCAGGAGTTGATTTCTTGCTTGGTCAGGTCTAAGGCATTAAAATGAGAAGTGAACATTTTTAACCAAATACACTACTTACAAAAATGAGGCTACTTAGGATGATACCTTATTAAAAAACTGGATCATTCATACTGGTACACACAGAACAAAAAACAACACCAAAAGCTTGCTGCTTATTGCTATAGGTGTATCATATTAACTTACTTGTATGCAACACCTTCCATGAATTGCGGCATCTCAATATAAGTGAAATTAAACTATGTCATTTTAATTATATCAGGAAATCCCCATGATGTTGAATCTGTTTACATTATTCCCTTTGTCCCAGGGGTAGAATAATGTTTCATTTATTTTAGAAAATCAATTTCATGCTGAAGGATATGGTTATCTCATTTTAATAAAATCAATTTGTTACATTATACTGCACGATTACATCATTTTAATACTTACATAAATGAATGATCTAGAGTTTTGTAGTAACATTAAAATGTTTGTTAATAGCGGCTTCAAGGCTATAATGACATTTTAATAAGTAGAATAGCGATAGAAACTTATGAAGTTTATGCACTTTTACTTCATTTGAGATTTTGTTGGGCTGTCTGCCAGTAACTTACCCATATGAAGCTTAAATGCATGATAATTAGTATTGTGAGTTTAGCCTCTGAAGGTATAAAGTTGCTTGATGTAACTTTATTGTATTGACTTTTTGTTTTCTTCATATGATATAGTAAAATGGTTTTAAAAGGTTGTGGACTTTATGGACCTGCTACTAGTCTGTAACAAAACCCAATAGTCAAAGACCTCTTAATCTTTAGTATGCTAAAACAGACCCCAGTCCAAGACTGTCAATCTCCAGTGTATTAATGTTTAAGTTTGTTACTAGCAATTAGCATTTCCTATGTCTCTTGTACTGTTACAGGAGACTGGTCCTTACTTAAACCTAAGTGAAAATCTGATGGTATTGGATCTGACCATGAAATAGTGGAATTTTAGTAAGCTCTTGAGACCATTAGTTATACATTTGTAGTTAATTACCGGTACATTACAATATTATTCAACATATTTTGCCATGAGTAGATTCAAGTTATATTTTGATTTCCAATTTTGGTTACAAAGTAAATGACAAAAAAAGTGAAACTCATGAATTTCAATTGAGTAGTTTCGTGTAGATATAAGGTACTAACTGATCAGTCATGACCCAACATTACATTAGTACATAAAAGTAAAAATTTGTTCCTCTCAGTGTCATATGTACCATAAATTTGTCAATGAATAATCTGGCTAAGATAAAATGGATCATTGAATTTAATGGTTAAATACTCCAGTCATTGTTCACATACCATACAATAAAACATATTGCTTCAAGGGAATTATTTTTGATGAAGTTCATTCATAATTTCCACTGTTGACAATAAATTTTAACCCATGAATAATTTGTACATAAACAACAGTTTTTATGATTTAAGAGTGAAGTACAGGAATTCATGTATCATGATAAGCTTCTTTAACCAGAACACTTGGCATGTAATGCTGATGATCTTCATCTATGGATTCATTTGGATACCAGTACATTAATTTAAATTTGAAAAAAAATTACTGTAGTTTTAAAAAATGTGCATTTTCAGATAATTAAATCAATACTGACATGTTTGAAAGAATGTTTTTTGTTATGTTTTTGAATTCAGTTAAACCCTAGTGTGTGAAAGGTTGTTACTTCATTTGTTGAAAGGTTGATGTTTTCATAGAAATAAAAGAATTTTGACTTGGTTGTTAAACACTATTTCTCCATTCTGTTCTACATTTCTGTAAGGGTTCAATAACGAACTACATAACTTATAGCATGTAGTGGAACTTGTGAAATAGAACCGTAAGTAAACCAAACACCTGTCTTCTCTAAAATAAAACATACCATTTATGTTATTTTTTTGGTTAAATTGAAATTAAAAACTGTTAAATCTGAAAAACCCAGTTCCTTGAAGTATAAGGCATCTGTTAGCCTTGTCAACAGTAGTTATTTCTATCAGCTTATAATTCTGTGTAATATGGAATTTACGAATATTTTGTTATGCTAATTTATAATACTATAGTAATTAATTAACAAAACCTGTCTTAATTAATTTATTATAATTTGTTGTCACAAAAGTCTACGAAGAGATAAATTAGTGAAAATGATTCATTATTTTTGACAGTAGTTCTGAATTACCGCACACAGATGTTGTTATAAGTTACTCAAGACTTAAAAATTCATTTCAGAAAAATGTATGCTAGTTGAATCACCACAGTAACATATGTGTGAGCAACTGCAGCTTAACAAGGTTTTTGTTTAAAACATTTGTCAGTTTTGGTATAGTAAGACATGAAGGTGATGGAGCAGAAATAAGGTTTTATTTCTGTGCTTTGCTACGCTAGACATATTGCTCTGTAATTCAGAGGAAGGGTCTTGGTGGAAAAGTGGGCATATGGTCTTGGTGGAAAAGTGGGCATATTTCCTGGCTAACAGATCATTTTGGTTACAATCAAGGTTCCATACCACTATGGTAAATCCTGGTGTAAAAAAATTGTCAGCTTTTTTGCAAAACCAAATACCCTATACTTTGCTTGAATTGTAACTTAGAGCTAGCAGTCGGGACTAAAATAGTTTGAATGGTTCAGTGCTTAAAAAATGTTATGTTTTACATGATAAATCACAGTCAAACATGTAACAATTTTGATATCAGTAAAAATAACAACTTTTGCATTTCTACGTTAAAATAAAACATGCTAATTAGCCAGATTTCTCAAACTAAAATCAAGTATATTACATGTATATATACAAAAAAGACATGCATTATTTAATAAGCAGACAGCAAATGGGTTAAAAAAGAGGATGAGGTCCAGACTTTAAAGTTCTTGGATGCATCCCATTTCAGTCACAGTGGACCCACCTTAAAAATCCTTATTGGTAGCTCTGGAACAAAAAATCAGTAGTTCTTTGGTAGACCTAATGCCCCTTGAATGAGAGTCAGCTTTGGTGTCCATTGTTGAATTTTTTTTTTCAAGATTAGATATATCATTTAAGCAGATCCAGGGGGGGGGGGGTGGTTAGTCCATGGGGTCTGGAATTCCCCTTTAAAAATTAGAAGAAAAAAATGTTTTACTCCCGAAACGCAGGATATTGTTTCTTTTAGAATGTTGTTCTTAAAATTTTTCTTGAACCCCCTAGCATGGATGCACGTTTGGTGCCCAATTCTCCTTTCAGTGCTATACATGTACTTGTTTCTTTCTTGTGGACTCCTCCTTTCCTATTTCCTGGCTATGTATTTGCAAGCAGCTAAAGTGTTTTCAAATAGCTCTTGGTAACTACAGAAAGTGTACAGTTTAGAGAAGAACTCTGATTAAAATCAGTCAAAACAACCAATCATTAACAACCTATAGGGGTATAATTCTATTGTAATGGCATAATAGTATTGTCATCAGTAGACTTTCTGTGTAGCATACAGTGATTAATGGTATATTAGTTAGTGATGAAGTTGGTTAGAGTAACCAACAAGATTTGTGTATTTATTTCTCTGTTATCAGTTACTTGTTCAGTTTTAATGGATTACTGGTAAATTTAGATGAAAATTATAATTAATCTATATTGGATTGTACTGAACCCAACAAAGCACCTTACTTGAAATGTAAATTAATTGATAAAACTATTGATAATTTAGATCTTTACTCATAAAAATTGCTTTTGTCATGTCAGGCTTTGGTCAAATATAAAGTAAATGAGAATGATGACTGTGATTTTACAGTTGTTTAATATTGCCATGGCAACTTTATCATTCTGATTGATCTAGGAAAAGAAAATTATCCTGATTAAAACCAAAGCACTCCATCATAAATTACCTGTATTATATACAATGTAATTAATTCAGGTGTTCTGTTGGATATACTGGGGTTGTATAAATATTGAGTTAAGGCATTGTCTGTATGGCATTGAAAAAAATGCAAAAAATATTATAATAAAAATACATTTTTTCCAAAACTTAAAGTTTATATAAAATATTATAAAGAAATAAATTTAAACAAGATATCTTTGGTTTACATAACATGTAATGTGATACTTCAGAAAGGAGATAAATTTAAACTAAAAATTCATTATCCCCTAAAAACTGGTTTATTTTTTTGTTGACTTTGCATTTGACAGCTGGATACAATTTCATTACATTTGATTCTGCACAAAGTTAAAATTTTAAAGCAAGTCTTATTTAGAGATTGTGTAATACAGAGAAACTAAACTGAACAGCTTTCTTGATGACGGCTTTTGTTTGGGCTAAAAGTTAATTAACAAATAGTATCAGTGATATGCCTTGGTTAAGGCAGGTAAGTGTATTTGGTTTTCTCAGGTTTTGTTTTACAGGTTCCACTGTAGCATGGTATTCAAATCAAACTTTACATAAAAAAAAATTCCAAGGGAGGATAACATGCAGGTAATACTCAATTCATTTGAACAATGAAGGCAATATTCATACATGGATTATTAAAAATTTATGTCCAAATTAATTTACTATATGTCGGATGGGCAGACCTGACCATAGTTAAGATCTCCCCTAAGTCCAGTATATTGTCCTTCATTACAATACAGAATGATAGACCCAGTGCATTTACATTATCAACTAGCCATGGATAATTTATTTAATTGTAATGAAATTGGTATTTAACAACTCAAAATTGAATACACCTTAACAATGGATTTTACCTGGGTTTTTGCACCTGGAAAATTGAGCTAATTAGACATTGTTAATCATGCTTGAATAGTTATAATTTTTCAGAAATATATTTTTTTAAAAGAAAGTTATCAATTGTTGGACTTTAGTTCTTTGGAGTCATTTTGAATTAGATATATACATGTTAATAGTAATATTTAAAGTAGTTATAAGTAAACCATATGGTAAACAGGTGATAATGAGACTAGTAATGAGATTCAGTAAAATGACATAAATTTGAGAATTTTAATCATATAAGAATACAGTAACTAAAAAATAGAGAAACATTCAATGTGGTTCCATGCTCCAGTAAAGATTATTTGACTTGTATTGAGTTGTTTATCTACTAAAGGTGAAGTTGCAGAAATTTGTACCTGTGCAGCGTATGTCCTTATTTAAATTAGCAGTAAGAATTTTTATCATGTTACTCCTGATTTGATTTGAACAGAAGCTAAGTCAGACTTTATGGTATCATTCAAATGGAATCAGTGTCTATCATTTCCAAATACAGAGTGCTTAGGGAAAGACCTGTGAATTTGAAATACTGTTGTGAACAGTAGTAGGCATATTACTTTTTTGACTACAATAATCATAGGTGCTTCTGGGTTTTAAAAAAGTTTATAATGTTAATGAATTTTTAATGAATTTTTTTGGTGAATGAAAGGTTATTTTTGATAACCTTTCACTCCATATAATTTTTTTTGGTTTTACATTTACCCCAGGCAATACTTTAAAGGAAAATTTGTCATCGTAAACTTTTTTTTAGCCCTAACCCACATTTATATGATGTTTACATCATTTTTTCTAAAATAACTACATTTTTTGACAATTTTATAAGAAGATGGACAAGGAAGATTTGGCTGGCTATCAGTAGGTCATCAGACAGATTATCTCCCTAAGGCTATCACCACAAATATCCAACTAATCAATAAAAAAAAAACTGGACATTGGTGTCTGTCTGCATTTCTGAAATATTTAAGGTAGTTGGTTTTACATGATGTCAGCCATGAAATCTATTTGAGTTACCTATGTAACTGTCATATTACATGTGTACTAAATACTTAACTTTTATAGTTTTGTATGTTCCGTCATACATACAAACATGTAAATGCCACTGTATTTAAATTATACAATTTTTAAACTAGTTTCATCAAGCAAGGGGTCTGTTCAAAGTACAGAAAACTTCTTTTTGTTACAGTTTCTGTTTTTAGTTAAGGTCCTCTCCCTTTGAAAAAAACTACTTCAAAAAAATATCTCTGGCCTTAAAGCACTGAAATCAATAAATTTTAGGTGTATGATAAACTGCATTGATTCATTACAAAACTAATATTGCCCTGATTTTTGAAATACACGAACAGCAAGATCTAGTACATTAAAGTGAAAATTTGAGCATATTTGAACGTAAATAATTCAAGCATAGAAATAGAAATAAGGCTGGTTGCTACTAACAAAATGACTATTGTCATTGTAAAGAAATACCAGAAACAATACAAAATAGAATTTATGTAGGTGACCAATCAGTAATGTGCAAATTATTATATGATGTACTAAAAAATAAGTAGAAGAAGGTTTTCCCCTCGAGAAAACTTAATAATGTATATTAAGTCTGGTCAGATCCAACTGGGGTTCGAATCCTGACTTTCCACATACAAAGAGAGCACTCTAACAACTAATCTAATGTGTATTGTTGACATAGAAGATAATTAATTACAATTTTAATGAAGTATTGATTTTTTGTTTGAATTTTAATGGCATATTCAAAGTATGTGAGAAATATTCCTTGACATTGTCACCTGAATATGATATGCTGCATGTTACTTCAATAAAAAGACATGTTAACTCTGTCAAAAATTTTAAATAAAATATTAAAATTATAGAAATAAATTAAAAAGATATCCTTGTGTTTGTTAAAAAAGTTATGATGACCTTTCAAATCTTCTTATGTTTCAATAGAAGTGCTCAAGGTGTGTGAAATTAGAATAAATAGTGACTGGATAGCTTAACTAATTGGCAGTTTTTTGTGCCTAGATCATACTTAATCATAGTATATATATGTACATGTCTTGTTGTAGATAAAGTTTATTTTAGTATACCTATCCTATTTACTTATTACAATAGAACAAAATTCTTCAAATTTTAACTCTTTTTATAGTTGGTTGTTTTATAGTTTTTGATGATATGATTATGTCAATGTTTGTATTTGGGTAAAAATGACTTATCATAAACATATTTTGTAAATCGTTAAAACATACATGGGTTTTAATATTGAATTTTAGAAGTACAGTGCAAAATGCAGTGTCATTCAAACATATCCTGGTTATCTTTTATAGATGTTTTCTTCTCCATCAGAGCTTCCAATCTCCTTTCTTTTTCATTTTTACCCTCTTAAATTTAAGACCACTTGCCTTAACAAAGACTATGGTAATCTGATTGCCAGTAACTTCAAATGGTTGGATGACCTCCTAAAGCACTAGGAAAGGAAAGCTCATGATAAGACTGTGACTTGAACCAAGTACCCCTCCATTGTTTCTTGTCCAGACTACTACAGAATATGTTACGATTCAGTAAAAAAAAAATTAGTGCTCCCAAAATAATTATATGTATTTTTTTTTTTTTTTTTTAAAATGACACACTTTTAGCAATGTATTAAATGTATCCATTTAGAATTTTCAGTTTTACTTCAAGCAGAATTATAACATTTTTATCATCAAGCATGTAAACTTAAAATTTTTAAAGAGGGTTGAACAACATTCTTAAAGCTTAAAAATAATCCTTGACTTAATACAGTTAAAATAAAAACAAAATGAATCAAAATTTGTAAGGTGTTTTAAAAGCCATTTATTGTACTTTTAAAACACATTGTATTTATAATGAGATCATTGGAGATAAAAGGAGGACACCATAATGTTAGCTTGATGAAGATTGATATATTTAAGGGGTAATTGATACTATAATTAACAACAGAGTCTTTGAAAACACAACCCCTCCCTCTGAATATAGAACTGATTTTGATAACTATTTGTTTCTTAGTATATAGAGGTTTTATGGTGTGTTAATGCTGCAGATACACATCAAAGGTTTCAAAATATAATCTGTTGTGTTTAAAAAAAATTGAGTTCTTTTTTTATGTTTTGAATAGTCCCCCCCCCCCAAAAAAAAAAAAAAAAACAAAAAAAAAAAAAAAAAAAAAAAACAGTAAAACTACTTCATATATAACTACAGATTTATATTTGGATGGCATTGTTCTTACATAAGTTAACCCCATACACCCTCTTTAAGTGAAATTTAGTTCACATGACCCACCAGTATACAAACAATTGAGAATTCAATGGTACTTTTGTTAGTTTTTGTACTGTGTATCCATTCTGTCAGTAATATCATGACATGGTAAAGTGTTTTGTTTTAAAGCCAGTGAACTATGTTTTCTATATAACATTTCCTATATATACATATTTAAACTTTATAATTGTTTAAATTAAACATTTTCTGTTTGACTGGGTAAATTTACAAGTGCTGGTAAAGGTTAAATGAAAATGACTACCTGTAGCAGTATCTACCTTTTTTGTTCATTTGTAATTAGATGTCTTAAAAAAGTAATTTTAGGTTTACAAGAAATAATCATCTCCTTTCAGTGTCTTTCAGAATATCATACATATGTGGAAATCTTGAGTAAACAAATACTGTTAGGAAAGCATTTTCTGCCATGGCAACTTTGCAAAAGTTAACTGTTATTAAGCAACAAAATAAATTTACATTTTTGACCATGGCCATTACATTTAAAATTTCCCCACAAATGATTGATTTTGGTCTGGTGGTCTGGGAATTTACATAAGTTGGAACTGAGAAGTATTTGAAGCAAGCTTAAAAATTCAGTTTGACATTTCAACCAAAACTGTAATTTAGCAATAGAATTTTCCTTTTAAGCCAAAAACATTAACTTATCAACCAAAATTCTTTTTTCTCTTGAACTCTTGCTGCTTAAACATCAAAACCTAAAATATTGCTAAACAACTAAACAATGGAATATGTTACATGTACCCATTGAAATGTGGCATTACATGGAGACCAACATGTAACATTTTTCCAGGATCTTTTATATATTTTAAAATTTAACCATTTTGAAATGTCACATTTATTTCATAATTTTTCCTTGACTTGGATTAGGAAAATCTAATAGAATTTATTTATTTTTGTGTTTACAGGTGAAAGAGCTAGGGATTTATTTCTTCATTCAGGATTAAGATTAACAGTATTAAGTCAAATCTGGTAAGTAGTACTTGACAGTGTTATGTTACTGTTTTACAGATATTAATCTCTGGATTAACTACTTTACTGACTGTCTGGTTATTCATACCATTTATTTCCTTATTAACCAGTAAGGTCTCTGTGACCAAGTTTGTGTGACTTGACCAATAAGTAAGACAACTTAGATAATATTATTTTAACACCAACACTGACCATCATGGACCTATGTCCAATGTCTGGTTGAATTTGAAATAAACAGTTCTTTTTACAGAATGTATTATATAACTATGATATTTGTGACCCATAATGCATTGACTTTCATTTTCAAATTCAAATTATGAAATAATAATAATATACATGTATATATTTGGTTGTTCTCTTTATTGTTAAATATGTTTTGGTTTCTTTGTTAGTTCTTAAATATGGAAGAAATAAATTCATGGTTCTATTTAGTTTAATTTCAGTACTGAAATGAATAAGAAAGTTTGAACGGTTTAGATAATAATTTTTTATGATAGAACTTGTCTATAAAGGCCGCTTTGGCTGCATCCCTTGAGTGACCTTTATAGACAGGTTTCACTATATATTTGGCTGTTCTGTATATTGTTAAATATGTTTTGGTTATTCTCATATTTGTCAAATTTGTTTTTGGTTGTTTATATTATTATTAAGAGGACAACTGAGGAATAGATGTTGGAAATAAACAGTAACTTTTAATTTCTTCATGATATTTAAGAAAACAGTGTTTGAGATATATAAGTTATGTAAGGTACAGTGGAAACTATGAAAACTGAACCTGAAGTAATCCTTAAACCTGTCTAAATTAATGATATATAGCATTTGTAGGACCTACATTATGTTGTTTATTCAATTAACCTGTCAGGCTGTGTAATCCAAACAATATCTTTAGACTGAAAGATGTTCAGTTCAAACAGGATACACTGAAAGATGTTCAGTTCAATCAGGATACACTGAAAGATGTTCAGTTCAAACAGGATACACTGAAAGATGTTCATTTCAAACAGGATACACTGAAAGATGTTCATTTCAAACAGGATACACTGAAAGATGTTCAGTTCAAACAGGATACACTGAAAGATGTTCAGTTCATACAGGTTACACTGTATTTGTTAAGTGTTAAAGAGTCCAGTTAGACAAACCCTCTGTTTAGGATTACTTTCATTTTTAAGAGCCCACCACCACTACCTTACTGTAGAATGTTTTCATTGATCCATTAGTAAACCATTAAGTATTTGTCTTATGTAAATAAATTGGAGATTTATACATGAAAAATTTATATACCAGAGAGGTTAAAGAGCATATCATTAACAATACATCACAATAAAAAGTACCATATATCATGTAATTATGACTCAAAACTGTTATATACCTACATTTTATATTCAATAAAAAACATTTTCTATGAAATGTCACATCATTATTTAAATGTGGTATTCTCGGACATTATTTTTGTTTATTTTCAAGTAGGTTTGGATTGGTTTCATTGATTTATTTTTAGAACACTTACATGGTAAAAGTATTTTAAGACAGCTTGTGTATTTTTTGTAACTGAGCTAACCTGACCTGTGATCAATAATTTTGATTGCAAATGTCAATAATTTTTTTTGATTTGTGATTTGTGGCAAACCACTTAATAGTAGGTTGAATGACTGAATCATTTCATTGATTTATCAAGTCCAAAATAATTAACATGAAACGTTCAGTATCATGGATGACTTATTACCTCAATTTTATATGTTTATAGCAGTTATAAATTATGGCATAATTATTGTCATTATTACCTAATTAAAATTGACCTAATTAAAATGGCACTACAAGACTCAGACTTTTATGTTCTCAGAAAAAAACCCCAATATTTTCTCTTAAAATGAAACTTTCTTTACTAAAAATTGACCAATTGAATGTCGTGAATTAAATTGTCATTAGTAATATCAAAGGTTTAATGTAAAGGAAAGTTTAATTTGGTGTGGAACAACATATATCATTGCATAATTTACAAAAAATGTGAAAATATTATGTATTTCATCTGAATAGACAGTCTATACAAATCTTACAGATATCACATGGTATAATGGCCAACCTCATTAAGGTCAAATAGAAGTTTTATTCAATTCTTTCTCTGTAGAGCAGTAAGTTTTGATGGTAGAATTATGGTATAACCGAAATTCACTTTTGAGTGTTTTAAAATACCCATATATTTATGCATTAATGTCATTTGAAATGTTAATTTGATAAAACTCATTGTTACGAATTCAGATGTATGTTACTGTAATTGAATTTTTGGAATGTGTAAAAATAATTATATTGCAATTACAAAAAATGATTGTTACAATTTCATGACATATCAAACAGACAGCATTTTAATAAAAACCCTGACATATATATAGCTTGTATGCTGTATAAGTAAATGGTTCCTCTTCACATTTTTGCACTCTCACCACTTATATGCTATTTTGTGAAACAATTCTGTCCTTTTGTTTGAAAGTAATTACTGCATAAAAACAAGTTTTATGTTAGAAAGCTGTTTAAAGTCAGTAAAATAGGTATAATATGTGGGGGTTGCAGGATGTATCATGAAATTCTGTCAATTACTATATAAAAATCAACTTAAATGGGTGTTTTAATAAAACAATTTAACATAAGATGGTAATTTTTATTATTTTGGTAAAAAGACATTTTTATGAGAAAATGAAAACATGTTTGCTGCAGGCATTTTAGAGTTTTTGTCCAATTAACATGTTTAACTAGCATATGGAAGCCATGGTGGCAAAAAAATTATTAATTAAGCACATTGTCAATTAAAGCGCCCCTTTGGAAACTTAAGCAGAGAAACTTTTTTGTTTCAAAGCTTTAAATGCAGGTCAGAGATTTTATTTTGACTCCGTTGTTCCTGTCATAATAAAAAAAATCTTCAGGTTGAGGGCTTAGTTAGTGTGAAAGGTCGAGGGTTCAAAACCTGATGTTTTCTGACCAGGGCTTTGCAGAAAGATTGGTTATGACCATTCTTCCACAAAGATTGAGATAGTTCTTTAAATTTGAACCAGGTCCTAAAATTTGATGTGCACACCCCAGTAGGCTGCATATTGATATAAACATATAATGTCTAAGTAAAGATAAAATGTCTTACTAAGTATAAAACCCCCTTTTAATAAAAAAATTTAGTTAGACTAATGATTTTATGATCTAAACTGAGATACCCTGATTCATTTTAAGGCTTTTTCTGGAAAATCTACAACTTAGTTGATTAATGTAACTGGATGTCTAAGGACTTCATGATGTAACAATCCATTAAAATGCACTCTCTTTAGAAGTAATTCTGTTTTATAAATTTTGATAAGTTTAGGAAGAAGGGCACAAAAACCAGGCATTTTAGTGCAACTTTACTTCATGATGCATGAAAAGTTACACATATAAAGTATGTTTATCGATGATTTTGTTACATAAATTTACTGTGGTGGTATATTATTAATTTTATACAGACTGAACATTGAGAAAATAAACCAAAGTGTGAATCATATTTTAATTATTACTTTATTCCTTTACACTGTCTCCACATCTTGTGGATTTTAGCTCACTTGACAAAAGGTTGGAGAGCTATGGATGTACCTGCCCTGTGTCCTCACCAATCTCCTGATTATGTATGGGGGCATCAGTGCCCAAGTGGTCTTAAGAACAAGCTCAAACAACTTTCAATGTCTAGGTTTATATTCTACTCATAAGTGTAAATAGCTTGTCAGTTTGCTTACCAAAGGTTGTCCATTTTCTCTCAAAACACATAATTACACCCAACACCTTTTGCTTCAACAACATGTACATGTATTGTGCTTTATGATTGTAGAAGGTATTCATGTCTAATTCTTTTTGTTGTGTTTTATGATAATCTAAGTATTACAGACATGTAGTTTTGTTTTGGTCAAAATTTATGTTCAGTTTAAAGTTGTAGTTTTTTTCAAAATTCTTGCCTCAATGTCAAAGTTAAGTGGAGTGAAGTGGATTAATGATCAATCAAAATTCTTTTACTTTGAATAAGGAAGTCATTTATTGGGATGGCAGAGTAAACTGGAATGCCTGGAGAAAACCACCAACAAGGTGGAAAATGCAAGACAATTATTATTAAGAATTTGTGATACTTGTTGCACCAAATGATTCTCATGGATGTAGGTGATGTCCTAGTACAATGTATATATACTTCCATTCCAATGTAACAACTATGTTATTTTGATCATGGATTTCCTGATATAGTAGTTTATGTTTGTTTTCATGTAGAATTTGTATCATACCACCAAGTGTGTGATTAGTAAAGACAAGTAGTATGATTTATATGCTGATACTCAATCAGTTTTCTTTTTAACTAACATAAAGAACACATAGTTAACATGTTGTTTTTTGGTGATGAATTATGTTTGATTACAGTATATATCTGTCATATATATTATTTATTTATCTTTAGAACTGACTTTAATTACTTGTTATATGATGATAAATCTAATAAAACATTTCTTCATTATTTTTTGTCTTGAGATGTCTTCAGATAAATAAATTAATTCTAATGATTACCACTATAGTACTTTATTAGGTTGCTGAGCTGGACTTCACATTTCATTATGAAAATGTTGTTCCTTCGGTTCACCGTTCCTTCTTTGTAAATTCTCAACACTAAAGTAGAAACGAAGTAGAATCTTTTAACTCATTCACTATCAATTTTAAGTCTTTGGTCAACCTAAGCTAAAGATATAACCCACAAACTCTTCCCTTTGCATGTGATTTTTACTTCCAGGTAATTTGGTTGTTGGAATGATTGAATTTGAAAAACATGACCAAATAATGCCAGTTTCAATTCTTATACTCATATTTCCTATGGATATATATAATGACTTATCTATATTCAATTTACTTCTCATAAAGATGTATTCAAAAATTTAATAGAACACTGCTTTCTACTGTCAACATTTTAATTAGCATTTGTAGGGCAGTGCTTTTATAAAAATCTTCAGATCTTTTGACTGTTGCTTACATCTGGGCCTTAATTTGTTTTTGACAATTTAACAACCATAATTGTGATTGAATATTTTATCATTTACTGTAAATCTTTGTTTATGATCTTTTAAAGTCAAAGATATACCCAAAAATTGTATAGAGTGTGACAAAAGAATAATTATATCTTGTCAGTATTATATGTACTGGTGCCATTTACAGTTCTTATAGCAATCATTGAGGCTTTTAATCTTTTATCAGGTGTTCATGTTAATGAACAATCTTGTAAAATTGGGTCATAGGTCTTGTTTTTTGAAAGGAAATAATAAGAACAGGTCTGTGAATAATGTTCAGGATCATATAATTATTGATAACCAGTTATTATACATATGTAAGCTATCATCACATAGATGGTTTGTATTGCAACAGCTTTTATGAAACTTTGATTGATCATACTTCCTATATTTTAGGGGCTGTATCAGAATTTTATTTCATTGAAATCTATGCTTGGGTAGATTGATTTGAAAACAGTGAGAATTTGTAAAATGATTTAAGTATGCATGTAAACCCTATAAAACACTTTTCTATGTTAGATTACTTTTTTCTTTAAATTACAAACTCAAAGCAGTATGTGTTCTTAAAAGGTGTGCTAAGATTATTTGTTGTGGGAATACTATACCAATATATGGAGACATAATTGCCTTGGTAGCTAGTATGTAATAAATGCGAGTATTTGTGTTGGATAATTTATTCTTTTCCTTTGCCTGACAATAGAAATTTGTATGTAGATGGTAATAATAGTTGATCATGGGATGTAACTTGCTATTTTCATGAGAGCTATTTAGCTTTAACATGAAAATTCATCATTTTTGCACAAGTTATGATCATACCTATATTGCCAAAGTCAGTAATGTGACCAAACAATTTGAGTAGAAGAAAAATACCATACTTCTTTTAAAACAAAAACAAATGTTGAGTAAAAAGGCTGGTCAAACTAGTAATTCTTTACAGTATGAGCTGATCAGGCATTTTCACTTGAGTTTATTTCTTTGTTGACATTTAGTATTTAAATTTAAATATCCAGAAGGATTAAAAATTCTTAAATAAGTTAACAAAACTAAACATACTACAAGGTCATTGAATTTTAAATTTTAAGTCGATTTAAAGTTCTCTAATCAGACAATAAACAATTGGCTCATTACAGTCAATCCATCTTATTCTTTTTATCTTCAAGTTTTGTGTGGGAACAGAGATTTCTAATTGATGCACAGTTAGTATGTTAAAGTATACAATTAGTCTAGGTACATACAGTAGGCCCTACCCTAAAGCCTATCGTTTTCTATGGGCTAGCTGCTGTCTATATAGACAGTTATAATTTGATCCCATCTTTGAATTAGTTTAAACCATCTTACAGACATCATTTAGTAGAGTACTTGCTTTAGAGGCTCAAGACTTCTATTTTTTGCCAAGTCTGACCTGAGACTTATAAAAGGGCTGTTGCTGTGCAATTGAAATTGGAAGTCACCTAATTCTTTGGACAAGACCTAAAAAGTAGATGTGCTGTGCCAAGTGCACATCAGATTGTCTATTGGCAATGTCCTTTATGCAGACAGTGGTAACTCTAGTAAAGATGATCTTAATAGACAAGTTTAACAGATACTTATTAACTTATACTAAGTTTTAATATTGATTAGAATCAGATGTGGAAAAATGTATTTGGTTTTTCTTATGCAACAGATGTTTTTAAACATTTTTTTTATTGTTTACAAAAAATTGTACACATGATGAACTTTGTTCTTTCAAGTATTTATGTATTCAGACTTCAGTTACTTGATGGATAGTTGTGACATTTATATAAAATTGGAAACTGCAAGAATGCAGTAACAACTACACATATTGTGTTACTTTGGTGATAATCTCAAATTTTGTTTTCTTGACTACCATACCAATTATAACCATGATACTAAGGAGATTGTATTGTAAGAGTAACTGCAGTTTGAAGGATACCACACTGATCATTCAACATGTAAACTTCAATGGATTGCATGTTACAAACTTGCATATAAGACAAAAGAATTTGTTAACATAACATGTAATACTTCTTGAACTTTGAAGCTGTATTTGATGAACTGTTGAATTATCTTTATGATACATTTGTCACAGACAAATACCTAAATTGTACATGTAACTTGGAAGCTGTTTTCTCACTACCTGCATTTACCTTTAAAAAACATTTGTAAAAGGCATTATACAATGCTTCTTGAACCTTAAACTTACATCCCATCTACTCTTATCTTTTGTTTGAATGATGCAAAAAATTAAAAATTAGATGCTTTAAGAACTTTGGGAAATATGTGATCTATGTTGACATTTGAATAAAACAAACACAAAAATCCTGACTACCCAGTACTTGTTTTATTTGATATATAGAGAATTTGTGGTAGCTGAAACAAAGCCAGTCAGTATAAGTCTGAAGATGAGTTTGTTTAAGTTAAAGGTGATGAAATCCTGATTTCTGATAACATTCATTGTCTCGTAGTTTTATAAATTATGTGACCTATGTTGACATAAAAGTTTTCAAAGTAAAATATGACTACCAGTATCATATAAAGACTTTAAGATATGCTCACAGGCATAGCTGATATGGAGCCCATAGCTGATAAGGAGCTGATATTATAATAAGAAGATCAGTTACAGTAGTTTTAAATGATGGATAGTGATTATTTTTTGTTACATGTAAAGTCCTTGCATTTATCATTTGTTTTTAATATTCAGTCACATTTAGGTAGCAGACACACTACTCTATGTTATTATCTTTATTAGGATGTTTGTAGACCTATATTTCTAATGTTAACACAAAGAAATAGATACCCACATTAAACAACCCGGTAACCTGGGTACTGGTAAAGAACTTCAGCTGATAATATTTATGATTGTTTGTAACTAGACACAAGACTCAGATTATTCTATTTGTAGATAAATATTTAAATATTTGAAAGAAAGGGGTCACCTCAAAGAGCTGAGAACATAGACACAACAAATATTTCCCTCAAAAAGGGAACTTCCTTATATGTTAGTCATTTAAAAAAAAAAAAAACAGCTAAAACAACCCATTGAATAGAAATTACTGGTACCTGATAATTATCTGAATGTAAGACAATTTACTGATGATTGAAGCAAATACAGTTAAACCTGTCCAAACTAAAACTGGAAACATACATTTTCTGATTGAAGTAACAGTCTTATAACCCAAAAGTTGTTGGGTTGAACAGTCTGACAGTTTCCCAAAGTTGGCTGAAATTTTAACCGTGTACCCAAATTTCAGTGTTCTCTATTACAGCAGGGAGGGGAGACTTCATTCTTGACTGTACAGCCAGGCCTCACCCTTGTAAAAGGAATACTGGGTAATCAAAGGCCTGGATAATCTAAACAGGATGATGATGATGATGATGATGATGATGATGGTGGTGATGGTGGTGATTATGATGATGATGATGATGATGATGGTGGTGGTGGTGGTGGTGGTGGTGGTGGTGGTGGTGGTGGTGGTGGTGATGATGATGATGATGGTGGTGGTGGTGGTGGTGGTGATGATGATGATGATGATGGTGGTGGTGGTGGTGGTGGTGGTGGTGATTATGATGATGATGATGATGATTTACTGGTCCCAGATCTGTGGACTTGCTTAAATTCCATACCCTTAACTTCAGCTTTAATGACAGACAGACTGTTTTATGTCCTTTAATTTCAATATACTCCTGTCTAATAAGTTATTTACCAAATGGAAACCTGAGTCAGTAGACATGCATCCCATCTGAGGGATATTTATGCAGTCACATAGTCTTTATATAGTCCTATGTTGTTCTCATACTTTGGAATTTGGACGATTCTAAAACAGTTCAGTACTAGGAGCTATCTTAATTTCACAATACTGAAAATATGATTTATCAACAAAAACTATTGTGAAAACAAATATCAAGAGTTTAGATAATGTAAATAAGAGTTAATAAATTTTGGGTGTGACTATTTAAGTGTAAATTTGCATCTTCATACATTTAATGGTAATCAATATTTGGAACTTTGTGTAGAGTTTCTTAAAGTAATAAACTTATGAGGATTTTTTCACAGTGGCAGCATTGGCCCTTACTGATATAAATATATAAACTAAAGAATTTAAATGATATAACTATGCTACAGAAGTCAATATCAGAGTCCTATATACAATTGGAGTTATGAAGTTTTGCAGTTTATACTGTTTATGTTGATCAAACCAAGATCTTATAAGTCAACAAATGAACATTCTTGATACGAATAAAAAATAGTTATACTACATAGAAATCAACAAATTTAAACGAGAGTCAGAAACACTGAAAAATTAAAAAAAACAACCAAAAAAACAAACAAACAAACTGGAGATCTTTATTGATCAATCCCTGAGATTTAAGTTAACAACCAACAAATGAACTAAAAAAAATCTCAGCCAGTACAAATACAGGTATAATGATTCAGTTTGTTGTAATTTATGACTGTAATCCATATAAAATGTTCATTGTTTAACATTGATTTTTTTTTAACCAGGGAGAAAATTCTTGTAACTTATATACTGACTTGACCTATTCATGTGTGTGTGTGTGTGTGTGTGTGTGTGTGTGTGTGTGTGTGTGTGTGTGTGTTTGTGTGTGAGAGAGAGAGAGAGAGAGAGAGAGAGAGAGAGAGAGAGAGAGAGAGAGAGAGAGAGAGAGAGCATTATGACAAAACACTTATGACAAAAAAGATCATCTAAACATCGGTCCAGTGAGGTCAGTAAAAAAGATCAATATCAATATTTATATTTGTTGTATGATAATGAAAATAAACTTAGTTGCAGTACCTGTGTGGTACTTCAACAAATGTTTGAATAAGTAACTTTTAGGATTGGCAACACACAGTAAAAGGATAAAACTCTTAAGAATCATATAAGTATTTGAAGTTCTTTACAAGTGATAAAATGTAACTGGAATTATCTGCTCTTTGTACATAAAAGAATTATTTTAAAAAGAGAGATTAAATGGATTTTTATTTCACAATATTTAGACAATCTTTGATTTAATGAAGCATAGAACTTATTGTATGTGATAGAATACATATAGCTTTTATACCATAAGCATATCATTTCAGATGACTGGCAAATTTCTTAACCTAAAAAACTTTTAAGTATACATGCTAGAAGCGTTTTTATGACAATTACTATAACACTTTTTATTGTTTGTCTGATTGCTCTTGAAATAAACCCTGTATCCTCAGGGTTGATTTGAAATGAAACAATTGAATAAGGTCAGTGGGTTTGAGTCTTTGCAGTTTGTGAATTATAACTTGTAAAACCTTTCGGCACTTTACCAAGTCCTAATAATATTCTCCTATAATTTTGGTAACACATTATCTTTGAGTTACTTACCTTTATCAATTTTGGTTCTATGTTAATTTATCAAATTATGTTTTTATACACAAAATGCAATAAAAAGTCCTTTGTTGAATATCAGAAAAGTGTTGCACACAGCCATGGTCTAGGTATAAAGTAGCATCAACAATTTTTCAATTCATTCTGTATTTTAGAAGCTTTATTGTGGCTCATTTGTTACAACATTAGACTCCAGACCTCATGGGTTTATACATGTATCCTGTCAGGAACATGTCATAAACTCAGGCAAGTCACTTGATTTAACACTGCTTTTCATTTAGACTGTGTCAGGATCATGGACTTAATGTTAGCAAAGTCTAACAAAGGCTTCCTTGTTAAAAAAAAACCCAAGTGTCTGCTTTTACCAAGCAAAAGCATGTATAAATCACCACAAGCCATGGTCACATCAGGGTAAGTCACTGTAATCTGACTGGAACTAACATTTCAAATGATTTCATTTATTGAAAATATACCCAGCCTTGAAATAGATAAATGATATGATAGAGGTTATAAAAATGTATTGGCACAGTTCTTCAATCGGTACACAAACTCAGTAAATTAGCACTAGGCACACACCAGTTGTGACCAAAAGAAGGAAATTTCATCTAGATTAGTTAGACCATACTGGTTATGATTGTATGTAAACAGGGTGTTGTTGAGTTGTTTGTGTTTATACATAGATGTTAAAATGTTCTCTGCAATTAACAAAACATTACAATGAGTTTTAACAAGACATATTTTGTTACATGATACATGTATAATACTTTACATGGTTTTTAATATTCCATTTGTATATGTACCCAGAAATAACTAATTTGTGCAGTACATATTAAAGCTGCATTAAGTTTTCCGAAGAAAAAATTAAAACGGTGCTAATCTAATAAATGATGTTCCTAATGAACAATGTTACATTTGGTTCAACGATAAAAGCTCGAATAAATACAGAAATTACAGTATTTACCCAGCGAGATGCAGCATTTGGGATCTAATATTAGAGCATGGTTACGTCATCAAAACCCAGGTCATTTAAACACAACTTTCAAAACAGTGATATACGATAAATTAAGCATAGAACTTCATTGAATTTGTCATTTGTGACTTAGTAAGGGATACACAACACCATTTCAAATACATCTGGATATTAATGAAGGACAATTAATGCAATCTGTCATGTTTCACCTTCGATTCTAGAGTTTTCTCTGTATATCTGTACACATGCTCCAAGCTCATAATTAACATTGTAAAACACTGACCAACCAGTCAGAGGATTCTGTTTATTTACAGCTAAAAGAAATAAAATTTTAGAAAATGAATGTCATGGATCGTGGTTAGAAGATATCTATTTTTAAAAAAATAAATTTTTAGAAAATCAAAAAAAAATTCAGAAAATTGAAAAACTTAATGCAGCTTTAAGACATATCTTTATTGATATTGATGTAACTGGTTTATGATTGTATCTTTCTCTTGGCTGTTACATGTACAAAACATGTATGATTACTTACATTATGTATCTTCTCAAGGTTGTTTTTATTTCATTAAAATTATTATACAAGTAATAATGACTTATTTGCAGGCACATTATATGTTGTTATTTATGTCAAACTTCCTATTTGCTGTACAAACTTAAAATTAATTCATTGTATCATGAATGAAAGGACTTGAATTCAGTATGTAACAAAATAACACATTAAATTGGATCAATTTTTATGTAGATATATTTATTAGCCCTTACATATGTATTAAAACTTAGACAGTTTTAATAGCTGTCTGGTATAGAAGTAAACACTAAAACACAGATGTTTGGTATGAATATAAAATTAGTTATGATTTTGAATATTGATCAGTTGACAATTTTCTCTGATCACTAACATTTGGTCAAGATGGACCTTAGTGATAAAAAGTTCTGGCTTTTCAAGTAGGTTAGAATTCTGATGGCACCAGTATATAAGTTCTGTTGATTTATCCATGTATGGTACTCTTATTTCTCTGCAAGTTGAAATTGTAATCTTGTGTATACTTGTAACTCTGTTGATAACCATTTTACTACTTAAATGTAAATGAAAGGTCACAGGTTAAATCAAGAGGTCAGTGATACCCAAAATATGTCATAATGCAAAATAGCTAAGTTCTGCCTGTTTCTTTTATTTTAGAGGTAAAGTTTATTTTAGTTTTTCAGATCTGCCTACAATATGTAAGCATGCTTGATGTCAGCATAAGCATGGCATTCAGATTAACACTCTAATCATGAGCAATCAGTGACATTTCTGCAACATTTCCTCAAATGTTGGTAACACAATACTTTATATGCAATTAGAATATTTTCCCCTGTAACATACACCTGAATAAGAATCTGAATAATGATTTATTTATCAAAGTTTTGTCAGTTTGGAAGTCAGCAATCTTTTGTTGACTTTATATATTTAATCTTTCTGCTCCAGCTATTATTGACTGTAATATGTATATAAAATACAGTGACACATTTAGATTGAATTAATTTGATAGAACCAATAAAGATGACAGGTATTGCATGAAATATTGGTTAGATGAATAAATTATATGGTGGTTTCATTACACATTGAATTCATTTGTTGCATTTTAAAAATTTGTATTGAATAAGTAATCAATGAATGCTTTATCAAAATTTCCAAACCACACAATGTAATTTAAGGTGTCATAAAAAGTTTATTGAAGTTAATACAACACTAGTATGTGAAAATTTAAAATGACATCCTTATTTGCACCAGGTAAATATTAGGAGTGTATTCACACCTGTATAAGGGGCATGTGTTTTTTTATTACAAAGAAAGTTCATGTCTGTCTTGTTTGATGTTAGCCCCCATGATTGTAAATAGTAAAAATTTATATATTATACAGTACTCTTATCCTTGTAATAATGTTTACATGGTTCTGTCTGTGTATACATCTATACAGATTACTATAATCCAGTTTGCCAGGTTTGGAATATTCAGTTTGACCCCAAATCAAAATATACTTAAGAATTGTTATATGGAAGGTCACAGTGTTACATGAATAGGCACTGGGTAAAATTCTGTTGTTTAAAGCCTAACTCATTTCCCATCGTAAAGACAAGCCCTGTAGTATTTTCTGCTTCATGCATTAGAAATTGGGATGAGCAAATTGCAAAAATTAGATGCCCCCATAGGTTTTTCATTTTAAACGTATCTAAACTTTAAGGGCAGTAACTCTACCGACATTGCAATATTATAATAGCAGTTAAGGATTGTTCATAGAAGGGAGTTAACTCTAATTTTGTACTTGTAACATTTGCATAGTAGCAATGTAATGTTGTTTTTATGTGTACCTTATGCTGCTTTTCAAAGTTTACATACATCAATTGACAACTTAGAATTTACATAGATAATGTCTGATATTGCTGTTTGTGATTGTAACCAATTAAAATGATTTGAAATGTACATGTACCATTTATCATTTGACTTTTTATGTTTTATTCTTAATATAATGATGGTTGAACTATATACATGTACATCAACTTCCTTTTATATTCCTACAGTAATTGACTGGTATTACATAAAATTTACTTGATGAACCTTGTAGAATATTAGAAGGTGTGTGTGTGTGTGTGTGTGTGTGTGTGTGTGTGTGTGGAATTGGGGGTGGGTTGTTGGGTGATGGTAACAGCTTTTGTAGTGGTGATCATCATAGGAATCAAATTGCAGGTTTTAAAAGTTTAGGCAGGGGGTTCAACAGACAATCATTTGGAAGTGTTTAATATTTTTGTAAAACTGTTTTTACCCTTGTAATTGTATATGGATCTGGGTTTTCCCTTAAAACTTATAATGTTAATGTTTTCAGAAATGTTCTACAAAAGTGTTTTGGGCTATTAATTACACAAGTACACAGGTGAATTCCATTTGTTTACTATTTCTCTGAGGTATCAAGATCAATACCTGGCAGCATACACTAGATAAATACTTTGCTTGGAAACAACATCCATGTAACAATATGTTAATTTTCCCTAATAATCCATGATTTTAATAATGTATAAAATAATTTGATCATTTTATTGTTTGGTATGGTATGAAATATTTCTCATTTAATCTTTCAGACAGAAATAGACATAAACTCCACCTGAAAGAGTGAAAATTTTGTCAGTGTAACTTAATTATATGGGACCATAATACATCTATATATCTCTTGCTTCATTTTATGATTTCAGGAACCTAGCTGATGTTAGTAATGATAACTTGCTCAATGTTGATGAATTTGTACTGGCAGTCCATCTCATACAGGGGATATTACAAGGAAGACCTATACCAAAAGCTTTACCTGATAACCTCACCCCCAAAACATCCTCCATAATTTCACTACCTCAGATGTTAGAATGTGAAAAAGAAGCTTATACCAAAATATTTCAAAGTTATGATTCTGATAGAAAAGGATCTATTAATTGTAAGTACAATAGAAATTAGTGAAAATACAGTAACCTTTTTTAAATTTGAAATTTCCAATTACAAATAACATCTCTTAAAAAGTTTAGAGTCCCCATACAAGGCTTCAGTATCTCAATAACGTCAATGATAGACCTAGTAAAAAATCTTATTTACCAATAGATTGTATACTTTTAAGACATTACAGTTCACTTTAAGGTCATTTGTTGCAATTTTTCTCAATAGGTATGGATGCAAGAGAACTACTTCTGGCTTCCAAACTTTCTGTAGAACAGCTGGCAGATATTTGGGATATATCTGATGTAAACAGAGATGGTTCATTAGATGTAGATGAATGGACAGTAGCATGTCAACTTGTCAGATTATTGAAAAAAGGTATAGTTACAAAAAAACAACATTTTGTGTCTTTTATAGATATCTTATTTTTAAAACATTTATTCAGATAACAGAGTTGATAAGTGTTATTTTTATGTGTAGTTTTGCATTTTTCAGTTTTTGCAGTCATCTTCAAAATGTCCTTGACAGTTCTTGCTGTTGTCAATTACGTGTTACTTCAATGGCCTTGATGGTGATAGTTGTTGTTAAAAACCTGTCACATATGATTTTCTGTATAAATTTCCATATATATTTAACATCCCATTCTTTTCATGTATCAAATTTGATTTTGCACGTGGCAGGTGTAGATAGCTACACAGAGGGTGTTTTCCCTTTCAGAGCACTCTGCCTCACTTCCTTGGTGGAAGGTCACATGTTCAACTGAATAAGCCGGTTTTCAAAGTTTTTACTTTGTATTTGGGATTGTGATTTTAATGTGAAGTGTTATGTTTGTATTTGTTTACATAATCCAGCTATTTCAAAACTTGTTATGTCCTTCTGCTGAGTCTGGCATTTCTAAAAACATGCACTGAAAATAAAGCTTATATTCGTAAGAGGTTCTTTTGTGATATTTCTTATAGGTACTATTCCCCATATGTATGATGACAAAAATGCATTTATAGTACAAGGGAGATAACTCTGATTTAACAATTGTAGATAAATTAAAATAATATCCCCAGGAGCCAACATATCTCTATGTCATACCTTATGATAAACCATTGCTTATGTATTTATTTTTTTTGTGTTAAAGTTCACTACAAATAAGCTTGAAGTAGCTGATAAAATGATCTAAATAGCCATGTTAAATATTTATATACTGATAATACTTGTCAAATCTGTTTAAAAACACTAATATCTTTGTTACAAAAATATTTTTCAATTGAATTTTTTGAGATTGCAGAATATGTATTACTCTGAAATCTTGGTTCATTAAATGCAATTATATTGTAAACACTTCATAAATAAGTGTTTGATATTGATACTACCCAAAAATATGTGTGTGAGAGAGAAAAAAACCTTCTTATGCAGAAAAACTGATATCAAATGTCTGTAGGTGCAAGTACTTCTCAACTCTGCTCACATAATTGAAATACCTTTAAAAAGAGATTCTACTTGTCTGTCCCTTTTATTGTTGTATTCAGTTTTTATTTCTTACTCTGACAATAAATGAAGAAAGATATACTTCAATTTAAACAATAAATTATATAACATTCCAGTAAATCGACAGAGACTTGTTAAATAAAGTAAAAAAAGACCATAGTAATACATGTCCTCACAGCAGTAGTAAAGAAATTGAAGGGCATTATAATAAGGTTTTACTGTATTAATTAATTTTGGAATCATTTCATTTCTATAAAATAAGTTCTATAAAATAAGTTCTATAAAATAAAGAAGATTTAAGTTCAGCTTATTTCTATGTATCAGCTGGATTTAAAAATAATCAGACTTTAGAGGTATAATCACATAAAACTGACATATTTTGGTATAGAAGGACAATGTTTATTGTGACTTGAAACAATTGTTTTGTTATCATTGACTGTTTTAATGATTTTGACACAAAGGTATGTAGCACACATGTATGTAAAGAATTAACACAACAGAAAATATTGTTTGTTAAGTAACTGTTGTCAAAAGTCACACATTTAGAAAATATGATCAGTATTATCAACATTGAATTTTTATTATTACTTTGATGAATAATAAAAAACCCTTAATTCTAAAATACTTTGTCCTTTTTTCAACAAAATAAATGTATTGTAAAACAGTGTCAGCTGACTTTAATTGTAATTTTCTTTAAATAACCTTCTCTGTGAAACTTATAATTGGATGGTATGTAAATTAGCATATTTAAAATTTAAAGTTTTGAATTTAGGATTTTTAAGGTCTTTTGAGTAAATTGATTTTAAAAAAGATTTAATTTTTTTTGTCTTGGTGCTTTGCTTTAATTAAAAAAAATATATTACTCAACACTAATAAACATTTGGTTAGAAAAGAATGAAAAATAATTTTGTATGCTTCTTTGACTATGAAGATTTAATATAAATGATTTTTTAATTTTAACTTTCTTATTTAGAGATAATTATAAGTATATTGTAATAAGCTGTCCAATATTATGATCATTTATACCAGACATAAACCCATATTAATTCTTTAAAACTTTAAACTGATTTGTCTGATATATATATGTAGTTTAAAAACCTTTTACATTGTTATAACACTGTTCTGTTCCTAAAAATCAGTTGACTTTTTATAATTGATTTAATGTCGTTACACAACTGTTAACACCCTTTTGGATTATACTGGGTGTATTAGGTTTTGTGGATTTCGAGTGAAATGAGTTGGAACAGTGGACATAGATCAGGGGCCACAAGTGACCAGTTTTTAATGGAATATTAGATTTTTAGAGATCAGATGAAATAAGACAGATCAGGGGCCACATATGACAGGTCATTAGTAACCAAACTTAATACATGTAATTGATTTCAGAGTTTAAATGGAATAAGCTGGATCAGAGGCCACTAATGTCCAGACATACTATGTATTAGATTTTCAGCCCAGAGTGACCAGATCATATATTGGAACTATTTGATGAGATTTAAACTGTGTTTATCAAGCTTTAAATGATTTGTTTGGTGATTAGATAAATAGTCAATATTTCATGTTATATATTTGTTTGTAAATCTCTAATTTTAGGTCAAAGTTTGGATGGCTCTGTCAATCCATTCACATACCTGCCAGATAGAATCTCACCAACATCGCTACATGCCAGAAAAAACAGGTTGGTATTAAAATGATGCTTTTGTTTTTTATATGTTGGAAAAAATGTTAGAAAAATACTAGAAACACTTGATGTTGACCCTTTTGAGAAGAATACAGAATTAACTTGTTGGGGTCATCTGATAATATTTAAAGTCTTTTAGGGGTCATCTAATCTAATTTAGAGTCATGTTTTCAGAATACAATTTCTGTATGTTTGAAATTCTGTGTGCTTTATATTTAAAAGACTTTTTTATATGTCTGTACAAAAAAGCAGTATATGAAAGATGAATCTTTGTACACACATTCACCCTTCAAGGGATATAGCAGTTTAAAATGACTGACCAGCTTGGTGCTAAAGTGTTAAACCTGCAAAATTGTTTTAAATGTAATAATATTAACTAATATAAAATGATCAGAATATTTAAATGATAAACTGATTTTTTGAAAACAATTTTTAATAAACCAATAAAGAAAAAAAAAATACCGGTTACACACTGGACTACCAATATGTCGTTTTGTTAAGTTTTCTCTATATCTCTCTTTCTTACTTGACTTTTTTTCTCAACCACTTTTTTCCCTTCTTCTTTTTTTGTATTCTCTATCCCTCTTTCTTTCTGTTATCTATCTATTTTTTTTTTACTGTCATTGTATCTGTTTATTTTTTTCTGTCCATGCATCTGCCTATCTATTTGTTTTGTATATTGTTGTCAGTCTATAATTTCATTTCCTGTTCTGTTAGTCTTTCTGCCCAGTTCCTTTTAGTACTCATTCATTTAAATTCAGTAGTTTTATTCTCAATCTTTTCAATTTCATTATTGATTGTTTTATATTATTGACACAATGACAGGCACTATAACATATTTATCTACTCCAGGGGAAGTAAAACCTACTTTATCAATACTAGCAAGCCATAAATTTACATATTTCTATATGTTCTTCTGTATATTTACTCTCTTTTACACATACAACTCTCCTTATTGTATACATTTTCTTTTTGAATTCACTCCAGAAATCTAGACATTCTTCACATTCTTAAATATTTTTATTTCTTCTGAAGTAATTATGAAGTGAAGACACCCTATTTAAGAGTTTTTACTTATATTAGGACAGTCCCTTCTGGGTTAGAGCAGGAAACCAGAGTTATCAGAGAAGACTGCTGACCTTTTGGCAAGCAAACTGAAAAGCTTTCACACAATCAAGTCTGCTAAATCATTTAGAGCTGTAAGCAAATGCTTAATATAACAGACTTGATTCAAGGATCCATGTTTGAGTACCAAGGGGGACTGCTTAATATGTCCTTGTGCTAAAACATATAATTCCATGTTATTCCATACTGCCTAGCTGATGGGTACTACTGTCAAAAATGTCAGAGTTTAATGTGACATATTTACTTCTTCCATAAGGTTGCCTTTAACTTTCATTTACTTCTACAGCATGGAAATTTGGAATAGCACTGTTCTTACAATAAGTCCTCAGGCTCTGGACCACTTTAGTTCGGTCAGTTAAGTCAATTTTATGCTGGATAAGATATAACTTGTACATGGTATCAGCTGTCTTATTTTTGCAGAAGTTTCATTTCCGTTTAACTTCAATAATGCATGTAACATTGTAGAGAAGCCTTCTGACTTTTGACGGTTGTCAGAATATTTAGGTCAGAGTTTAGCAACAATCATGCAATTGTACAAATAACTTGGAAAAAAAATTGAGAAAAACACTATATATCCCTTATAATATCATTCTAATTGTTTGAACAACCAAAAAAATGTACTAAATCAAACCACAGAATTATTACTTTAACATAGCTAGACCAATTAGTACCATATTTAAAGCACCATTTTTAAAAAAAAAAATTATGACTAACAACTTCAAATCATTAAAATCAATTTTTATGTATGAAACTTTTTGAAAAAAAAGCCTTTTTATGTTGATAAAATCAAATTACAACTATCTTTCACTTTGAATTAAAATTAATTTTATGGCTGATAATTAAAAACAGTTGTCATATTGAACTTTTTTTGAGAAAGTGTATTTTTAATTTTTGTTGTAATTCTGTATACAGTGTTTTTAATAAAACAGTTCTCATATTTGACACTTTTTGAGTGCTTTTTAAATTTTCAACAAAATCAAATTTCAAGTGTCTCTTGTCCCTTTAAATTTAAACTATTCATATAGATATAACATTAATAGCAAAAGGTCATAACTAAAATTGAAATTTTTTAGTTACTATGTGGTCATTTAATTGACTTATATAGAAATGGTCAGTGGTCAGTCTTGTTTGTATATATAAATGCATAGAACAAAAGCATTCAAATTTTACCTTTAACCTAAATATACAATATATAAAGGTTTTCAATTCTGTATTTATAATATTCCAGCAGTTAGACAAAGGTGGGATGTGTATTGAGGTTATTCAATATTTATGTATTCAGGGTATAATCTAAATTGGTTAACATTTTATTTCAACACAACATACATACCCCGTGTGGGGGTTTTATAAAAAATCTATATCAATAATTATAGTGGTCATTAGAGCCAAAAATTGTTTCATTTGTTTTGTTTTTTTACATTGTTTACACATGCAATACACATTTGAAATTTAAATTTTCATTCAGGGCTATTTTATACTAGTTTTTATTGGTTTAAGTAAATAACAAATATCAATGACATATTGGTCGTAACATAGTTCATGATAATAATACTTTTGTTTGAAATATTATAGTGTATTTGTGTGTGTGCTACTTAGGTTAAATAGTTAAAACAAAAAGTTGGCAACATTGTGCCTCATTGTGTGTGGGGGATATATCTTATAAGGAATTGACTATTGTTCTTGGATTTACTTACGATGTCACAAATTTATGTCCAATCAAGGTAAAATTCAGAATTTTTTATCAGTAATTTTTTTTCTAAATGAAGGAGTAACACATAATTCTGATGCATATTTGGTAAATTTTTTTCAAGGTTAACCTTAATGAAAGATGCATATTATATACATGTATTTAGTTTTCATGTCATTGTCAAGGAAATTTTATCCTTTCCATTGCAAAATAAATACATGTATATAGAAGGGATAATGAGTTTTCGCCAAAACATATGAAATTAATGTAAATGTAACAGGAAATGGAAAAATGCACTTGTTTCAGCTAATTGGCCACCTATTGAACCTCCATCTGTATACATATACATGTATATGTAATATTACACTTCTGCAGACAAACAAACTTACTGTTTGACAGTACATGTACTTTTACTTGGCTTAAAGTTAGAATGTTATGCTAAGATTTATATGGTTTTTATAAGCAGGTACTCTTAAATAAAGATAACAATTAAACCAGATATAACAAGAAGCGCTTCCAATACATTTAAAATTTTAAAAAATAAATTGTTGAAGTAATTTTCTATTCATTTATTGTAGGTAATTAATTACAGTATATGTGTGTACGATTGTTGGTGTTTTCACTTTGTATTTGCTGTTAACATCTTTTTTTAGTTTAAATTTAACAATTGGTCAGAAACAATTAACAGGTACCAAACAAAACTTATTAAATTCATGTAATTTTGAAATTAAATTTTACAAGATTAGTAATGGTGATCAGTTCATGGTAAATATCATCAAGATAGGTAATAATACAGAATCATGTTTAGTAACATTGATTAGGAGAAATTTTAGAAGGTTATGAATTGTTTGATGTGGGAGGAATTTGATAGGTGTTTGATAAGAAATCCATTAATTGATTACCTGAGCTGAAATATATCTGATTAACTATCCAAATTATTACACCTGTCATTTTTATTTTTACAGGGTTGATCAGTATGAGAAACATAAACTTCGTCTTATGTCACTAAAGGTAACGACAATTAAATATATATATTCTTTTTTATACACAGTTAATCCTGTTTATATAGATCACCTGATGAAATCCTTCAAACATAAGCATAATTAGTAGGTAATCTATATAGAGAGATCCTTTCTTGTCCTTTATGAGAAGATGGTTTTTATACATGGTGGTCTTTATGGCAGGTTTGACTGTCATTGTAGAGTATGAAACTAACAGCTTTTTTGCCCATTGGCACCCCTTTTTGGTGTTTATATTTAAGCCATTAGTAGCAGAACTTTTAGTATATTTTGATAATAAAAGTCGTAATGTCTTTCTAAAAATATGATATAATTATAAGCTGGTATAAGATAGATATAAACAGAGTTTAAAATCTTTGGTATTTAAGCTAATGGAGTGACTTATTGTAACTGACTACATAATGTACCCCTTACTATCATATCTTTGAGACAGTATATATAGGAGATTATATACTAATCCCATGCTGTATAGAAAGATTAGATTTTTTTTTGTAAAATTAGATTTCTTCTTTTCATAGGATTTTCTTGTTGAAATTCTCCCTAATATTTAAATCTTTGAAATGTTTATTTTGTGTGTCAAAGTGTAACAAAAACTGCTGTTTTAAATTAGATGAAATGGAAATTTACTTTTATTTTAGAGATTTTTCTTTGAGAAGAAAAAAAACTCACTTATACTTATTCTGCATGTTTCTCCAATCAGTTGCCCAGTAATGTATAAAATATGTTTTCCTAATGTCATTTGGATATCTATCTTTTAGTTCATGCACCTCATTGTTTTGTCTTCTGAATTAAGTTCTATAAGAGGCTGTGGCTTCAAAGTAATTATATCATTGGATTTCAAACCCCAAATTTTTCACTTCTATTAATTTAGTCCTGGCAATCATGTTGAGAATTTTTCTCTAATTTTTTTTTTTCCTTTTTTAGTTTTAACACCTACATTTTTTGACAAATGATCTCTATTTAGAAATAAAAGGCCTGACCCTTTTGGGTAAGACCTTAGACATATGTACCCAGTGTCATGGTTAGACATCAGTGTGATCAGTAAAACTTGAGCACAAGTAGCCTTTAGTGCAATGAATTTCTGATTTTCTGTAATGTGACCTTATCTTCTGATGTTTTGATACAGGTGTAGAATTTTAATTAAAGTGTTTAACTACAAATAATGAATTTTTCTAATTTACTTACATAAATAAGCTATTAAGATTTTAGTGAATTAACCCTAAGTTTCATTGTACTAGGCATGGAATTCAGAAGCTGGTATTTCTGATAATAAGCCTTTCACTACCTGGGTTTGAATCTCATTTAGTCAAATCATGGTTAGAAAGTTTGTCAGTTCACTTACAGAATGACATGGGTTTTCTACAGATATTCTAGTATTTTCTAACATTATAATTTGACTGCCTGGATAGAAGTGTTGGGATTTATAACAACATTCAAACCATATTACAGACTTGATATGAAAATATTCTTGATTATTTAGTTGACTTTTCCCTGTATTGTTTTAATCTGAAATAGAAGTCAGGAGATTTTATGATATTGACTCTAGCTAATGACATGTTTCAATTGTGTTAAGTACAACTTAATATGTTTGTAAATCTCCACATGGAGGGACTTATATAGATAGTACAAGTTATAAAGTGGGGCTTTAGTACTGATAAAAAGTTAAAAGTAGACCCATATAAATCAGATTCAAGTAAGTCAAAATATTTCTTCAACTTGTTTTTCAAACTCCTTTTTAAAAATAATCTCCAAAATATCTATCTTTAGTATAAGCCTCTTTTTTTTCTATTGATAAAGATCTGCTGGACATGATAATTTTATGTTCTGTCGTCATGTTATTTTTTTTTTGTCTGATCCATATGCAAGCTTTCGTGTAAACTTGATGAAATAGCTTTTAAGTTTTCACCTTTAAATTGTCATTAATCTGAAATTAATTTTTCATTATAATTTCACTGTGCTAGTGTATTTTTCATTTTAATTTGAATACACAAGTCAGTGTATAATCCTATCCAAGGAAAAGCTGTCTAAACTACACATATATATTAAATATTGAATAGATCTGATAACAAAATCATAATTCGGCTATTTCTTGAGATGAATTGTTTTGGTCAAGTGAATCTAGTTTTCAGTGGCTGAGTGGTATTAAACACCAGATAATAGATGATAGATATCCTAATATAAAGAACTTTGTTAATTTATCTGCCAAAGATCATTGATTTTCCTCCGTTTCATCCACCATCTTTGAAACAATTGCCTTGATATAAGTAAAATAAATCTTAACTTGGCATTAAACTTAATTACAACATCTCTCTTCAGTTTTTTATTGTCCTTTGTGTTTTATTACTTCTATTGTATTATTTCTATAATTGTTTTATGATATTTTTCTGCCATTTGTTTACAGTAAGTGGCACATGTTTGCATGCTTTATTAATTACATATATGTTGCTTGGTCATAATGAATGTTAAGACAAAAAATCTGTAATCCAAGTTTTATTTATTTCAGGAAAAGAGAAAGAATCAAGCATTAAGAGAAAATAGAAGACTTGATTTACTGAAAGAAAAATCAACTTTAGAAAAAGATCTTGTAAGTGGTGTCATAAATATAGATAGAAACCATATAAACTCCTCTTACACTACAACATATAATTGTGCTTGCTTAACATGATTATCTTGTTTGTCCCAACAGTCTAGTGTGTCTTGTTAAGTTAAATAGATTTGGCAATGTTAATTTTTAACTTGCAAATTAGAAGTACATAAAATTTTATGGCATACAAGTGTCATGAGTGAGTGTCCACAACAACATCAATTGTTTAAAACAAAAAAAAATTTAGATACTGTATAATGGCTATATTTTGTTGTGGTTTATTTTGCAATGTTTGTGGTCAGATGTTTCCGTGAAAATTATTCATTATGAAATATAGTCTTTATAAGCAAGACTGTAAAAATTAAATATTGCCAATGCACTGATCATTGTCAAAAATATTTGACACACTAAACAGTGTTATACAGTATATTCTACAGTAGCACAAGCATTAGTTCACCTGATCTTGCATTTCTTTATTTATTTTTTAATGCATCAACTTGAAATATAAACTAAGAATGTTTAACTTTGATATTACAGTACAGTAAGTTAAAGAGCCTTGGTAAATGTTCTCTGAGTAAGGAAGAATTCAACAAGATTGTGTCTCAAGATGCTGATGATATAGAGAGATTAGAGGAGATTGTTGCTAGGTAAATCATTAATAATTATATAGGGAGCCAATGTTTATAATCATACCCTTTATAGTGCTAAAAATCTTTCATACTATATCATTTAGAGTCCCCTGTGGAAGAGTGATCTAAGTGTGCTTATACCACCTAGGTTCAGATCTGACTTGGGTAGAGCATAGTGTGTTTACACCACCTAGGTTCAGATCTGACTTGGGTAGAGCCTAGTGTGTTTACACCACCTAGGTTCAGATCTGGCTTGGGTAGAGCCTAGTGTTCTTACACCACCTACGTTCAGATCTGGCTTGGGTAGAGCCTAGTGTGTTTATACCACCTAGGTTCAGATCTGGCTTGGGTAGAGCCTAGTGTTCTTACACCACCTAGGTTCAGATCTGGCTTGGGTAGAGCCTAGTGTGCTTATACCACCTAGGTTCAGATCTGGCTTGGGTAGAGCCTAGTGTTCTTACACCACCTAGGTTCAGATCTGGCTTGGGTAGAGCCTAGTGTGCTTATACCACCTAGGTTCAGATCTGGCTTGGGTAGAGCCTAGTGTTCTTACACCACCTAGGTTCAGATCTGGCTTGGGTAGAGCCTAGTGTGCTTATACCACCTAGGTTCAGATCTGGCTTGGGTAGAGCCTAGTGTTCTTACACCACCTAGGTTCAGATCTGGCTTGGGTAGAGCCTACTGTGCTTACACCACCTAGGTTCAGATCTGGCTTGGGTAGAGCTTACTGTGCTTACACCACCTAGGTTCAGATCTGGCTTGGGTAGAGCCTACTGTGCTTACACCACCTAGGTTCAGATCTGGCTTGGGTAGAGCCTAGTGTTCTTACACCACCTAGGTTCAGATCTGGCTTGGGTAGAGCCTAGTGTGCTTATACCACCTAGGTTCAGATCTGGCTTGAGTAGAGCCTACTGTGCTTACACCACCTAGGTTCAGATCCTGCTTGGGTAGAGCCTAGTGTCCTTACACCACCTAGGTTCAGATCTGACTTGGGTAGAGCCTAGTGTGCTTACACCACCTAGGTTCAGATCCGGCTTGGGTAGAGCATAGTGTGTTTACACCACCTAGGTTCAGATCCTGCTTGGGTAGAGCATAGTGTGTTTACACCACCTAGGTTCAGATCTGGCTTGGGTAGAGCCTAGTGTGCTTACACCACCTAGGTTCAAATCTGGCTTGGGTAGAGCCTAGTGTGTTTACACCACCTAGGTTCAGATCTGGCTTGGGTAGAGCCTAGTGTGTTTACACCACCTAGGTTCAGATCTGGCTTGGGTAGAGCCTAGTGTTCTTACACCACCTAGGTTCAGATCTGGCTTGGGTAGAGCCTAGTGTTCTTACACCACCTAGGTTCAGATCTGGCTTGGGTAGAGCCTACTGTGCTTACACCACCTAGGTTCAGATCTGGCTTGGGTAGAGCCTAGTGTTCTTACACCACCTAGGTTCAGATCTGGCTTGGGTAGAGCCTAGTGTTCTTACACCACCTAGGTTCAGATCTGGCTTTGGTAGAGCCTAGTGTGCTTACACCACCTAGGTTCAGATCTGGCTTGGGTAGAGCCTAGTGTGCTTACACCACCTAGGTTCAGATCTGGCTTGGGTAGAGAGCCTAGTGTGCTTACACCACCTAGGTTCAGATCTGGCTTGGGTAGAGCCTAGTGTGCTTACACCACCTAGGTTCAGATCCGGCTTGGGTAGAGCCTAGTGTGAGAAAGTTTGTCATTTCACTTGCTGAAGTTCATGGTTGTCTACAGGTATTGCCTCCACCATCCCAGAACTGACCACCTCAATATAAATGAAAGTATATTGGCTGGGGCATTAAACGCCATTACTCCACTCCACTTCATATCATTCAGTTAATTCTTAGATTGGTCAGTTGAATGTAGCTAACCACAACAATGACATTGTAAAGCACTGTATTTGTATATCTGTATAAATTTGAAACAACTCAACTAAGTTTTGATATAAAGTAATAGCCTCACCATTATAGTCACCAGTCAACAATGCTTACCTGGTACTGTCCTGTAAAAATCACGTTGAATGTTTTTATATGCAGTATATTAAAACTATATCAAGTGAGAGCATGAATTAATGGTTGATTATTTCACTTAATACTGAAAAGTCAGTTGTAAATTGGTAGAGAAAACCTGAGTAAATGGAGAGAACCAGGAATATTTGAAAAGTGAAATGACAAAATAAGTAGGATGTGTACGTAAGCAGTGAGAAGAACTGAGCTTGTGTTTTAGATCACCAAGCCACTGAGGTATTGTCTCTTAAGAGGGACCTCTTTTGTAAGGCCATGTTTAATTGTACAAAGACTTAAATTAATTGTAATTATGGATTGAAGACAATTTAATGATCTTTAATGATTTTTCTTCAAAAGTCAAATGCCTTTTATTATGTTGTAAATTCACTTAATTTTGTTTTTGTTTAATCAGATTGAAGAAGGAACATGAAAAAGTTAGACAAGAAACAGTTAAAGTGATTTTAGGTGAACAAAAACTACAGGTAGAATTCCAAGGTATAAAGAAAGAAACAGATGAACTAAACAAGGTAAAAAAGTTTGTCTCAAACATCAGATAATAATATTACCTGGTATGGTGATTTCCAGATTTCCAGTTATGGTTATCTGTTTTACCTGAAAAATTGTGGGACATATATGGGATAGTTGGGTAAGATTTTTAGAGAAGGCTGTCCAAGATTTATCTTAACAGATTTTCATTGAAAAATATATACCATATAAACCATTCTATCTGATGCTCTTGGTTTTATTAGCTCACCTGAGCCAAAGGCTCAAGTGAGCTTTTCTGATCAAAATTTGTCTGTCGTCGTCGTCGGCGTCGGCGTCGTTGTCGTCGTCGTCCGCGGCGTAAACTTTTACATTTTCGACTTCTTTTCTGAAACTACAAGGTAGATTTCAATGAAACTTGGTCAGATGCATATATGGGCCAGTGCAATTCAGATTTTTACCTGGCGTTGTCCTGGCTCCCAAAACTAGGTCAAGGTGACCTATGGTTCCAAAAAACTTTAAAAATCTTCTTCTCCAAAAGCAATGATGGGAGAAAAAATCTGATGTGATATTTGGCTTCTCTAGGTTCTTAAGCTTACAAATTGTTCATTTTGTGAAATTTGGTAAAAAATTAGGTTACGCGTTTTTGCGTTTAATTTTAAAAATTTCATAAAATGGATTCAAATTGTTAAAACTTGACTATATGAATAGATATTGACATGGGGTTTTCAGTTTTGACTTTTTCGTGTAATAACCTTCAAATAGGGGTCAAGGTCAAAGTTCAAGGTCATGACCTAGTTTGTAATTTTTGCAGTTTTAGGCTGTTTTCTTCAAAATTTTAAGAGATATATAATATCAAAACATTGTTAAAATGTTCAGCATGACAAAATGTAAAAAGGTACAAAGTTTCGTAACTGTATGATAATGCATGTAGGAGTTGTTGCCCCTGAAATGTTATTTTTTTGCTAATAAAAACTAAAATTGTGCATTAGCTTGAAAACTATAAACTTTTTGTATAGGCATATATGTTAGAATATTGTAGGTATTGACATGATGAACATTTTGATATATGGCTCAAGGTCATACGTTCAAAGGTCAAGGTCATAGGTGCATAAAAAGACTGAAATTGTTAATTATCTTTGAAACGATTAACTTTTTGTATTGGCATGTATATTAGAATATTGTTGGAATTGATATGGCAATCATTCTGATATGAGATATAAGGTCTTACATTTAAAGGTCAAGGTCATAAATGCATAAAAAACTGAAATTGTTAATTATCTTGAAAACTATTAACTTTTTGCATAGGCATATATATTAGAATATTGTAGGTATTGATATGACAATCATTTAAATATGTGACTCAAGGTCATACATTTAAAGGTCAAGGTCATGGGTGCATAAAAAGACTGAAATTTTTAATTATCTTGGAAACTATAAATGTTTTGTATTGGCATGTATATTAGAATATTGTAGGAATTAATATGGCAATTATTCTGATATAAGATTCAAGATCTTATGTTTAAAGGTCAAGTTCATAGATGCATAAAAAGACTGAAATTGTTAATTATCTTGAAAACTATTAACTTTTTTATAGGCATGTGTATTAGAATATTTTATGTATTTTTGCAAATGATTTTGGATATATCCTCAGGTTGGCCATATTCTCAGGTGAGCGTTAAGGCCCATGGGCCTCTTGTTATTTTTGTTGTTACACATTTAAGTTAAGATTTATTTAGAAGTGAGATGTAGTTTTTCAAGTGAGATATAGAATCTGCAGATCTCTAGGTTCCTGTTGTATTTCTTTATAGTTGTCTTGGTATGTGTTTGAGTAAATAGACTGATGGTTTGGGATGCTTATCTGTCCCATTGTGGAGAAGTTCTAACACTCTTTAAGAATTACAATAAGTAAAAATAGCAAATAACTGATAAATGAATACAATATTAAATAATGTGTGACCATCAAACAAAAATTTGGTTCAGTATAAATGTACACACTATAATGGGTATCTGTTGTAACCTTTTGTTGAATTAATTTACAATTACAGAGATTAGGTACTACACACACAAAAGCAACAAAAGATCCAGATCCATTCCATCAGCTGTATGAACAACTAAAAGGTAATTAGTAAAACATTTGATTATAATCTTAAAGTATATAGTTTTATAGTATATCATGGTTATTTGTGACCAGTGTAAGAAGTATTCTGGTGCATTAAATGTGTGGATGAGCTAAGCTTTTCTCCTGACAACACTTGTTTTATACAAGGTCAAGTTCAATAGTCATGCTAGAGTTGTCCCCCTTTCATTTTGAAAAATTTGAGTGTTATTCAATGGTAGCTGGTTTAAAACAGAAAACTTTGACTTTTTTTTATCCTTTTTTACAGAGGAAAGAAAGAAAAGTAATTTGTCAGAGGGAGAAGAACCAGAAATCCATTTACCATTTAAAATAAGTCCATTTGATAAAGATGCATTAAAACCAGTATCTGGATCAGATGTATTTATAGACCCACATGTGATAGACAATAACAATACAAAAACTTCCTCAGAAGACAATAGCACAATAATAGAAAACCTTCATGAGTTTGAAGATAAACTTATAGAAACCTGGAGTAGTCCCAAAGCTAGACGTAGTTCTTCAAGTGGTGAAAATATGGAAGGGCCATCCATCCCCATAGATACAGAGGAAGACAGAGACGAGATTTTTATGATTATTAAAGGTAATTTATCCAAGAAGTACAGTTTTCCTCAAATACAAATAGTGTTTATAACATTAAGACTTTATTTGCATTCATTAGGGGTTTTCTTTATTATCCTTTGGAATTAAAAATCTAAACACGACCCATATCCCTAAGTAACAACCACTCACATTAGATTGATTTTGAGATGTTGAAGTTTTGGTATCTATGATTGAAATATTTTTTGCCACAGTCCCCCTCCCCTTTCAGTGATAAATTTGAATTTTAAGTTAATTTGTAGTATGGTTAAAGATAATGATAATATGATCATTATTTGAATGCAGAAATTGCTTAAAGACAAAATATTGATTTGCTCAAACTGGTGTGTTTTATTCTGCAAACCTCTTGGAGAATCATCAGTTGTTATTCAAGTTACTGGAACAAAACTGCATCTTTTGTTTTTTTTTTTCTTTCTTTTTTTTTTTTTTTTTTTTTTTTTTTTTTTTTTTTTTTTTTTTTTTCTTTTTTAAATCAGCTGTTATCCTGTGTCAAAAACAGAAAGATAAATGCTACCAAACACATATGTTTTTAACAAGTCAATTTGTTAATTTATTGCAGATAGAGATAATTGGTTGAGTTGGTCAGATGAAAAATCCACAGAAATTGATGATCCAGCCCTTAAAGAGTTACAGAGAAAGTTAATAGAACTTAAAACAGAAATGCAAAAACTGAACTCTGATGTTGGTGGACGCATGGTTTTTGTAAGTAGCCAATTTTTATTTTATAGAATCTTTAAAAAACATTTTAGCACTTTTTGAAAAATTGTATTCAGCACTTCTAAAGTGAAATTTTGCTTTGTGAGGGAGGTGGCCTTTCTTTTGAAAGGTAAAATTTTACTTTCACCAATGTAGCCACAGTGTTAAGTGTAGCAACTCTTAATGTTGGGAAATCATAGCTTTTGTTAAAATGGAGGTCACATATATAGCATTATACAATGTAAAATACCTTTATGTAAACCTAGTTTTATTAGATATTGAATGATCTATCTTAAGTGATCCTTGTAAGAGACTACCATATTATAAATCTCTTTTTGAACAAATCATTTAGAGGGGAAAAATTTTAGTCTTATCTCACAGTACATATACAATCAAAAATATTTTCAGTCCAGTAACATAATTTACTCCATATAAATGTTTTATCACCAAATTGTGAATATTTTTACTCACAAAATATCCATAAGCTATCACATTCAGAACTTAGTTTGGCCTCATGGTTAAATAAATAGACACTGTGTATTTCTGATTTTTGGGAACAATTGTTGTTTTTTTTCCGCATATCATGATATTTTTAAACTTCGGCTTGATACAAAGAGAAAATCTACAAATTGCACAATCAGCTGAAAAGTGTCTTTTGTTTAATTAAAAATGTAACTTAAGTTTAAGAAGGCTTGTAATGACAATTTCAATGGCCCACACAAGTTATTGGTCTCTATTGTCTCTACCTTTTGATTTGACACAAAAGTGATATGATGATATTTTTTCCTACAAGAATATTGTTGATTTTATATTGGTGTTGTTGAAAACTTTGCCACAAATTTGGATGATAAAATTAAGTTAGAGTTGCTCCCCTTTACAGGCCATAGAGAGTATTTTTTGAGAGATATTTTTACCATACAAAGTCTGGTCAAGGGAATATGTCTGTCTGTTTTCGTGTGAGTGATTTTCTCAGTATTTGTTGCTTTTCCTCACATTCTTGTACATGTAATTGTCTATCTTGATGACATAAAGATAATAAAAAATAAAATCATATAAGTAGTGATTTTAACATAATGGATCTCAAACAAACCAACAGAAAGCAGATACCCCTTTTTCATGCAAGATCTTTTGTTCACATTTTTGGACTTAAACCTTTCAAATGGTAAGAGTTACATACAAATATACTTGTAGTGTATTCCAAGCTTTTGTGCTCATTTGATCAATTCTTATAGGTGAATTTCATGGAAATCAATCCTTTGGTCATCCATCAGAATTATGACCAGTATTCTTTACTTTATGACTCTTATGAGATGAGATTTTATTTGTTTCAATTTCAGAATGTGCAAATTTCATTAAAAATGCAATGAACCAAAATTGAGTAGAGTATTGTTCACTTACTTGTAAAATCCAAAAACCACTATATACATTATTTGTTGCTTGTTTAAAGGACAATGCTGGTGCTATAGGGATTTTAAATATTGAATTAGTGTGAATAAAGTGAAAGGGATGTCCTTTGTGACACATTTTGTCATATGCACAAATGGATCTTTCATTTATCATTTTATTTCAACATGTAAATTTTTTACTCATAATGACAACATTTATTGTAGAGATATTCAAGAATAATCTCAGACGTGAATGCACATAGCAATTTTCTTGCATAACTAGGTTCAAAAACTAAAAATAATGATCTTTATTTAAGTTTATTGGATTTTCAATTAAAAATTTAGCAAAATTAGTTATCACAAACCCAATGAAATACATGAGGTTGTATACATAATATATGTATAATGTTGAATCTTTGACTTTTAAATCATTGAATTTTGAGTCTGCATTCTCAGCCATTTAGCTGTATTACTCATCAAGTCAGCATTTTTGAGAAAAAAAAAATATTTGAATTAAAGCTTCAATCTGTGTTTTCTTTTCTTACATGTTCTTTTAACAATGACCTAGAGAATATTTTTATTAAGAAATTATTTTAGAAGTTGATTATTTGCACAAACGGTAGCAATAGGGCTCAAAATGAGGAAATTGTAAGGCACCGAGGGGGGAAACTGCTAAAAATTATATATTTGTCACTATATCTTGAAAACTATTAACTTTTTATAGGCATGTATATTAGAATATTGTAGGTATTGACATGGCAATCATTTTGACATATGGTTCAAGGTCATACATTCAAAGGTCAAGGTCATAGCAGCATAAGAAAACTTTAATTGTTAATTAACTGTTGACTTTTTGTATAAGTATGTGTATTAGAATAGTGTAGGTATTGACATGACAATCATTTTGATATATTATTCAAGGTCAAACAGTCAAAGGTCAAGGTCATAGCAGCCCAAGGAGACTGAAATTGTTAATTATCTTGAAAACTATTAACTTTTTGTATTGGCATGTATATAAGAATATTGTAGGCATTGACATGATGATCATTTTGATATATGATTCAAGGTCATAGGTTCAAAGGTCAAGGACATAGCTGCATAAGTATACTGAAAGGGTTAATATTTGGAATTTATACATTGTGTTACAGTTACTTTATGCATATTAGCTACTTAAAAATGATATGTGACTAGATATTTCTAATTATTTATGGTGACAGTTCTTAACTTGAGAAAATTTGGAAAGTTTCTGTACTTAATATATTGTCTGTTGCACTTTGCAAACAATTTTAAACATTTACTCATGTGAGTGTTAAGGCCCATTGGCCTCTTGTTCATTGTGCTAAAGTTACTTTATGCATATGAGCTACTTAAAATTTAAATATGAATATATATATCAAATTAAGTATGGTGAAAGTTCTTAACTTGAGAAAACTTTGAAAGTTTCTGTACTATATTGTCTATTGCACTTTGCAAACAATTTTAGTTATTTACTCAGGTGAGTGTTAAGGCCCATTGGCCTCTTGTTCATTGTGCTAAAGTTACTTTATGCATATGAGCTACTTAAAATTTAAATATGAATATATATATCAAATTAAGTATGGTGAAAGTTCTTAACTTGAGAAAACTTGGAAAGTTTCTGTACTTAATATATTGTCTGTTGCACTTTGCAAACAATTTTAAACATTTACTCATGTGAGTGTTAAGGCCCATTGGCCTCTTGTTCATTGTGCTAAAGTTACTTTATGCATATGAGCTACTTAAAATTTAAATATGAATATATATATCAAATTAAGTATGGTGAAAGTTCTTAACTTGAGAAAACTTTGAAAGTTTCTGTACTATATTGTCTATTGCACTTTGCAAACAATTTTAGTTATTTACTCAGGTGAGTGTTAAGGCCCATTGGCCTCTTGTTCATTGTGCTAAAGTTACTTTATGCATATGAGCTACTTAAAATTTAAATATGAATATATATATCAAATTAAGTATGGTGAAAGTTCTTAACTTGAGAAAACTTGGAAAGTTTCTGTACTATATTGTCTATTGTACTTTGCAAACAATTTTAGACATTTACTCAGGTGAGTGTTAAGGCCCATTGGCCTCTTGTTCATTGTGCTAAAGTTACTTTATGCATATGAGCTACTTAAAATTTAAATATGAATATATATATCAAATTAAGTATGGTGAAAGTTCTTAACTTGAGAAAACTTGGTAAGTTTCTGTACTATATTGTCTATTGTACTTTGCAAACAATTTTAGACATTTACTCAGGTGAGTGTTAAGGCCTATGGACCTCTTGTTTAGTAACTTGTTATATTTTAAACATATTTTTATCAAACTAAAGCATATTTGTGAGAAGAAAAAATTTTCTGTTTTCTGAAAATCATGACATTTTATTTTGTCAGATGAGACATTCAAATGTATAAATTATCAAGGTTTAACCAAGACAATATGAGATATATTTATGTTATGAGATTAGAATGTTTTTCACTATGGTTTATCCATTTCCTAATCTCAAAATAACTACATTTATGTCACATTAAATTATTTAACATACAATATATAATAAACTTCATCTTTGTTTGTTGGCCTGACCTCCAATCCTTACACCTCACCTTAGGTCTTTGGGGCAGGAACAGATTTTCGGATAGAGCTACACAACAAACAGGCCTGGCAGTAGTCCAAAGTAATATATTTTATTTAAACATTCTTATGCTGTTAAGAAATTTTGCACACCCTTATTCAACAGTTATATTGAGTTGGAAATCTCTTTAAACCTATTGAGATTATCGATTTAGTCCCTACAATTTTCTGAATTACAAGACAATAAGACTTTGTAATCTAAAGTTTAAATGTTCCATTCTTGTTTTATGCATTATTTATATAGGTCTTTGTCAAAACTTAAAATACAGAAAGACAGTAAAAGTGTTCATTTGCATATGTTTTATAGTCACCATATCTCGCTCGCTCGGTATTACATATTAGGACAGACCTACAAGATATACACAGGTAGTATTCTAACTATAATTACCAGTATTGCATATTTTTTCTCCCAATTTTTATCTTGGTTACAATATCAAATATTACAGGTAACTTTTTCTAATTTTCTTTCATAATTTGGAAATAAGTTATTATTATTATTATTATTATTTTTTTTTTGGTGCATATTATTTTCTCATTTAAAATATTTGTCCCATTCTTTTGTTGGTAACTTGTTCTACTTAATTATTACAATCATTACCTGGTATTGTTATGACAAAACTGAAGGACATCATTAGTAATTTGAGATAACATTACATAAAGATTTTTGCACCTTTTCTATACTTTAAATAATTGTTTGTAGGTTTTAAAAAAGAAATTACTATTTAACTTTCTGAAAAAAAAATCAAAATTCTGGTTATTACTATCTGTTTTGTCATTAAAGTCTGTTTCTTGAGCATTATGAATATCCTTGTCTTGATTTTATTTCTTTAAAATCATTATTGGTAAAATTCTTGTTTTAATAAAGTTGGTATTAATGAAATATATACATTTTTGTGGTTAAGAAAATTTGATAGGGTGCCAAAGATTTGGACAAAATTTTAATATCTCAGTAGTTAAAATTTAAGAAAACTTGAATAAAATCAGGATATGAATGAAAACAATGTAAGAGTGGACCATTGAATTTTTTCTTATAAATTTTAAACTTGTTTTTGGAAATAAAATTTATTATTGAAAGACAGTTATGAGTTAACTCTTGGTTTTCACATGAATGTTCTACTTAGGAATACATAATATATAAAGTGTAAATGGTTGATAACATTTTAAGTGTTGACCTGGGGTGTTTAATTACATGAATTTTTAACTTAGTGGTCTTTTGTTATGAGCTGGATTTTGTTTTTACACTTGAATGGAAAAGAAATTAATTTTTATTCCACATAAGTCAGTCATTATTTAGTAGGGGTATATTGGCAATTGAATATTGGAATTGGAGAGATTTATTGATGACAAAACTGATCAATTATTTTGTACTTTATAGAACTGGATTTAGGTTAATAATTACTGTGATTTAAATCATTAACTTAACAGGCCAGCATTCTGAGCCAGTAACATGTCAGGCTGGTGTTGAGAGCCTATATAAACTCATTAGGTTGTTTTTTGTTATCTCTGTTTTCATGGCATGACATTTTCTGAGAGAATGTGACTGTAACTTAAATGGGACCTAAATCCATGGCAAGGCTACACCCCCCATAACCTATGGTAGATCATGGAAGAATATAAATGCTTTTAAGGACATACTGGTGCTATGTATCCCTAATGGGACTGGAATCCACATATATGAATGTTTAGACTTGTAATTTGTATAGTCCTGTTATTTGTTCACAGGTTTTTCTGACAATTACATTAAATATCATAATAAGTTTTTTAGTCTGTTTAAAAGAAAATATGAAAATATAAAAACATGTAGACCTAAATAGATGGTTATTATTTTTATCAGAAATGTAAAGAAAAACATGGAATGAATAAACAAGGTGGGAATTTGATCAGGAATTGTTAAAAACTCTGATCAATATCTATATAGTTTACTTAAAGTAAATATATCTTGTTCTTCATAAACTGAAAATAAATCCATTTAACTCAAGTGTTTATATATGAAATTATTTAAACAAGGTTATATACTATAACCAACATTTTACATATTTTACATGATTTAAATTGTTATAAAGGAAATCCAAGTCATAGCTTGACATGTTCACAGCCTACATCCAATATTATGTCTACACAAACCATGTAACACCCAGTTTGATGTCAATGCTTATCCTCTTTTTTTAGTTAACATTTCCATAGTTAAAAAGTTATGAGGTTTCCATGACCCAATAGTTCCACCAGCTGTGAGGGATCCATTGCTCATTGCCCTAACAAGATGGTCTACTCCAATGTGAGAATTCGACATGCGAAAGTTCCATGGCAGAGTGCAACTATTTTATAGCCAAATTTTGCAATTTGATTTACGGTTTGAGAATAAAACTAAGGTTGGCCTTTTCAAGATTTAAAACCAGCTAGTGAGTGACCCTTAGGCAATTTTTGTGTATCCCCCCCCCACACACACACACATTAAAAAGGGGTTTTGGTGGCTGAATGGTCTAAATCACGCACTTACAGATCACAGCGCCTCTCACCACCTGGGTTCAAATCCTACTTGGGACATCCTAGTTGTGAGAAAGTTTGGCTGACTGCCTCAAAATAAGTGAAAGAATCTTGACTGGGGCTTCACTCCACTACAACCCCCCCCCCCCCCCCCCCCCACCAAAAAGAAAAAAAAATACACACAAAAAAATGCTTTGTTGCAAATGTATAAAAATTCCTTTGTGAGTAATGCAAAAGTACATTAAACCCTCAGAAGAGTTGTATAATAAAGTCTAATGCTTCAGTGTATAAAAGTATATGTATATGTAATTGAGACAGGCAAAGCAAAGCAGAAAATGAAGTAAAATATTTACTTTGCCATATCAATATCAAAAGTAAATATGCGACACAAAAACATGAAATATGCTGATTTTGGACAGTTGGACTTATGAGTTACATGTATTTGAATATTAATTAACTTCCTGTTAGAATTAGCAAGTGAATTCTAAATGTTATGTATATAATTAATACAGTTCTTGTGGGTACATATTTATTTATTTGTATTAATCAGCTTTATGTTTACCTGAGTTCTGCACACCTGTAATATTGATTTTCTGCCATCAATCACTTATTGCTTTGGTTCCATATATTTAGATAAGTGTAATATTTTTGATCATTTTAAAGAGCTTCGGTAGGGAAATCGCACGTAAATCAGGTAAATTATTTTATTATAATTTTAATTCTGTTTTTTTTTAAATTTGAAATATATAGATACAAAAGCAGAAAAAATTAACTTCTTTTTTTTTAGTGCTATATTTTTTTCCTTACCTGAAAGTTGAGACTTGTATGATCATAATGTTAAAAGTTTTGATGTTGTACAAATGTTGTTAAGGTTGATATTTATAAGTAACTATACCCTGTGACACCTGTATATTATTTTATTAAGATTTGTCATGATAAATGTATGCAATCTTTAAGCCAATTACTAAATATTTTAATTAGTGCAAGACCATTTATTTTTCATCTTTGACAATGAAACATTTTCAACCGCTTATATCTCTTGTTTTTCTTGCACAAGTTGAAACAAAATTGCCCTTTTAATAGTTTCATTTTTTTCTATCAATGGTAACTAATTTGGATAGTTGTGTCTTGATACTGCAACTTGGTTGATATATTGGTTGTGTCTTGAAACTGCAACTTGGTTGATATATTGGTTGTGTCTTGATACTGCAACTTGGGTGATATATTGGTTGTGTTTTTTGATCTTGCAACATGGCTGATATTATGGTCTTGGTTCTTGATCTTTCAACAAGACTAATATATGGTCTTGGTTCTTGATCTTGCAACATAGCTGATATCATGGTCTTGGTTTTTGATCTTGCAACAAGACTAATATATGGTCTTGGTTCTTGATCTTGCAACATGGCTGATATACTGGTAGTGTTTCTTGATTTTGCAACATGGCTGATATTATGATCTTGGTTCTTGATCTTGCAACATGGCTGATATACTGGTAGTGTTTCTTGATTTTGCAACATGGCTTATATTATGATCTTGGTTCTTGATCTTGCAACATGGCTGATATACTGGTAGTGTTTCTTGATTTTGCAACATGGCTTATATTATGATCTTGGTTCTTGATCTTGCAACATGGGTTATATTATGGTCTGGTTCTTGATCTTGCAACATGGCCGATTCACTGGTTGCGTTTCCTTATTTTGCAAACTTGTGCTTGAGGGAATCAATTACCACATTCTGTGTTCAAAATTTCTTCAAAAAATGATATTTCAACAATTTATAGAGCTAAGGTCAAAGCTTATTACTATGCTCACAGGTAAATAGTACTGTTTTAGGTATATTCTAGCTTTTCACAATATGTATTGTATTGATAAAAGAAAAATAAAATGTAAGTTGCTGACTCTTGTTTAATTTCTAACTCAGTATAGATTTAATTTTTTTAAAACAAATATTTATTAGTACAGCTCTATTCCATGAATGTGGACATTGATTTGATAGAATTCTTTTGTGATCTATCAGTGTACCAACACAAGATTAAAACCAGAGATAGGTCCATACACCGACACATTCATTATATTGATCTAGATGGTTTAAATCTGGGATCAAAGTGGCTGATAAATTTCTTAACTTAAAGCGTAAATATTCCATTGAAACTATGTTGTTTGTTTATTATGACAAATAGATTTAATCAGTGGGACAGTTAGGGTACTTTTCTGTTTGATTAGATTACTGCTATGGAAATACTTTGAAATTTTATCACCATTTTTACTACCAATTATTCTGTTGATTCAAAACTTTGTGTCAGGGAGTTTTAGACCAAGTATTTATATTAGTCCTCACTTTGTTGTTGACAAGTTTTCGGTCTTAGATACCAGGGTTTGTGTGTAAACTAAGGTATGAGTTCATTTTTGAACTAGTTAATGACTTGAGTTCATTTATATAATTCAGCTGTAGTACTAGATATGTTTATGTTAAATTTTAAATTTTAATCAAGTTTTATTACCCTCTTGTGAAATCACACACATGTTGTTCATGGATAAAAAATTGTTCAAAACAATTAAAGTCTGTATAAGGAGCTAGGTCTTGATGCTGTGGTTACTCTAACTTTTGTCACCTCAATCTGCTATTTGCATTTTTATAATTTTTTTAAAAATAGTTTTTAAGCAATTTAAGCTTTTGAAAAACAAGGTTTGTATCATAGGTTTTCCAAGTTGCTCTTTGGGCTTTAGAGTTATCAGAGGTTGGTGGTTGCACTATAGAGCTGTCAAAAAATTCATCTTTTTGATGGAAAGCGTCTAAATATAGGTTAATGACATCACTGCAGTGTTAAAGAAAATATACCATTAGTTGTCTACTTCTAGAAGTAATTAAAACAGCATAGTGACATGCTTTAAATTTACTATTATTTTCAGTTTTTTAGCCAGTGTGGTAATTATTGATATGTATAGACACACCTTTACTTTTTGTTATAAAATCTTTGTAAGAGTTTTTAATTTATCAATGATTAATATTTTTTAGGATTTATGAAATGATTTTTTGTAAAATATATTATGGTATATATTTTACTCTGCTAGATTTAATTGCCTATGGTTTCATTCATACTTTAAAACGTATAATAATTTGGTCATTTTAAAAGTTTATGATTGGGTTGTTCATAAAAAGTTTGTAGCATATTAAAAGAACTAAAGCGTCAATAATGGGTGTTCAAATAGACATTATTATTTATGTTAACTCATTTGGTAATAATACTTTTATTCTCTACAGCAAGTCTCTTTCTGGTAAACTACCCACAGCCAGCTCTTTATTCCTACTTTAAGGTTAAATAAGTAATACTTTTATTTACCTATTCCAATTTAAATCTGCTTGAAAGATTATTGTGCATGAAACCTGGTAGTTTTTGACCCGACCGAAATTTTTGAATTGCACTTGTTACTTGGCTAATGTACTTGTAGTTGGTCTGTCAAGTGTCGTGGTGTGTCGCTCTAAAGACTAAACATTAGATATGGATCATATAAATTAAGTTCTATTTCAAGGGTGGTGTCAAAATAAATTATAACTTTGAAAATTAAGGAATTATTATTGGAATTTTAAAAAGATATGTACAACGTTAAAAGTATAAGCCGTATTCCTAGGTTACAGAAGGTATATTCTTATAATAATTTTGATAATTATTTGTAGTATTAACTAACTTTGTGATATTGTTGACAATTTTATTTTCAGTAGAACTTCAACATAATTTTGGTAACAAGCAAATAACAGACTGAAATTGTAAACTTTTCTATAATTTTATTGCTGAATTGATTCATGCTAAGTGTTAAGTATATATATTATATTTTGAAAGCTGCTTGATAAAATACACATACTTATTTTGATCCAAATATTACCCAATTGGCTATAGAACAGAGTGGTTTAATAGTTTAAGTCAATTTGTATATGAATACATTGTGACAAAATCTTGCTTAGGATTGCTTATGGAATGAATGCATCAGAGGTCAAGGTAACTCGGTCACATAGGCTCAAAGATCTTATAGAATCTTCTCTGAAACTGTTGAATTTAGACAAATTTTATGTGATTTTTTAATCCCTTAGGTTCTTTAGTCTATAGATGGTCAATTATTTAATAAATTTTGCTGAGAAAGTTAAAGTGATTTTTGTAATAAATTTTTTAAAAATTCTGGAAATAAGCTTTAAAATGAGGTCAAGGTTGAGACCAAGTTTTTTTATTTTGTGCTATGATTCTATTTTAAAGAGTTTTGAAGATATTTAATGCTTTGTCAATTGAAAAGGTTCATGTCCTCATTTGTAAAATAATTATTAATAGCTATATATTGACTGTTAACAAAGATGATTTGAGGTTTTTATTTTAAGTTTTTTAAGTCTCATGCAACAGTTTCACATTTTAGTCTTCAAGTCGAACCAGAAAATTACTTTCATAAAAACTGCCATGTTACCATAAATCAACCTACCACTTTCAAGTTTTGCATTTAAATGAATAAGTAAAACATAGAATTAAAAAGTGTGTCTAATTTTAGGTATTAAAAATAAAAAAAAAAAAACATAAATCAGTGTTGAACAAATACAAAACTACATGTGCATTTAAGCCATTGATTTTTATTTATCCTATAATGTTTATTGTATCAGCCTTGGAATCTCTTACTGTTTTAATAAAATACAATGTGAATAGAATTTTTTCTTAATCAAATTAAAGTGGATTACTATTTTCTCAGAATGGATATATGTAAATGCAATGTTCTTGACTTTAACCTGTCCAGGCTCACTAATTCAAAAAAAAAAACATAAATCAGTGTTGAACAAATACAAAACTACATGTGCATTTAAGCCATTGATTTTTATTTATCCTATAATGTTTATTGTATCAGCCTTGGAATCTCTTACTGTTTTAATAAAATACAATGTGAATAGAATTTTTTCTTAATCAAATTAAAGTGGATTACTATTTTCTCAGAATGGATATATGTAAATGCAATGTTCTTGACTTTAACCTGTCCAGGCTCACTAATTCAAAAAAAAAAACATAAATCAGTGTTGAACAAATACAAAACTACATGTGCATTTAAGCCATTGATTTTTATTTATCCTATAATGTTTATTGTATCAGCCTTGGAATCTCTTACTGTTTTAATAAAATACAATGTGAATAGAATTTTTTCTTAATCAAATTAAAGTGGATTACTATTTTCTCAGAATTGATATATGTAAATGCAATGTTCTTGACTTTTACCTGTCCAGACTCACTAATTCAGTATGGATATATGTAAATGCAATGTTCTTGACTTTAACCTGTCCAGGCTCACTAATTCAGTATGGATATATGTAAATGCAATGTTCTTGACTTTTACCTGTCCAGGCTCACTAATTCAGTATGGATATATGTAAATGCAATGTTCTTGACTTAAACCTGTCCAGGCTCACTAATTCAGTATGGATATATGTAAATGCAATGTTCTTGAATTTTACCTGTCCAGGCTCACTAATTCAGTATGGATATTTGTAAATGCAATGTTCTTGACCTTTACCTGTCCAGGCTCACTAATTCAGAATGGATGATGTAAATGCAATGTTCTTGACTTTTACCTGTCCAGGCTCACTAATTCAGTATGAATAAATGTAAATGCAATGTTTTTGACTTTTACCTGTCCAGGCTCACTAATTCAGTATGGATATATGTATATGCAATGTTTTTGAGTTTTACCTGTCCAGGCTCACTAATTCAGTATGGATATTTGTAAATGCAATGTTCTTGACTTTTACCTGTCCAGGCTCACTAATTCAGTACGGATATATGTAAATGCAATGTTCTTGACTTTTACCTGTCCAGGCTCACTAATTCAGTACGGATATATGTAAATGCAATGTTCTTGACTTTTACCTGTCCAGACTCACTAATTCAGAATGGATGTATGTAAATGCAATGTTCTTGACTTTTACCTGTCCAGGCTCACTAATTCAGTATGGATATATGTAAATGCAATGTTTTTGAGTTTTACCTGTCCAGGTTCAATAATTCAGTATGGATATATGTAAATGCAATGTTTTTGAGTTTTACCTGTCCAGGTTCAATAATTCAGTATGGATATATGTAAATGCAATGTTTTTGAGTTTTACCTGTCCAGGTTCAATAATTCAGTATGGATATATGTAAATGCAATGTTTTTGAGTTTTACCTGTCCAGGTTCAATAATTCAGTATGGATATATGTGAATGCAATGTTTTTGAGTTTTACCTGTCCAGGCTCACTAATTCAGAATGGATAAATGTAAATGCAATGTTCTTGACTTTTACCTGTCCAGACTCACTAATTCAGTATGGATATATGTAAATGCAATGTTTTTGAGTTTTACCTGTCCAGGTTCAATAATTCAGTATGGATATATGTAAATGCAATGTTCTTGACTTTTACCTGTCCAGGCTCACTAATTCAGTATGAATAAATGTAAATGCAATGTTTTTGAGTTTTACCTGTCCAGACTCACTAATTCAGTATGGATATATGTATATGCAATGTTTTTGAGTTTTACCTGTCCAGGCTCACTAATTCAGTATGGATATTTGTAAATGCAATGTTCTTGACCTTTACCTGTCCAGGCTCACTAATTCAGAATGGATGATGTAAATGCAATGTTCTTGACTTTTACCTGTCCAGGCTCACTAATTCAGTATGGATATATGTAAATGCAATGTTCTTGACTTTTACCTGTCCAGGTTCACTAATTCAGAATGGATATATGTAAATGCAATGTTCTTGACTTTTACCTGTCCAGGCTCACTAATTCAGTATGGATATATGTAAATGTAATGTTCTTGACTTTTACCTGTCCAGACTCACTAATTCAGAATGGATATATGTAAATGCAATGTTCTTGACTTTTACCTGTCCAGGCTCACTAATTCAGTACGGATATATGTAAATGCAATGTTCTTGAATTTTACCTGTCCAGGCTCACTAATTCAGAATGGATATATGTAAATGCAATGTTCTTGACTTTTACCTGTCCAGGCTCACTAATTCAGAATGGATATATGTAAATGCAATGTTCTTGACTTTTACCTGTCCAGGCTCACTAATTCAGTACGGATATATGTAAATGCAATGTTCTTGACTTTTACCTGTCCAGGCTCACTAATTCAGTACGGATATATGTAAATGCAATGTTCTTGACTTTTACCTGTCCAGGCTCACTAATTCAGTATGGATATATGTAAATGCAATGTTCTTGACTTTTACCTGTCCAGGTTCACTAATTCAGAATGGATATATGTAAATGTAATGTTCTTGACTTTTACCTGTCCAGGTTCACTAATTCAGAATGGATATATGTAAATGTAATGTTCTTGACTTTTACCTGTCCAGGCTCACTAATTCAGAATGGATATATGTAAATGCAATGTTCTTGACTTTTACCTGTCCAGGCTCACTAATTCAGAATGGATGTATGTAAATGCAATGTTCTTGACTTTTACCTGTCCAGGCTCACTAATTCAGTACGGATATATGTAAATGCAATGTTCTTGACTTTTACCTGTCCAGGCTCACTAATTCAGAATGGATATATGTAAATGCAATGTTCTTGACTTTTACCTGTCCAGGTTCACTAATTCAGAATGGATGTATGTAAATGCAATGTTCTTGACTTTTACCTGTCCAGGCTCACTAATTCAGTATGAATAAATGTAAATGCATTTTTTTTTGAGTTTTACCTGTCCAGACTCACTAATTCAGTATGAATAAATGTAAATGCAATGTTCTTGACTTTTACCTGTCCAGGCTCACTAATTCAGTACGGATATATGTAAATGCAATGTTCTTGACTTTAACCTGTCCAGGCTCACTAATTCAGTATGGATATATGTAAATGCAATGTTCTTGACTTTTACCTGTCCAGGCTCACTAATTCAGTATGGACCCGGGTGTAGATTTGCCATGGAATCCATGGAATTTCCATGGATTTTTCGTACATGGAAAGTGTGGAGTATTGGAACCGTATGTACGTGGAAATTCCATGGACATGTACGTGGAAATTCTATGGACAATGTACGTGGCAAATCCATGGACATTTTGGAGTATTGGAACCGTATGTACGTGGAAATTCCATGGACATGTACATGGCAAATCTGTGGACATGTACGTGGCAAATCCATGGACATGTACGTGGCAAATCTGTGGACATGTACGTGGCAAATCTGTGGACATGTACGTGGCAAATCTGTGGACATGTACATGGCAAATCCATGGACATGTATGTGGCAAATCTGTGGACATGTATGTGGCAAATCCATGGACATGTACGTGGCAAATCTGTGGACATGTACGTGGCAAATCCATGGTCGATGTACATGGAAATCCATGTACATTGTACATGGAAAATAAGTGTCAAATTTTTAAAAAGTGATCCATCCAGATGAAGTATTTATAGACAGCATCAAGAAAAAAATGGCTACTCTGTGAGTCAGCACATTTTGCTGAAATTATGAAATGATATATTTGGTGACTTTTTGTTGCCTATGACTGTTTTAATAATTATTAAACAAAATCACATCAAGTCTTTAGAACCTCACCAGTGTATTTTATTCATGATATTTTCATGTTCATACAGATCTTTAAAAGATTAATTGCTCTCTCTTAATGACAATTAATATATCATTTTTTTATTTTAATTTTTTATCTGAGTTAAACTTTATAACAAAAATAGTTGCCTGTATCATTTATGTTAGTTACATGATAGAATGAAGTTAAGTTAATTAAACTCACATGGCACTTTCCATACTTTAAAATACAGCTAAATAATTCCCAAATGACACTTTCAATGGTCTGCTTATAATTTCACTAGATTCCATTATCTCAAAAAGGTTTCCTTTGTATAATATCCAGTAACTTTGCCACAAAATATAAGATTTTATGTCCTTCTTAGTCTTGTATAGCCTAAAGCTGAAATGTCTAAAAATGCTAGTCATACTAGGCAGCCATCTTTTTTTCTTGTTGTTGTCTAGCACAACCTCCTAATTGTATGAAAAAAACACTTGAATTGCTGACCTAGACACTTGAGAAAAATGCCATGGATATCCATGGAATTTCCACGTACAGAGTTTGTTGAAAATGCTGAGCCTGAAACTTTGTATATTTTGTAAAACATTCATTGACAGACAAAAATTTGCCACAAAAATCCATGTACATGTCCACAGAAATTCCATGGAAAGTGTGTACATGTCCATGGCCAAAAAGATGGCAAATTTATTTTTCCATGGACATGTACACACTTTCCATGGTTTTTTGTGGCATTTCCATGGAAATCCATGGATTTTACATGGACATGGACATATGTCCATGGAATTTCTACAGCCGGGGATATATGTAAATGCAATGTTCTTGACTTTTACCTGTCCAGGCTCACTAATTCAGTACGGATATATGTAAATGCAATGTTTTTGAGTTTTACCTGTCCAGACTCACTAATTCAGTATGAATAAATGTAAATGCAATGTTTTTGAGTTTTACCTGTCCAGGCTCACTAATTCAGTATGGATATATGTAAATGCAATGTTCTTGACTTTTACCTGTCCAGACTCACTAATTCAGAATGGATATATGTAAATGCAATGTTTTTGAGTTTTACCTGTCCAGGCTCACTAATTCAGAATGGATGTATGTAAATGCAATGTTCTTGACTTTTACCTGTCCAGGCTCACTAATTCAGTATGGATATATGTAAATGCAATGTTCTTGACTTTTACCTGTCCAGGCTCACTAATTCAGTACGGATATATGTAAATGCAATGTTTTTTACTTTTACCTGTCCAGACTCACTAATTCAGTATGAATAAATGTAAATGCAATGTTTTTGAGTTTTACCTGTCCAGACTCACTAATTCAGAATGGATATATGTAAATGCAATGTTCCTGACTTTTACCTGTCCAGACTCACTAATTCAGTTTGGATATATGTAAATGCAATGTTTTTGAGTTTTACCTGTCCAGGCTCACTAATTCAGAAGGGATGTATGTAAATGCAATGTTCTTGACTTTTACCTGTCCAGACTCACTAATTCAGAATGGATGTATGTAAATGCAATGTTCTTGACTTTTACCTGTCCAGGCTCACTAATTCAGAATGGATGTATGTAAATGCAATGTTCTTGACCTTTACCTGTCCAGACTCACTAATTCAGTATGGATATATGTAATGCAATGTTTTTGAGTTTTACCTGTCCAGACTCACTAATTCAGTATGGATTTATGTAAATGCAATGTTTTTGAGTTTTACCTGTCCAGACTCACTAATTCAGTATGGATATATGTAAATGCAATGTTTTTGAGTTTTACCTGTCCAGACTCACTAATTCAGTATGGATATATGTAAAAGCAGTGTTCTTGACTTTAATATTAGTCAATAATAAGTTTTGTATTATAATGTTATATAAATGTTTTTTGGTGGATTGGATATGTGGGTGACCTGGCTCTGGTTACAATTATCCAATCCAATAAACATTTTTCAAGTTTATGTATATACAAAATAGGTTTGATAATAAATACTTAGATGTACAGCAACGCAGATCTTTTTTTATCATAATTTATTTAAGATGTCAACATAATGCAATTTTATAACCCTGGGGATTCTATTACACTACTTAAAAAGAAAATTGTGTCACAAGGAATCCCCAAAAATTTTACAGTATATGTATGCTTTTAATGGACATTTATAGATTTTTGAATAAATATTATCAGAAAAAATATTGTTAATCCATATTGTGTCTTAGAACTAAATGGATTTTGTTTTTTGGTCAGTAGTAAAACTAAAAAACAATTAATTAATCAAATAATGATTTCTCAAATGTTGTTGAAACCTAAAAGTTGTCCTTTGGTTTCAATCACTGTACATATAGGTTTCATGTGATAGTCTCTATTTTCATTTGGTTTCAACCACTTCACATATAGTAAGTTTATGTGATACTCTCGTTTCATATGGTTTCAACCATTTCACATATACCGGTAGTAGGTTTCATGTGATACTCTCTATTTTCATTTGGTTTCAACCACTTCACATGTAGTAGGTTTCATGTGATGCTCTCTATTTTCATTTGGTTTCAACCACTTCACACATAGTAGGTTTCATATGATGTTCTCTATTTTCATTTGGTTTCAACCACTTCACATATAGCAGGTTTCATGTGATACTTCCTATTTTCATATGGTTCAACCACTTCCCATATAATAGGTTTCATGTGATACTCTCTATTTTCATTTGGTTTCAACGACTTCCCATATAATAGGTTTCATGCGATACTCTCGTTTCATATGGTTTCAACCACTTCACATATAGCAGGTTTCATGATATACTCTCTATTTTTATTTGGTTTCAACCACTTCACATATAGTAGGTTTTTGTGGTATTCTCTATTTTTACTTGGTTTCAACCACTTCCCATATAATAGGTTTCATGCGATACTCTCGTTTCATATGGTTTCAACCACTTCACATATAGCAGGTTTCATGAGATACTCTCTATTTTCATATGGTTTCAACCACTTCACATATAGTAGGTTTCAAGAGATACTCTCTATTTTCATATGGTTTCAACCACTTCACGTATAGCAGGTTTCATGAGATACTCTCTTTTTTCATATGGTTTCAACCACTTCACATATAGCAGGTTTCATGAGATACTCTCTATTTAATATGGTTTCAACCACTTCACATATAGTAGGTTTTTGAGGTATTCTCTATTTTTATTTGGTTTCAACCACTTCACGTATAGTAGGTTTTTGTGGTATTCTCTATTTTTATTTGGTTTCAACCACTTCACGTATAGTAGGTTTTTGTGGTACTCTCTATTTTTATTTGGTTTCAACCACTTCACATATAGTAGGTTTTTGTGGTACTTTCTATTTTCATTATGTCCATTCATGTCTGTCTTATCCTATTAAAAAAATTTGATTATACTACCGAGTTTGATGTTCACTCAACAGGAAAGAAAGGAAAAAAAAATAGAATGGCTTTCATAGAATAGGTAGATAAATATTTTGTTTTGAAATTTAGAAGGAAAAATGATTAAGAACTGTGATAATTTTTAGTAGAAAAAAGTGACTAAATCAATTGTCTCTTTGTGTTTTCTTTGATTTAAATGTAAGAAATCTGTAGATTGTAAAGGTTTTTAAGTCATATGTTACATAATAATTAGTATATTACTGGTAATTATTATGTAACTAATACTGTATAAGTGTGTTGGTTATTATGACCAGTACATATTGGTAGATATATTTTATTATCATTAGATACTGATGTGCATTTTATGTCTATTTTTGGCAATATTTGACAGATGACCGGTACATGATTGTCAGAATAAAACTAGATTAGGTTTATTTTGATGTAATAACATGTAGTTCAATAGAAGGGCGATATACCACATTGGTGACCAGGTCGTTAGTATTCCATGATGTGTTTTATGACCATTATGATTACTAAGGCATTAAAATTATATATTACACATGTCAGGGGAAGTAGTCCATTATTATCCAGTAAAAGCAGAAAACTCTAATTGGTCAGTGTTTTATGTCCAGGCAGGTGAATACTGGACAAATCGTTTAGTTTCCTTGTACTCTAATTGGACATTGTCCATAACAGGTTCCTTTAAGAAGGTCCGTATAGCAGAATGGTCAAAGTAAAGGTAAACTTACTTTTTTTTGATATTTATTCTGATATTTAACCTTAATTTCTGATATTTTTATATCAGTTTTCATCATTTTTTGGTTGAAAAGGTCTTCATCATTCTGGCTTGTCTGTATTATAAGAACTGATTTATAAATATATCATAATCACAGTGCTATGGCAAGTTCCAATAATAAACTTAGAATAGATGTACCTGACAGTTTTTGTTGTGATTTGACAATACAGTAAATCTATATTATAATTCCCTTTTTAAACTTCACCCCTCATCACCTTCACTTATGTGACCACAGTATTTTTGTGTCCCTAATTTTTTTTAAGTTTTCCATTATAGCTCCCTGTCTATTGTCAAACCCCTTAATAACACCAAACTGAACCAGATGACAATGAATGGAGGTCTTACTGTACTTTATTTATATTGGGATTTAAATTATTATTTAAACTCACAATAAAGTGTGAAATCCAATTTTAATCCATTATCTGAATTTTGGTTTTTAATTTATTAATATCAAGCATACATTATAACAACTTTTCAAGACAAAACAGAATAATGAATCTCCTTACCACAACAAAATAAAGACAGCCTAACCAATATTTGCACTATCAGCATAAGCACTTGTCCACGTCCTTACACAACTCTGTAAGTTTTTGTTTAAAGTCTGAGGAAAGTAAACATATTTTCATTGAGTGTTGTCTTAAACATATTTTTATGTTGTTCAATCATTGAGTGTGGTCTTTAATGTTTTTACTCAGAAGAATAAATAAGCTTAAATTATAAAAATAATCTCAATCCTGTTTACTTTGTTTTCATTGCTCATTTACTTATTGAGAAAGCTTTATGGCTAATTGATTCAAAGGGCTAGCTTACAAAATACATCACCTCTCCCTGCCTAAATCTGAAACTTAGGAAGATCAAAGTGTGTGAAAGTTTGACATTATAATTTAATGTCAAAGGTCAGTTGTTTTCTTTGGGAACTCCAGTTTCCTCCATCACCCTTGAACTAAGTGTTTTAATAAAAATGTGATAATCTTCACTAGGGCATAAAATACCACTTAATCAATCAATCAATCATTTCTATAGAATTATGTTTTGTAAGTTAAGCAAGAAACTTTATTTTTGACTTTCTTTCAAGATTGGGGCCACCGTGACCAAGTGGTCTAAAGCATGTGCTTACGGATCACAGTGCCTCTTACCCCCTGGGTTCGAATCCCACTCGGGACAGATCCTAGTGTGAGAAAGTTTGTCAGTTCACTTGCTGAAGGTCGGTGGTTTTTTTTGGGCACTTTAAAGATTAATTCAGGTTCCAAATTTAAGACAGGGATTCAAAAACGTTTTAACTGTTTCATTCTTTACAAGGGCATTACTGCATTCTTCTTTTTCCAAAAACTCTGTTCCATTCTAATCTAAGTTAATAGGGATATTGTAGACTATTCTTTAGAAATACAGATTCATTTTGTGGGGTTTTTTATTTCAAATTCTTTAATCTGTTTAAATTACCATAAGAACTTTAAGAAAAAAAAGTAGATCACTGTTACATAATCTGTAGCTTTAAGTGTTGTAGATAGTAGATATAGTAGATATATAATTTATACTTTTACTTCAAAAATCGATAAGTATTTTAACCTCATTTATTTGACTAACCTTTTACAGACTGGTGTCAGTGAAATATTTTTGAGTGCAAATTTTTGTACCAGTTAATGGTACTTAGAGCTGACAATGAAAAAGAATTTATTTGAGGATTTAACCTTAAGAGATATAAATTTCTGCTACTTAAAGCTTTGCTTATCTGTGTTTTATTTGTATATAAGAAGACTAAGGCATTGTTTTATATACACACACAGTGGGACATTATTACACCCAAGGTTTAACATTAAGAAGAGTGCCAACAAGTATGGCATTTCTTATGGCTACTGAAACATCTTTAAAAACTTTAGATTAAAAAGTTATTTTACAGGTAATTTTGTTTACAAGAATAACTTTATTATCATTTGTTCCAGAGAAATGATTTTGTCAGTTTTCCTACTGAAGTTGGTTGTTTTATGGAACTTTGGTTTCATTATGTTCAGCCATCCAAGTTACTGTGAAACAACTTCCATGCCATTATTACAATCAAAATTCTGTCTACACAAACAGCAGTAAAATTCAGTAATAGATGAGTACTTGTTTATCAATTTTTTTTTATATTTAAATTCTTGAAACAAAAAATTATAAATACCATCAGAAGTCATGTCTTGGAGCAATTAGTTATGTCTGCAAACGTATTGGATTCAACTACTGTAATTTAACATGTAATTGGGGTTATGGTTACATTGTGAAATGAACTAGAGTAAGGTCGGCATATATCGGACACCTTTGGCCAGTTTCGTTGTTCACAGAAGCCATTATCGCGCCACTTACAAATAACAACAATAGTCCTCTGGAGCTACCCTTCTAGTTGTACATTTTGACGTATTATCTCGGGTTTTATCATTACTAAATGCATTTGAATGCGATTTTTACCATCAGTTAAAAGCGGGTACAATCGGACAGTAAGCGGGTATTAACGGACAGCGATTTCGGATTATATCGGACATGTTTTGATATGTAGGGCAATATTGGACACTGTGGTTTTTAACAATAAATAAAGAAAATAAGTGGTAATTAAATGTAATATTACAAACGTAGAAGGTAAAAAAAAAATTGTCACGATGAAGTATATGAATTTTTTGCACATAGACGAATTTTCTTCTCCAAAGTAATAGAGTTTTACGCCCAGTCAAATTTTTTTCATTGATATCGAGATGACCAAATCAGGATTATTTCAGAAAACCAGAGAGTTTGGAAAAAGCCAGCGACCTTCGGCATACGAACTGACAAACTTTCTAAGCATATTAGGATCTGCCTAAGCGGGATTCGAACCTAGGCAGTGAGAGGCGCTGTGATCCGCAAATGACTGCTTCTCTTTAGGGGCATTGCAAATCATGTTGTCTTTAGTTATAGTTGGGACTGGTAGGAAAAATGTATTGCTTTAGCAAAACTCTCGCAAAAATAATTTATATATAAATATTTTATTGAATTCATTTTGAGAAAAATAACTGATGTACTATATAGATGATAATGATATAATAAAAGATCAATTAATGACAGTGTGTAACACAATCTCTGGTACTAAAATGATTTATTGTTTTTTCTTTTGTCTTTTGTTTTTGGGCTCATTTTTCTTTTGTTCCATTTTTTGTTGCCGTTTCAATTTTCTTTCTTCTTTCTCTTTAGCTATCTTTTCTTTCTCTTCTATTTCCAATTTTTTACGGGTATATACCTCATCAGACGTTAAAAGTCTATGACTTGTTAATTTTTTCTTGTTTAATTTTGTATTGCTTTGCTTTGCGGAAGAGACAGGTAAATCAAAGACATTGTTAATCCCCTCACTCCAAGAATTATCAAATATATTACTGGGAATTGAAGGACCTACTTCTTGCAGAGTTCCTGAAGACGAATGGCAAGATTCCAATGCAGTTTCAGATTTTGCACGGATACTGTCGGTCTCATTTTCATCACACTGCAATATGTTCAATTTCCCACTTGTTATAAGGTCTAAAAGAACCTCCGCGTCATCCAAGTTTACTATATTGGCAGTTCCTGTTTCATCTGCTGTTGCAATAACTACTGCGTCATTTGTTACGGCACTAGTAGCTATATTGTTTCCGACAGAGTTTTCATCCATTTGTTGAGGTGCTTCATTTGCAGGACTAACGGTTTCAGGAGAATTTACTGGTGATGTGACAGGCTTAACAAATGGAACGGAAGGGGCAAATGCCGAATCTTTTATCTTCGTGGGATCAAAGGGATAAATCCCACATACTTCAAACCCTTTTTTGATATTGGTAGATATAACAGTTTTTGTATATGTCTGTTTAAAAAGTCTAGGCCATTCCCATTTCGTAACTAAATGATTTGGTGCAACACTCATAAAATCATTACACTGTCTGTTGTACTCTCTCTGGAAAGGACCAAACACGGTCTTATCCAAAGGATTCAGGTATTGAGTCGTATGAGGCGGTAAAGCAAACAGTGTAATCCCATTTTCCCGAGCCACTTCAATTAATCCAACTGTTTTGTGGGAACTATGGCTGTCTAAAATGATAATTTGTGGTCTCTCGCGACCACAGTGAGCAAGAAAATGGTCTTTAAACCATGAAACCCCTAAGATATCTTCCATCCAAGCCTTTTTTTGGTATGTATATTTGGTACCAACCGGCCCTTCAACGACATTGTACGCTCTTACTGCTTTTTCTGTAAGGCCTTTTACTATAACTAACGGCGGTATGTCATCTCCAGCAGCATTAATACACGCTAGCACCGTTACCCCATCCCTACAGTTTCCAACTCTGCCAGGGACATTCCTCTGACCAACTTCAGCTAAGATTCTGGAAGGTTTATGTGTAAGTGAAACATTAGTTTCATCAATATTCCATATTAGGTGGGGTTTTTCATGGAGACCTAGTGATGTTAAAGTTTTATTTAAGTCATCAAAATATCTTGCAGTGACTTCAGTGTTCAACATTCTGGCTCTAACATTGTTTAATGGTGTAGGCGATCTCAGTGAAATATCTGGATGCCTTTTTTGAAAGCCAGCAATCCAGTCCTTTCCAGGGACTCCATTATGAAACGGTGTCTTATAATTCATGGTTGCTGCTAATCTGGCCATCTTAAAACACAATTGGGCTCTAGTTATACCAAAACCCATTCGCGCAGCTTGCTTGATTTTTTCTGCAACTTGATTTTCCACCTCAATTGGATAGACTGGTTTTTTCCCAGGACTTGTTCCTTCTTTGACTCGACCCGAAATTCTATCACCGATTGTTGATCTAGGGACATCATAGTGCTTGGCCGCTTTTCTTATTGACATTACTTTAGCTTTTACTGCAGCCACCGCATTTTCCAAGGCTTTTGGGTCATACTGTAATCGCAATTGTTTACTTTTGCGTGGCATGATCTGAAAGTAAATTTAAATGATATTTTCTCAGTTTCAGGTCTGCCGCGTATGGGATTTTATTTCAATGTTTCAAATACATAAAGTGGGAACCATTAAATGTTTCACTGATAACTTTACTACTTATGCATTAGTTACTTATGTAGAGGCCACTATCAAGATTTATGGACTGCCTGAGGGCGAGGATTCGGACCAACATTTTGATATAGCCCGAGCCGCAGGCTTTTATTGGTGATTGGTAATAGTAAACCTCAGTGTATTTGTTTTTATTAGAGGATCTCGTGGATTGAGTCAGTCATCACAATGTCTTCAATGAGGTACTTTTAGATATTCTATATCGTAAAAAAACATTCAGAAACAGGATTTTAAGTTAAATTGAACATTGGATGGGGATATATCTGAATGTTTTAAATAATCTCTACAATATAGCTTTCGTTAAAAACAAAAGATTAATTTATAAATAATTTATAAATATGGGAGTTTATTTTACAATAATTTTAGTCTATGTCCGGTATAACCCGCCACTGCATGAAATCTGGAAATTAAAGATGGGTATTATCGGACATTTTTTAATTTAAACTTCCTTGCATATTTTCATTTATTCATTTAAATGTTTAAACAGAATGAGACTTTGGGTATTTTACTTCAAGTATATCAACATTATCTGTATATGTAACACTGGAAATAGTTTGATTTTACTTGATATACCTACCCTATAATATTGGCTCTAGCAGACGAATTTTTTGACAATCTGGAAATGGGTGTAGCAAACTAATCTATGGTACGGGAGACGGTATGGTATCGTGCCTTCAACTACAGCGAGTCCGGAGTTACACCGATAAAAAGCAATGAAGGAAAGTGGCAGATAGGTTACGAGTGTATTGATGCTATAATGTTGCCGATTTTTTAATTCATTCACAATTAATCTGGAACGTCCGAAAATACCCGACTGTCCGATAAATGACGAACCTACTCTAGAATTCAATCAGAAGGGTTAAGAATCATTACTATCAGTGTCCTTTTTGCCACTGACACCAGTACATGCACTGTCTGATGAATTAAACAGCCTCCTAATGTGACTGATTTTAAGTGTCATATTTTGAAAATTTATTTATTTATTTATTTAAGAGGCAAATTATGGTAGTCATAGCTTGACTGCCTTGCAATGTATTTTAAATGAAATGTCCTCAGAAACTACATGTTGGATATTATTACACAGTTTTTTCGCTAATAGAGGTGCAACTAAATACTGAAATTATATTAAAAGTTTAGAATGACAGAGAAAAGAATTATTGAAACATTAAATAGTTGGGAGGTTCAAATTGCATTTTACATAGTTTAACCTAATTTATTTTTTCAATGATTTATGATAGGTAATTGCATACAAAGGTGTAACTTTGTATGTAAAAGCTTGTTTCCTTGACATAAAAGAATTTCATTTATTTTTCAGGGTATCTTAAATTCGCATTTTCTGTAAACAAACTCAGCCATTGGAAACTTAAGGCTATTGTCTGTTTAAAAAAGGCACCTGTGGTTTAAATTACTTTAAAGAAAAAATAACAAAATCATAAACAAGATAAAAAATGAATAAAAACATTAAAGAAATATTAGTGTAGAAATAGAGGGATAAATGTGCTTTATTGTATAAGAATAATAATTGTTTATGATGTTATAATGATTGATATGTGAACATTATTGTTACTATGTCCACTGTCAGTCGTGTAACCCCCCAAAGGCCAGAAATACCAACTATCCAATATAACATGAATGACAGAAGGTTTATAATAACAAAAACTTGACAGTAAAATGTGTTATGCCTGGCTGAGTGTGTTTAGAAATTTTATGTTTTGTTATCAACCAGTATACAAGAAAAGTAGGCAGGGCATCGGTCTAGTTGTATGGTTGAACTGAAGTGAAAAGTGAATGATTGTGCCCTTAGAGCTAAGGATTATTGAAAAAAAAATCCAGAAACTTATGAGATTTTTCTGAAAACATAACAATTCTGCTTTCATATTATATGGATATTTCAAAGTAGTCCTAAATTTCTGAAGATTCAAACAAGGATGGCATTGTCTGTTCTAAAGGGATTCACAAAATTAAAGGTATTTCTTTAAAGGTTTTTTATGCACATTGATATTTTTTACATTTGTAAATGAGATCACTTGTAAATTTATGTATATTTTTACTAAATGATCAAAGATAAAAAGATTTAATTAAAATTTCTTCAGAGTTTTTTAAATTTTAGTTTTGATGTATACATACATTTTCTTTTTAACTTTTTGAACCTTTACTTATCTTTTATAAAAGTATGTCAAGTGGTAATTAGAGTATATTCCTAACTCAAATGTTAGTTTAACATAAAGATTTATCCCATTTAAACAGACTATGAAGTAGAGTTTTATTTTAATTTTGTTTTTAGTTTATTTTTACAGATAAGACTAGGTTACATACATATAATGTTAGATTTCATCTTGTTTTTATTATAAATTATGCTATGTCTTATGTTTGTATTTAACACAGACCATAACTGTTTGAGTGAATGCATGGTGTTTTAGGTGCCAACAGTTACTATCTTTTTACCTTAAAATTTTAGGAGGTTAGTTCTGGGATAGAGGAAAATGGGGTGTCCATAGAACACCACTGCTTTTCTGCACACAAACTGACAATCCCACACCAGGAGTCTCATTTGAACCTAGTTGTTGAGTAGTTTCATACTAGTATATACTGGTATGCAAAGAAAATGTATACTAGAATATCCAGTCTCAACTGCATTTGTACTACAGCACCCAATCTTGACCACAACACCCAGTCTCGACCACTACACCAAGTCTCGTCCACAACACCTAGTCTCGTCCACAACACCCAGTCTCGACCACTACACCCAGTCTTGTCCACAACAACCAGTCTTGACCACAACACCCAGGCTCATCCACAACACCCAGGCTCGACCCCTACACCCTGTTTCATCAACAACATCCAGTCTTGACCACAACACCCAGTCTCATCCACAACATCCAGTCTTGACCACAACACCAAGTCTCATCCGCAAAACCCAGTCTTAACCATAACACCCAGTCTTGTCCACAACACCCAGTCTCATCCACAACACCCAGTCTTGTCCACAAAACCCAGTCTCAGCCACAACACCCAGTCTTGTCCACAACACCCAATCATGTCCACCATACCCAGTCTCATTCACAACACCCAGTCTCATCAAAAACACCCAGTCTCGACCACTGTGAATACCTGTGAAGTCTAGAACATGCAATCTCACTTGGTAGTTTATTAACTTATTAGTTTTATATGTAGTTTTCAAAAAAGAAATTCTTAAGTAAAAAACGAGTATTTTTTTTATCAGATATACAATCAGTATGTTAATAACCTAAAGCGATTATTCAGATAATTCTCAACAAAAATTATATGAAACCTACACCCAACCAACATCCATCTTAAGATGTAACAAATATGATACATTTGTTTTATACAGGGTCGAAGTTAACACTATAATTTATTTTTGTTCATATATGGGTATGGTTTGACCTTCCATACATAGTTTGTCTGTGTTTATTTTAACTGTAATACAATGAAATTTGAAATCAAAATGTTCACTGTACCATTTCTTATTGTAGCTAGCCAGAGGCAATGAAATCTTTTTTGTTCACACAACAGAGGCTATATATTGTTATAATAAAATAAGGAGGAAGCTCTTTATAATTCAATATAGCAGATAGGTGATAAAAGATTGTGTTTTTGATCACCCATACATCATCCAACAACTTTTAATAAAATCTCCTGTTATTGACTGAAATTTAAGTAGTGAACAAAAAATCAGGGATGCAGGAATTCATATACCACATTAACTTTCACAGTTCATGTACTGGCATTTGATCTTTCTCATTCTGTACCTATTCTCGTCATGTTGCATATTTTCTGTGAGCATGATTTCACAACTTGGAATTAATGAAACCATCAATCCTGTACTAAAGATATAATTAAAAATACTTAGTTTTAACAAAGGTTGATGGCAAAGAATTCGTTTTTGGCAAGAATAAGTACACACAGTATGTCCATGTGGATAAGCTTGTAGTTGTGCTTACTGTGGTTTGTTAATGTTTGGTACATTTATGTAGCTTAAGTTTGCACTTAATAAATTCTTCCTATTAATGAATAAGTATATGTCATGTAAAGCTCTTTCAAAATACATTTGTTGGCCATAAAGATACAAGGTGTTTCCAGTCTCCAGTCTATTCAATGCTGTGTTTATATGAGAGAGAGAGAGAGAGAGAGAGAGAGAGAGAGAGAGAGAGAGAGAGAGAGAGAGCTAACAGTGATTAAATGATGTGATTAGCTACAATTTGTCTACCAATTTGTTCAACTTAGTTTTAACTCAACTGGCATATATAAGAGGGCTTAGGCCTGTTATAGCTCTTGAATGAGCATGCTCTGGAATATTTTCCCTGTAAACCCAATTTTCTGCACTATTTATAGAAAACTTATTTCTGTGTTGTTGTAAAATGTATAAAAGTAACTGTGTATTAATTAAGTTTTACATAAAAATGATGTCAAAATTACCCACATAAGTTGTCACTCAGAAGTTTCTGATTAATAATCGTGTCAGAATAATTTATATTTTTATATGTATTTAGATTGTCCTTTTATTTTCAGTTTAAACCACTTATGTAATTGGTGTTTTTAGACATTCTTGTCACATTTTGATGAAACATGTAGCATATAAATTAAATATCTAAGTTGCAAGCTGAATTAATTTTTTGTCATTTTAAACTAACTGTTTGTTTTAAATGACAAAAATTGCCTAAAAGCAACACATAAAACTCATGTAAATTTTTATCTAATTAGTTATAAGATTTAATAGAGCATGTTTTAAAATTTAAATATAAGCATAGTTTGATAAATTTAATGGTATTTTTGTAACTAAAAAAATTTTTTTGAAAGAAAAATGAAGAAAGAAATTGTAATGAAATGTTTACTGAATGACTGTTTACAGTAATTTTAGTTTATTATAACATTAGTTTGGAATCACACTAGTGCTTTTTGATAATCATTTAAGGTAAGGGGACATTTTCACATTTATGTGACATAAGTCAAGGGCAATATTAGTAAAAATATAGAACTCAAGTTTTAGCACAATAACTGTAATAAGAATGTATCTCGGGCTACATCAGTAACTTGTAGTTGTGTGCATTTTGGTAAGATTTCCTTTTATAACCCCACATTTAAATTTTTTGTAAAATTTTAAAAAAGGGTTTTTACAGAAATGTTTAAAATGGCTTGATTTTATGATTTAAGGCCATTTCAATCAAAATAAAAATTTTAGTAGAGGGTTCAAAAGGAAGTCTTTCCTGCATTTTTTTCAAATTTGGAGTCAACATGAAATGTTGCCAGGCTGCATATTCCGCAGATACCTTAAGATGATGAATATGTTTTAAAACTGTTTTCAAGGTCAGAATAATCAAGGTTACATTCACACCATTTCATGAAATATGTATACAGTAGTAACAGTAGATTCAACACAACAATTTTCAGGTATGACTAGAATTGCAAGTTTGTTGTTCTGTACATTTTACAGTAAGTAAGATATTGACTGTATAAATCTTGATTGTAAACTTGACTACTGGAATTATTTTTACTTCTCAGGAAACTGTAAAAATGGATATATAGATAACCATTGTTTTTGGAAAATTTATTAACATGATTGATATACATGTATAGTCAAAACATAGTCAATATTTCCTCTTGTACTTAGTTTAGATGTTTTTCGCAAATTTTCCTGATTTTCTTGACTCTTGTTAAAATGTTTATTAGATAATTCAGTAAGAATCTTTACTATTTTGCTTAAACAGTTTTATATCAATCCTATATTTTTGTTTGTTTTACGGATTTCCTTATATATATAATATATATCTAATGGTTATATCTTAGTCAATCAGAGGTAACATTGGAGATATCCCCATTGTTACATGTTGATAAATATCTTACAGGTCCCTGACATTTTAAGCTGTATATACTCAGTGAAAATATGATACATACTGAAAATAATGAACTAGTTTCTCTAATAAATATTTTTTGCAAAATTAGAAAAACCACATTCCATTGTAGCGGATATAGTTTAATACATTGAATGGTTCACTACTCATAACATTCATATATCAAAAACTTGTAAAATTTATATTGTATTGAACCAATCAAGGCATTGCTCTTAAAACCCAAGGAATATACCTCAACATTCAGGTTTAATTTTAGTCAACTGGATAGATTTTTCATACATCACTTTTGGCAATTTCATTTTTATGGTTTCTTGGTTTTTTTTTTGTTTTTTCTTTAATAAATCTCTCCCTGCTTCACCAACACACACACACACACACACACACACACACACACACACACACACACACACACACATGGTTCAGAATTGATTGAAGATTGCTGATGGGATGTAAAACAACCACTTGCAAGATAGTCTGGTGTTTGTATGAAATGTGTGGTTTTTCTCACCTGTATAGAAATCTCACCTGTGAAGAAGTAGAAATCAGATAAAAAGATTATTACTTATGTCATGTTGTATTAATATTACATTACAAATTTAAATGAAATTGAGAGGCCAAATGTAGGATTATATAAAAATAAAGTGTTTGGTCAGAAATTGAAGATTTAATTGTGTACTAGCCCACATTGTCACTAGAAAAACAATGCAGTTGCATAGCTTAGGTTTAAAGCTTAAATTATCGATTCAGGCAGCTCTACACCTCAGATACTTAAGTAATTCTGATTTTGTTTTAGTTGTCATTTATGTATGGTGAGAATTCTTTTGTGAAACATTAGGTAACAATAAAAAACTAATTTTTATTCAACAAATAAGATCACCCAGATAACAGTAATGACATTTATCTATATTTTCTTTTTATTTATTTCTTCTTCTTTTTATATTTACTTTTGATCTGGGAGATAATATGCTAATGAAAGTATCATTTATATGATACAAAAAAGATAGGGATTTGTGTATGGTGATGTCAGAAACCCATCGTTGGTGATATTAATTTGTGGTTTTTGGCGATGTGTGTAAGTTAACCACAATATCCAGGAACTTAGACTATCATAAAAATACAGCACATGATGGATTGTGTTTCTATTTATGTGACAAGGATTGCTTCACAATTTCCTGCTGTTCATAAACCAATATAAGTCAAAATAATTTAAAGTAAAAAAAAAAGTTAATTTTTCAAGTTGAACAAGATTTGGCCTTGGTTTATTTGATCATTACATTGTTTTGGATATAATACACATGTACTGAGACATTTCTGACCAAAGAATCAGAAAACCTGTAGTTACAAAAAGTATTCTTGAATCAAAGTCTTTCTACTTGTATTATGTGTGGTGAATAAGTGGTCCTGTTATCAATTACATACACATCTTTCCTGGTTCTTTGGTGTTTTTTACTAACAACTCTGGCTTACACTGTCAACCTAGAACTTGCTGTCTTGGTATAAGTGAAAATAATCTTGACTTCACTTTTATCTTTCTCATACTGTAAGATTACACTAAGAATATATCTAATTACTTCCTGTATTGTTAATTGTATTATTTCTGTCTTAGAACTCAACCATTAAAACTATTTTGTATACCATTTGGTTAATATATCATTAATTAGTAAAACTTCCTTGTTACACCTAGTATTTCTTGTAATAAAATTATGATAGTTATTGCTTTGATATAAGGAAGGTTTTACGCAAATTAAATCACAATTTTTCATAAGCACTTTATTTTCATGATATTCCTGATGTTTACCTACAAATCATGCATATAAAATGTATGAAAATGTAACAATAAACAGGTATTTATATTTGCAACATGAATAAAATTTTAAAAAATGCATGCCTTGAAATTTTTGTCTGAAGTTGGAAAGAAATAGGTGTCATAAATTTAAACTGATTTAAAGTATTCAGAACATTCTATCTTTATTCTGAATTTGTTTTATTTAACTTGATAATTATTTTGTCAAGTATTTCACTATATAGAAATTGTTAGTAAGGTAGGATAGTAAACTGTATCTGCTTTTAACCTCTTGTTATCTCCAGATTTATAAAATAAATTTTCTTCTTGTTCTGTATTATATTACCTGTTGCCAAGCACATCTTTTTATTGTGTTCATTGTTGTATTCACTATTGCCAAAAATGTTATTTTGTGTTTATGATTGTTTTTACTGTTGCAAAATACATGTTTCTTTGTTCTGTTGTGATTTTAGTTGTATTCAACATTGCCAAGAACATTGTTTTGTAATAATGGTTATATTTGACTATTGCAAAGAATATTTTTGGTGGTCATGGTTGTATTCACCATTGCCAAGAACATTGTTTTGTAATAATGGTTATATTTGACTATTGCCAAGAATATTTTTGGTGGTCAAGGTTGTATTCACCATTGCCAAGAACATTGTTTTGTAATGATAATTATATTTGACTATTGCCAAGAATATTTTTGGTGGTCATGGTTGTATTCACCATTGCCAAGAACATTGTTTTGTAATAATGGTTATATTTGACTATTGCCAAGAATGTTTTTGGTGGTCATGGTTGTATTCACCATTGCCAAGAACATTGTTTTGTAATGATGGTTATATTTGACTATTGCCAAGAATATTGTTTTGTTGTCAAGGTTGTATTTACTTTTGCCAAGAAATGTTGTTTGGTGGGTCAAGATTATATTTTTCTTTTACCAGGTACATGTTTGTATTATATATATATATATAAAGGTTAACAAGAGTTAAGTTGAGTAATCGTGCTTAACATCCCAGTCAAGAATATTTCACTTACATCGAGACGTTGCCAGCTATAGGTAAAAGTACAGAAATTTTGCCTGGGCATTGCACTGATGGCATTATACAGCAGGGTTCTTTATCCTGCCACGCCTGCCATGACACGGGACCTCGTTTATTTTAAGTTCCTTTCCGAAAGAACTGTGACTTTCATTTCGTAATGTTGAGTGCTTGGCGAAAGAACAGTCACTACCCACTTTCAAGTCTTGGGTCAGACCCGGCCAGGGTTCAAACCCACGACCTTATAGGTTAACAAGAACAATTATAAATTTACACAAGCACTTATGCTTAAACAGTTAATAAAAGCTTTCAGGTCTAAGATCTTGGTTGACTAAAATTTTAAATACTCTAAATTTGTATAAGCAACTTAACCAAGTGAATTAAGTGATGGACCATTGTTATAACTGAAACTCAAATTAAAGAAATTAAAAAATTGAGAGATAAATGTTAAAAAATACCCTAACCTGCACTTAAAAAATGAACAAATAAAAATCTATTTTAAGGAGACACTTTAAGTATTTGTAAATTTCAAGAATGCCTCCGATTATGTCCACACCTTTTCATTACTGGTTTTAAAAATATCAAAAAAAAGTAGTCTATCATATTGCTGTTGAATGCTTTTCAAAATAAAGTAATTACATACTTGACAGATTTCATCTAAGGTAAATAGCCCTTCTAAATTGAAGCTTAATTTTAGTTTGATAGACATATAATTTCTGAGATACATTTTTTTATTTTCCGTGATGATTTTTCGTCAGTAGTTTGATAAGTTGGCTTGGTCTTTATTAAATGAACAGGTTTTTTTTTTTTTTTATTGCTATACAGATATCTTTTTGATGCATTTCTTATTTCATCTGATTTTTTTTATTGATAATTTTTTTGGTATAGTAACTTTACTTATAACCTGTTTCAAATTTGACATGTTTTATACACAAAGATAAATACTTTTTAAATGTTGAGTCACCTGGAAAAAGTGTTTAGGGCTTTTCCACTTAAAAAAAACATGTGCATTTCATTGGAAATATTTTGTATAATTGTAATGACATGAATTATTAGTCAGATGATGCAATCTTTAATCTTGCCTTAAACCTCAAATAATTTTTTTTTTGGCAATTACATGTATATAAAACTAAACAGAAATCTTAAAAAACTGTATACTTTGGTAATGAGCAAGTTTACTCTTCCTTCCTTTCTTCATATTGATTTAAGTATAAGTAGAAATGTTAAATGCTATGTTTTGTGTCATATTTTTATTATTGTTTTTATCATGGGTTAGTTCAGTTAAAAAATCTCTATTATCCTTCTTTCTATCAATTTTTTTAAAAAATCATCTTACATGAAAAACTTATGCCTAAGATCCCCTTTGGGACTGATGATAATTTCTCGAGATGAAATATATGGTACAATAAGAAAAAGAAAGGTGATATTGTATACATCTTAACCAATCAGACTAGTTACCCTCGGTTTGATGGACTGCATTCTCAATTACTATTAAACTGAGACTAGTTGATGAAGATCAAACTAGTTGTTTACTGTACAAACTTTGTAAAACATCAAAATGAAAAGCAATCAGTACAACTTTTGTTGAAATATTTGTCATTGAGATGACCAGTATCAAGGAAACGTTTTGACTATACGCCATTAAAATACTGAAATGTTAATTTTTTGTCATTAGGGTGACCAGACCAGCATAAAACACAAAAAATGTTTTTAAACTTGACAGTTTGTCAGAAATTTGTCATGCATAAGTTTTTCTTTTAACAAAACTTGTGTCCATAAGTTGAATTTATAGTGTTCTATTTTACATGTACATGTATTAAAGGGAAGCTTAAAGAAATAATAAGTATGACAGGAATGTTTTATGGGTCTCTGGGATTTGTTATACATAGACAAGTATGTGATTGAATATCAATAAAATACCAAAATTACCATGGTCATCCCAGACTTATCAATCAATTTAATGGGGAACACACTAGACTTTAACAGCTTTTTAATAATTGATTAGTATTATATCCCCAATATACCTGTACACTTGAAAAACCAAATTTTGTCTGTGGTGACTGGTGCCTCTGGAAAATATTTTTGGCCTTGGAACATATTTGGTGGTAGTCTTTAGTCTCTGCAAGACCAGTGTCAAGTTACCAGTCACCTGAAGCTTCTGAGAAAAATGTAAGGGAATTTTTTTAACCAGGAGTACTGACTTTGCACTTTATCATATATATACACCGTTATTGTATACTTCTGTCAGAAGTGACTTTGAACAATACAAAGGACTGACTTAGTAATTTAGTTTTGGTCCAGATTAGATAATTGTAACTGATCCAGTCAGTTATGGAGAAGATATTGCCTTAATAATTACTGTAAGGACAGGTGAGAATTATATACATAGTTTTTTTTACCTGTAATTGTGTCTTATTGATTTATTAATATGGGATGATAAAAGGTATTTATAGGCAACTAATTTTCTCCAGCTCAATAGTGTGTATTTTAAAGAGAGAGAGAGAGAGAGAGAGAGAGAGAGAGAGAGAGAGAGAGAGAGAGAGAGATTGTGACTAGTAGAGTATTTTATTTAATTTTCTGCTTTTCATATATCCTAAAGACTATAGCTTTTTTACTTTTATGACATAGTTTTTGAAGCAATATTAGCATTATTGATGTTAATCACAGCTAAATTATATAATCAATAAATAAAAAAAAAATTATTGGAGAGGATTGCCTCAAACTAATTTGTGATTGTTAAATTTGAAACATATGTTTAATTATCAAAACTGTCACAGATCCCTTAGATTTGTTTTTTTAAATTCCATTTGCAACCTTCTGGCTTAATTAGTGTTAAATGTAAATTGCAAATGAATAAAATGGATCCGAATAAAATGCATGCTAGATGATAATCAAATTGATATAATTTGCATATGGCTGTAAGTACACCTGGATATCTTAATTACCTGGATGCCTTAATTAGACAATATACATATATATCAAATACTTTTATACATATACAGTATATTTCAACAATACATTAAATTCTCTAAGTTTTTACATATCAGTTACTGTTTCAATGCATTTATATTGATGTGTTAACTAGTTATTGAATGGTGATTGGCTAGCAAGTCAATGTTTGCCTGGTAACAGATTTTGTACCTTTTAAAGAGGTGAAATATGGGTCTGAAAATTAACCTTTAGATATTGGCCCTTATTTGCATCTGCTGGCAAAGGGGTTGTAAATGGCAGTGGATGGACATAACAGAGTTGCGCAAAATGGTTTTTGTGACTGTTTAAACTAAGAGGTTGTAAGTGGCAGTTGTTGAGCAAAAGAGTTGTAGGTAGCAAAGGTTGAGCAAAAGAGTTGTAGGTAGCAAAGGTTGGGCAAAAGAGTTGTAGGTAGCAAAGGTTGGGCAAAGGAGTTGTAGGTAGCAAAGGTTGGGCAAAAGAGTTGTAGGTAGCAAAGGTTGGGCAAAAGAGTTGTAGGTAGCAAAGGTTGGGCAAAGGAGTTGTAGGTAGCAAAGGTTGGGCAAAGGAGTTGTAGGTAGCAAAGGTTGGGCAAAAGAGTCGTAGGTAGCAAAGTTGGGCAAATCAGTTGTAGGTAGCAAAGGTTGGGCAAAGGAGTTGTAGGTAGCAAAGGTTGGGCAAAAGAGTTGAAGGTAGCAAAGGTTGGGCAAAAGAGTTGTAGGTAGCAAAGGTTGGGCAAAGGAGTTGTAGGTAGCAAAGGTTGGGCAAAGGAGTTGTAGGTAGCAAAGGTTGAGCAAAGGAGTTGTAGGTAGCAAAGGTTGGGCAAAGGAGTTGTAGGTAACAAAGTTGGGCAAAGGAGTTGTAGGTAGCAAAGGTTGGGCAAAGGAGTTGTAGGTAGCAAAGGTTGTGCAAAGGAGTTGTAGGTAACAAAGGTTTGGCAAAAGAGTCGTAGGTAGCAAAGTTGGGCAAAGGAGTCGTAGGTAGCAAAGGTTGGGCAAAGGAGTTGTAGGTGGCAAAGGTTGGGCAAAGGAGTTGTAGGTAGCAGTGATTAAGCAAAATGGTTTCAATGACAGTGTGTGAGTTTAAGGTATTTTATCCAAGGCAGTCAGTTTATAATGATGCTGTCAATAGAAATTAAAGCATATTTTGAGAATTCTTAGGATGATTAAGACATAAGAATGTTGTTTCCTGTGTATAGGAAATGCCATCTACAAAATATTTGAAAAAAAGGTGTATAAGATTTTACTTTACATAAATTCATGTCTGTCTTTAGGTAATCAAATCTCTGGACAATTTTACCCCTTCTGTGGACCTTCATTATGTTTAATATATTATTGTTATTTAGATCTTGATGTGACAGCAGCTTACATACGAAATATCTATAATATTGATTCTTATGAGAAACTTTTCATATTAATTTGTCCTTTATATCTTTATATTTACCTGAATCTGCAGCCCAGAAGGAATGGGCAAATATCCATCATGTACAGGAAAAATGAGAAGGTTATATATCATTTTATATAGTATACTTTTAAATTGCTTGACTTTGAATATTTGAATTGCTACTTTTTTTTTTTTTTTTTTTTTAAAATATTTGTATTTAAATGCAGTGTGTAAGAGGTTGATTTCTTTTAAATACATGCTGGCTGTTGCCTTTATCACTACAAGTCTATGAGGAATGGGCTGTCGAGATTTTATGGCAATGCAATTCTTCCCATTATTATAATTTTCTTTTCACATAAGCAGATAAAATGTGGAAAAGGGTTCACCCACTTCTCAAGTTAGCAGATTTAATGCAAAATGGTATTCACCTCCCAGATTTTGTTAATTGAGAATGCTTGTACAACTAATATTTTATAATGAATGGCCTTAACAATCATATATCCCTTAACAATCATATATCTACCTCTGTAGTACCTGTTTATGTCCTATAGAACTGTCAGTCTTACTGATTACTGAAAGTATTATTTTTTAACTTCAAGAAATAAAATCACTTTTACTTAGGAAAACATTAAATTATTAAGTAAAGTAGACAGAATATTTCTAAACAAATGTTTCAAAAGAGGTGTCATGTGGGTATATAGGTAAATGCCATGGTGTAGAATAATCAACAATGAAGTGTTAGCACCATAGTTGGTAGCTTCTTGGTCATGATAATGTGATATTGGTCCTTAATTTCATATTTTGTTGTTTTTCTATTTTTTTAGAGAAATCAGTCTGACTACCTGGCAAGGAAAAAGGCCAAGGAGGAAGAGGAACAACAAGAAAAAAATAAACACCCGAGGCGTTCCAAAAGTTCTGCAGACCCAGATTATGCATCCAAAAGACGCAGTTATGTCCTTGAAAAGAGAAGAGATGATTTAGATTACAGGGAGAAAAGATTAAACCGTAGATCACTTAATTTAGATTCAGCAATTAATGCAGATAGAGAAAAAACTAAATCAAAAGCCCCTGATAGACCTTCTAGGCCCCCAAGTCTAAGAACTAGTGACATATTATCTGAATCACAAACATTTCAAGAGAGGCCCAGGAGAGGAAGACTATCAAATCAAGAGGTGAAATCAGAGGAAATATCTCCTAACAAATCAATAACCCCTGAATCTAGCCCCAGAAAACCTGTATCTCCTACAACTAGTCCCACTAGATCTACCAAAAAGACTCGGGCACCAGAACCGCCAGTTTCCCCAACATCTAATCAAACAGTATCGCCATCAAAAGAGTCTAAAATCCCAGTTTTAACTGAAGTTAAAGAAACAAAATCCATTCCTGAAAGACCCCCAAGGAGGAAAAAGAAAAGTTCTTCTGATTCTGAGCCAAACAGCCCTCGCCCTTCTTCCATAACTGAAACTGTTGAAATTAATACTACCTCTAATGAAATTTCTGTGCCTGACAAAGAGTCTGAGGAACCTTCATATACTGTCAGTAACAAGGGCAATAATCTAAATGATGATATTGTGACAGTCAAGAATCCTAATCCAGTTAGTGATCAAATAGACATTTCAGTCGTGATAACACCAAAACCAGATGAACTTAATTTTAAAAATCAGTTAGAACAATCGGTGCAGAGTGGTGATGTAGAGTCAAACACTACAAACAAAGTAGTAAACTGTGATATCAAACCTCAAATTGAAGAGAAAAAACCATCTGGTTTTGAAGAAAAAATAGAAACTGAAATATCTGATGAAGTTATCATCCCTGTCAACCAAAAATTAGAAAAATCTTCACCCACTTTTGAAAAATTAGATAAAATTTCTCTTGGAAAGGAAGAAAACCCTGTGAATAGACACTATCAAGAAAAAATTAATAGAAAAGAAATCAATCATTTAGATAACTCAGTGACCAGTGGTCAAGTAAACTTCTTAGTAGAATCACATGACATAGAGTTAGAGGAACCTGTTGTAGTCAAACCAGTGGACATTAAAGATAAGACAGTTTATCATGATCAAAGTACTGTGACTAATGGAGATATTGATATAGAAATTTCTCAGAGTGTTACTGAGTCCAAAGTGTCAGTTAATGACAAAAATAGAAGAGAAATTGATGTTGATAAAAATTCCAATGGGATTAATGATTCATTGAATAAAAAAGAAAAAGACGATATTGGGTTATTAGAGAGTATTGTTCAAACTCTTGACTTTCCAGAAAATAAAAGTAACCATTACTTTGCTGACAAAATCAGTCTTACCCCATCACTTGGATCAGATACCCAATCAGAGGCTGATTCATTACCACCACTTCCTGATTCAGAACCACCCACTCTGCCATTAGGTGCACCACCTCTGATTGAGTCAGAACAAGTGGTGGAAGAAGAGGTCATAGCTGTGATTTCGTCAAAACCTATTGAAACATCTTTACTTTCAAACAACATATTTAAATCAGAACCTGCTTTACCAGATTCAAGCTCTCCAAAACGTAACACAGTTTCAAATTTTCGATCAAATAATAAATTTGGAGACTTAAAAATGTCAGAAGGTACAGCAGTAGAAGAGGTCGTCCCAAGTGTTAATGGATTAGATGTGTATATGAATGATTTTAAGCTGGAAGCCAAGTTAAAACAAGAATCTACAGAGATGGAAGAAGATTCTGACCTTTCTGATATTGAAGGTCAAAACAGAGAATTTGAAGCTACATTTACACCAGGTGCATGTTAAACTAATATGAAGTGAAACTTTTTATATAATTTGAGCTTAGTCAAAGAGTGCATTAAATTAGGATTGTCTTTAGGATATAGTTAAGATTATTTCACTTATATTGACAGCTTACCAGCTAAAGGTGACAATGCTGAAATTTATAGCTTTGTAATTTATGACAATGATAAATAAGGACCTTTTGCTAGCCACTGAGCAGTAGTTTTAACACTTCATCCAAAAGAACTAAAAATGAGACTCTAAAATCTGACTTGGTAGGTGTGGCATGATGATACTTGTAAATACACAAAGTATTGGTGCAATTTCTACTGTAGTAGTATACTAAAGTAGGATGCTAAATCACATGTATGAATTTCAGTTAAAAATGATGTGATTCTCAATGTCTAGGTTCAGATCACACTAGCAGTGACTCTCAATGTCTAGGTTCAGATCACTCTAGCAGTGACTCTCACTTTCTAGGTTCAGATCACACTAGCAGTGACTCTCACTGTCTAGGTTTAGATCACACTAGCAGTGACTCTCAATGTCTAGGTTTAGATCACACTAGCAGTGACTCTCTCTGTCTAAGTTTAGATCACACTAGCAGTGACTCTCAATGTCTAGGTTTAGATCACACTAGCAGTGACTCTCAATGTCTAGGTTCAGATCACACTAGCAGTGACTCTCTCTGTCTAGGTTTAGATCACACTAGCAGTGACTCTCAATGTCTAGGTTTAGATCACACTAGCAGTGACTCTCTCTGTCTAGGTTTAGATCACACTAGCAGTGACTCTCAATGTCTAGGTTTAGATCACACTAGCAGTGACTCTAAATGTCTAGGTTCAGATCACACTAGCAGTGACTCTCTCTGTCTAGGTTTAGATCACACTAGCAGTGACTCTCAATGTCTAGGTTCAGATCACACTAGCAGTGACTCTCAATGTCTAGGTTTAGATCACACTAGCAGTGACTCTCAATGTCTAGGTTTAGATCACACTTGCAGTGACTCTCAATGTCTAGGTTCAGATCACACTAGCAGTGAGTCTCGCTGTCTAGGTTTAGATCACACTAGCAGTGAGTCTCGCTGTCTAGGTTTAGATCACACTAGCAGTGACTCTCAATGTCTAGGTTCAGATCACACTAGCAGTGACTCTCAATGTCTAGGTTTAGATCACACTAGCAGTGACTCTCAATGTCTAGGTTTAGATCACACTAGCAGTGACTCTCAATGTCTAGGTTTAGATCACACTAGCAGTGACTCTCTCTGTCTAGGTTTAGATCACACTAGCAGTGACTCTCTCTGTCTAGGTTTAGATCACACTAGCAGTGACTCTCAATGTCTAGGTTTAGATCACACTAGCAGTGACTCTCTCTGTCTAAGTTTAGATCACACTAGCAGTGACTCTCAATGTCTAGGTTTAGATCACACTAGCAGTGACTCTCAATGTCTAGGTTCAGATCACACTAGCAGTGACTCTCTCTGTCTAGGTTTAGATCACACTAGCAGTGACTCTCAATGTCTAGGTTCAGATCACACTAGCAGTGACTCTCAATGTCTAGGTTCAGATCACACTAGCAGTGACTCTCAATGTCTAGGTTCAGATCACCCTAGCAGTGACTCTCAATGTCTACGTTCAGATCACACTAGCAGTGAGTCTCAATGTCTAGGTTTAGATCACACTAGCAGTGATTCTCAATGTCTAGGTTCAGATCACACTAGCAGTGACTCTCACTGTCTAGGTTCAGATCACACTAGCAGTGAGTCTCGCTGTCTAGGTTTAGATCACACTAGCAGTGAGTCTCGCTGTCTAGGTTTAGATCACACTAGCAGTGAGTCTCGCTGTCTAGGTTTAGATCACACTAGCAGTGACTCTCAATGTCTAGGTTTAGATCACACTAGCAGTGACTCTCAATGTCTAGGTTCAGATCACACTAGCAGTGACTCTCAATGTCTAGGTTCAGATCACACTAGCAGTGACTCTCAATGTCTAGGTTCAGATCACACTAGCAGTGAGTCTCGCTGTCTAGGCTTAGATCACACTTGCAGTGACTCTCACTGTCTAGGTTCAGATCACACTAGCAGTGACTCTCACTGTCTAGGTTCAGATCACACTAGCAGTGAATTTCACTGTCTAGGTTCAGTTCATACTAGCAGTGACTCTCACTGTCTATGCTCATTTCCTCTCATTACAGATTATATTTCGAGTGTTTGTCAGCTTGCTTGCCAAAGGCCAGGGGTTTTCTCTAAATATTACAGATATCTCAAACATATGTGAACTGAACTCCCTTGAAATGGGTTAATTAAAATAAACTTGACTGACACATAAAATACCATTCTGTCCTCAATTCAAAATGTTTTTAAACTGTTATTTAAAGAAGTAGTTATATTTGTTATTCAGTAATCCAAATGAGGCATTTGGGTGCATTTACAAATTAGAATTTAAATAAATTCATGTTTAAATAATACTATTTTACCTGTACATGTATTTTTTTTTTACTTAAGAAGTAGGTTAATTTTGATATAACATGTCAGTCAGTTTAATACCTCTTAAATACAAAGAAAGTCTGTCACAGGATTTTTAACTAATTTTGTGACACTACTTACATGTATAACATTTTTAAAAATGACATCTAAAAGAAGTAAATGTTATTTTTAGGGTTCATATAAACTTTGTCTGACAGATATTTATCTGTTTTTAAAAAATCAATAATAACATACATTTTATACTTTTTCTTTCATAATGTAGCATTTGTTTTTATTTTTGTTTAAAATGAATAATTTCAGGTGAGCATGGAACAGGTACACTCCCAACAAATGCCACAGATGATGATGGGGATGGTGGAATTGAACTTATATCTTTCAACACCACTTCAACATCTATTCAGAGTCCAGGTGAATCTCAAACAGACTCTGCATTTGAAGACATGATGTCTAAGCATGCATTCAATTGATGCAGATGGAACTAACCAAGTTACCCTTAGTAACACCCTTGATGACTTCCAAGATAGTTTAGTTACAGAAAGTTTTGAATCTGTAAAAGCCTCAACAGAAGAATCTGAACAGCAAACAATCTCACCTCCTGAGACATCTAGAATGTCTTATTCTTATGTGACAGAAAAGCGACCAATGTCTCCTCCAGATCCTTCCAAGACTCCAAGGGACACAACTTCTATTGTCAAAAAAGCACAGCAATTTTCTGAAAGCTTGAATAGACCTCCCAAAGTGACAATTCGTGCCAGCTCAGAGGAAATGACAGAACAAAGACTACAAGAGTTAGATGCAGAGAGGAGAGCTGTCATCAATATCAGCAAAACTCGCAATGTCATAATGTCTGAAAGTGATGAAGGTAACTATAAATTTAATTCTTTTTTTTTTATAAATCAGAATCATTTGTTGTAAACTGCAGATCTTCTCTTATTAAAACCCACACACAGACTTAAATCTGAACCAACAAGCATGATAATTACATAAGCTGTCCTAATCTGTTTGAAGACTGTTTTGTAATTTTTAAGAAATGAAAGAAAATTATGACGTTATAACTATCGTAATGACTAGTGTGGAAATCAATGTCAATCTGTTTTTTATCTTTAACTAAGTACAATGTATGATGTCATATGGTCCATTTAATTGCATTTCAACAGAAAAATTCCACTACATGTAAATATTGTCATCATATAAGCATATCAATATTGGTACATGGGAATTAACTCCTATAGGAAATAAAATGAAATTATGTCAAATTTAAACTAAGAGTTATCTACCTTTGTTTATTATTTTTCTGAAGACTTTCAACCTCTCCACCTACCGGTATTTTAAAAAACATCAATTTTATGTCTTTTATTTACATAAATACACTGTAAATATTACATCTAAGATTGATAACAGACAAGTAGTAAGTCCAGAACCATATTTTATGGATAGCAGTAAGTTTGATAACATTACAATCTACCGGTATATATAAAAAGACACTACCTTAAATTTCAAGTATAAACTGTTAATATCCTACCTGTATTATTTACAGCTGTTGAAATGCAGGAATGTTTGAATACAGGTAAAATATATGTGCTTTCAGTTTCAGTTATTTATTTGGAAAGGGAATGATGTTAAATTTAACTTAATTCTTCCTTTTTTTTAATTTCAATTTTATTTTCCTCAGCATTTTCTTGTTTTTAAATTGCTTTTTCAAGAGCTTAATTAATCTTTTTTTTGTTTCAGTTGTCATAAAGATTTTTTATAGTTTTTCATAACATTTTACAATTGGTTTTTCTAGAGCTTTACTAATCTTTCTTGTTTCAGTGGTCTTTTTAGATATTTTCCTGATATTTTCATAACATTTCAAATTGCTTGAAGGAAGAGCATTGTTAATTTTATATATATATATAGATATATTGTATATATATGTATATATCAGGGCTCCGGAAATCTTTGACTGGGGTGTCGGACATTTTTTCAAAGCAAGCTTACCACCGATGCTGTGTAAAGCAAAGCAAAAAAAAAAAAAAAAAAAAAAAAATCGTAACACGATGTTGTTATTGACTATGTTTTTTAAAAAGATTATAATTTTTAATATTTTAATATCAAATAGATTTTAAAAAGCATTTAACTACTACATAGAGGTAATTTAGGTACATGTGGTCAGGCTCATGTGTCCACATAGTGTCGATTTTTGTACTGTTGACTTTGAAGGAATGCTTTTTCAAACCATTAAATAATTTAGTGTTAGGATATATTTTTTAAATTTAACTTTCACCTGTATCTTTCATGTGGCCAAAAATTCTATCATGTCTTGAAAACCAAATTCAATATAAATGATTAAGAAAAAAGATTCAGAAAATGTTTGATGGACCAGGCCAACAATTAACATTGAAAACCAGACATCTAACCATCTGCACTGGAGATCCTCATCATGTTTATCTCTGAATTCTTCAATACCCCTAAATGTATTCCATAGTAAGCAACTAGATTCCCTCTAGCCTTGCAGACTAGGCAGTACTAAAAGAAAAACATAAAAATTAAAGCCACCTTAATTTTTACAAAAGAAAAAAAAAATAAAAAAAATTCAGTTACATTCCCTAATTACAATAATATGCTATTTTAAATGTTTGTTAAATAGTCTTTTTAGAAAGGTTTTTACCATTCATGAATTTTGAATTCTTTAGGAATTAATGCAAGTCAAAAGCTTGATTGAAAAGATATGCATTTGGCTGAAAGATTATACATACTAGTATATTGCGGCATTTCAAAATTTACAGTATATATATATATATATATATATATATATATATATATATATATATATATATGAATTAAGAGCATGTGTTAACTTTCACAAAAGTTTTGATAAAGAGCTATATATTTCTGTTTCATTCAAAAATCTTCAAATGCTGACTTAATCAACACAAGGAAACAAGTTTGACCAGATTAAAATAAGAAGATCTACAAAAGCACTAAAAGCTTTAAATAGCATAGTTGAGATCATTGGTTCTATAAGACTGTCTTACATTATATTATGCATTACTGGTAAGCAGACTGTTCCAGTAGTATATATCACTCATTTAAAGACATTTGACTGAACACTCTTTTCTGTATTGTGTTGTGGTGGTTTTGCATTACTTGTCTGCAGTAATAACAAATATAGCCATAATAAGCAATATGCTTATTACTAGAACTCCCTTTGAAACAAGATCCGTTATGTTTTAGCAAGCTTGTGGATTCTTTTAAATTCAAATAGAATAACTTATTGCCTGCCTAGATTGTTCTTCTGAGTTGACAGAAATGAAATTTTTTTCTTTTTTTTTTATAAAAGTAATTTGTATTTTAGATTAGGCCTTTCCTGTTGCATTGCAGATATGTAACAGAGCATGTTATATAACTGTCAAAGCTTGTTGGGATATGCACATTACAAAAGAATAAATTTCTACACTTACAGTGTGTGCTTCAGTCAAATCACCTTGACGGGGATATAAAACACCCACTTCATAAATTAATAAACTGATGCTGATGAAACTTGAAGCTCCTTTTTACATTTACTATAAATTGACGTGAATGAGTTATGATCAAATGTGTAGTGTGTAATTGTTAGAATGAATAGTTGAGAGTTGATACGGTGTATATGTACAGGTGGTAAAGCAGTCATTTGCAGGGTGGTGAGTTCTAGAATTTGTTGGGCAATGGTCAATTAGTACTGACCTAAACTTATTGAACTCTTGGATAAATTCCAGGGTTTAATCCCAAGGCAAAACCACTCAATCCAACCTAAGCTTATGTTCAATTAAATTGTCACCAGAACTAGATGACTTGGTAAGCACTGATCAGATTGGTGATCACATTCATGAACAATGTTCATTGTGGAAGTCTTAATGATTATACTGTCACAGACTGATTAAACAAATTTGATTGTGTCAGTGTGATTGGGATCAAGGAAACCTGAACCAAAGTTACAAAGAAAACAACAGGAAACTGTCACAAAGATAGGCATCATAGGTTTAAATTTTGTTGGATGTATTTATCAGTCTATAGAATAGCCAACATTTAATAAAGAAATATCCAAACAACACATAGACAGGTATTATAATAGCTTTAAAGCCACTCTATTGATTTAAAAATACACACACTTATGGTTAGCAGTTTAAATAGGAATATAGGACATGTTCTAATTATAATTATAAATTTTTTATTTAGAGTCCTATGATTAAAAAAACAATAATGTTGACAGCTCTCACTTTTTCTTGTCTCTACTTGTACATGTATTTATAAATGACCCACAGGGTTTTCTATTGTCAGACATATTACAATATACCGGGTAATAATATACCTGTACAGGTTTACCTGTAATTAACAATGTGATGAACAGGTATTTTAACAGAAGAAAGATCAGAGAAAATTTAAATGTTTTATTCTTTTACTGGTGATGTGTATTTGTTTATGTGTCCAATCAGTCCTACCTTATCTTGTAAACTGTATGTGTTAATGGAAAGACAACCCTTATCAGTCATTGTATAATATATACCATACCGTTCAACAGACAAGGAAAAACTCAAAGAGAAGGTAAGATAATGGCTATCAAACAAGGAAGTCTTCTACCTGGGACTGTTCGATAAATTATAGATTGTGTATTATATGATAGTGATTTATTAGTTTGATGTGGTGACCATTCATTTTATGTTTTATATAGTGGGATTATTTGTCCAGTGGGTACAGTAAGTCAGGTTTATGATGGATGGTTAGGTTCTCGGACCACAGCACTGATTACTATGTTGTAATTACCGGATGCCTGGTCTCCGACTGAAGTTGGGAATTTTGTAATAAGTGATTTTAATGATTTTCTTATATAATGTTACTTCTTTGTTGGTTTTGGCTATTGCAACATACATGGTTCAGCTACAAACTTCTGTTTTTTTTTCATTTCTTTTAGCCATTTGGCTGTTTATAATGGTTTTAATGTTGTATATATGATTGTGTTTCTTAAGAGGTTACATGTATATGTCCATAAAGTACAGATTGTAAATAATGTCTGTAAAGATGTCAAGAAAATGGGGTTGGGGAATCCATATTTGATGCTACTTATAGAACTGTCACATCAGCAGTAATATCAAGTTATTTTCTTTGAGATGTTTTAAAAATTATGTAAGGAAGAAGTTTAAAGTACAATGTGACAGAGTGGTTTTTGTGTTATTGTATCTTTGAAAGTCCACTTCAGTTCAGGAACCATTAAACAATTTGTGCAATGTGTAATACCAAAGAAGGATTATATGATAATAATAAATATCAGCTGATTGATGTTTGGTAATCTTTTAGTGAGTGGAATGGAGTAAGTAATGGTGTTGCCCACAGATCACTTGGCCTTTGATGTCCTTGTTGACACTGTGATTATCTTCAACACAATCTCTATTGTACAATGGTTGTGTAACTTGTAGCTGATGTGTCTTACAGAGGTATACCTTTATGTGTTTGCATTGATGCATTTTACCTGTATACATGTAAACACCTGAGATGTTATTTAATTATCTGTCCAGACCTTTGACATATTAACTGAGTCACATCTCATCTAACAAAATACTCTTTAGAGAGAATTAAAACAAACTGGTTTTGTAACTTAGTTTGTCAAAATTTGGAAGTTTATCAAAAATCTCAACACATATAATTTGCAATTCAAAGTAAGTATTTAATATTCTGTCATTGTGTATTTTGTGAAATGGAATAATAAAAAAAATAATAACACCTGAATGATGTATTAGACAGGGGATTGAACAGGTAAGAAGTTTTTTGTTAAGACAATCAGTAGAGTGAAGAAATTTTGTGTTATGTGACAGGGTTATTATTGTGTTTATTCACTCATTTGTGTAAGTGTTGAACAGAGGAAATCTACTTCTCAAGATACTAAACACTATAGATTTAATATCCACCAAGATTGTGTGGATGTCATGTGGAACCTACTTCTTCACAGATCTTGTCAGTAAATTGTTTGTTACCTTAAAGGAGCATTGTTTCAGAGTCAACTTTTGGTTCATTTTGGATTATTGGTATAAAACAAGAGGTTAGTTCCATTTTTGTTGGTTTTTTTTCAGATTATGTTTTAACTACTTTAATGAAAAAAGTTGCCAGAAAACACAAGTACACTGAGATGTACTTTGTTAAAAAAAAACGGAAAAAACAACAAGGAATTTATAAATATGATGCAATATCTGTAAGCCATGCATATCCACAATGTGATACTAAGAATAAATGAATATTAAAAAGTAAAATTGTATTTGGGTAATAGACAAACTGTATGTTAAGACTGAAAGTCAAAACCTTTAAATAAAAACAAGTGTGAAACATTATTTTAACTATAAACTCCATCAGTGTTCACCAATATTAGGCCTAAGTTTGCATCAATTACATAATTTTGGTTGTTTTTGGATTTTTATAAGTTTCAGAAGTAGTCCTACCAAGTCTGATGTTTTAATTATGATTTTCTTACACCATAATGTGATCCCTATTTGTATCCAAGAGTCTGTTTTCCTGTAATATATATTTTTGCCTGGTGGTGCAGTTTTCAGTGACATTTGATGTTTTTATGTCTGAACATTCACAGATCTTAAGTCACCTTAACACCCATGGTCTAACATTAAAGGTTTATTATAATCCTTAGCAGAATATCTAGTTTGACTACCGTTTTGATGTCTAGTGTTTTTTGGATCTAGAGTTTGTTGTCATTGTCAAAAAAACAGGATGTACCATTCTCAGGATGCATTTGACTTAATGACCTGGGCCTGCTATCAGATTTGAACTATCTACCAACTAAAGTATTCAAGCAATATATTTATGTATAGAATAAATTTCTCAGGATTAAGTAAATTTTCACATGGGATAGATTACATAGATAAAACTTTTATACAATTAGTTATATTTAAAGGCTCAGATTTAGTCTTCCATCTTATTTTTTACTGATATATAAACATTTATATATCCTTGTAAGGTGAAGGGTCATATATTTTAAAGATATATTTATTTATTTGACATATTTTGTTGTAAAAATGTACCATTATATATACTGTGTGCAGTATTTCTTAAATGAAATATTTTATCAGATAAAATTTTCACACACACAGCATGCATGCACACATGTACATACACACACAGACACATACACACAGACACACAGACTCCTTTTTTGGTTGTCAGAAGATGGATCATATTAACACACACACACACACACACACACACACACACACACACACACTTTTGTTTGTTAGAAAATGGAGCATATTATCTTACATTTTTAGGTTAAGAACTTAAAACTTTGACTCTTGAAAACATTTTAGCAATTTATTTTTGGTAAATCAATTGAAGAAGGTGATCTGTCAATGTGTAAGTTTGCTACCTGTTAATTGATTTCACACCTGTTTGTACAGTTCATCTTCTGAGATATGATAATTTTCATTTCATGTAAGGTTATTCAATATCAAATGCTTGTATTACTACATGTTTGCAGGCTATTTCTGATTATGGTCAGCTGTCATTACAGTTATTTGACCATTACTTGAGATTTAAAGATACCATCAGTAATTCTGGTTAGGTAGACCTTTGGTCATCACAAATCAAAAGACAGTTAATTAGGCTGTGATGTTAATTGTCCATTAAAAACAAACCTTGGAGCTGAATAAATTTGCATTTACAGTAAAATAGTGTTCTTTATATATTTTTTCAGAGTCAGACTTTAAATCTTGATATTTAGTGTTATGTTAGAATCAGACATGTCCAGGTATGTTTTCTTATGTTGGATCGTTATGAGTAAAATTTTACAATCATGTTATATATACTATGATGGATGACATCTAGATACATGTATTTGTAAAATAAACTACAATGTATTTTTGACTTATAAATGAAACTCCATATATTAATTTAAGTTACACAAGTTAATTATTATACTACCAATAGGTCCATATTGGTTCCAGGGGCCTCAGTGGCCAAGTTGTCTATAGCAAACGTGTATGGATCACAGTGCCTTTTACCACCATGGTTAAAATCTTGCTTATACATTTCCTAGTGTGATTTGCCACCAAGGTGGATGGTTTCCCATGGTAGTTTTGTTTCCTTCACAATCCCAGAACTGACCACCTTGATATAAAAAAAGAATTTTGACTCAGGGTTGTAAAACATCATTACTAGTACTCGAGTTCTGCTGGTCCCAGTACATGGTAAGAATAATTTGTAAATAAGGTTAAAATGGCTAATTTAAATAGTATATCTGAGATCAGCCTGCTGACTGACGCAAGTATATATATATATATATTGATTAGTCAAGTTTGATTTTAGTCTTTATAATTCAAAAGACAATGAATACATGTTTTAATCACCTTCAGGTATGCACACTCATGACTTAATTTCAAAATATGTATTCTTAATTATGACCAACAATGATATCATTAGGACAAAGATAAATTATTTCATTGTTATCTGCCTTCTAATTTTATGTAGATTTCACATACCTTGATAACATTTGATATATATAACATTGTTTATTATAATACCTGGATTAAACACCTTTGTATTATTTATATACATACACATGTATATAGAAATAGGTCTTTCAATTGATTATTTGACAACATTCATGTGATATCTTTTATGCACGGCTTGACTAAATGTTAGAAGATATTCAGCATGAACTCCGGAGCTGTAACACACTGCTCCGAGCTTGATAAGTCGTAAATGTAAACATATCTCTGATAAGATGCCTGTTAAACTCACCTGTATTTCCATGGAAATTGACAGTTCATAAAATTTTCTAATGCATGAAGTAATTACTTAATGCTACTGCTGACTTGTGGCTGCATATTTTTAGCAATTGCATCAAGGATCAATATTTCTGTATTGTCTGGAGCACCTGCCTTGCCATGGTTAGAATATACTATGTATATAGCTCAGGTAGGATCATATAAAGTAAGATAAGGTTTGAATTGTTTGTGAAATATTAAAAAAATAATAATAATTAAAATAAAAAAATAAAAAAACAAATGGATTTTTAATCATTTTTTTTGGAAAATCGGAAATTGATAAAACATTATTAAACAGCATGTACATGATATATGATGAATGCATTTTGTTCAAAGAATTTTTTTAAAATTTTTATTGTTTAGAATACATGTGCATTTTTTACTCAAAGTTGGCGAGAGGTAATACAGAAAATATTTGTAGTTTAGCAAACTTAGCATGTTACTGGATAAAAGTGCATAATGCTCCTATGTAAACACAATTTTTACTACCTTTATTTAAAAATTTAAGCAAGCCCAGACAAACAAAATTGTACAAAATAATGTGACCTAAACCTGCAGAGGTTTTATATTTCTATCTCAAATCTTACAAATCATCAGGTTTACATTCCTGTGTAACTAACAATTAAACAAATATTATCTGTTCATCCATTACACCGTTTTTAAAAATCTCATGTACAGTGGCCATTTAGACTAATTGGTTAATGGTTTTTCCTATATAAGGAGTTATTTTGCAGTTTGATCAGGTGGTATATTTAATCCAATCATAAAGAAGGCTGTATAGTAAACAAATTCAAATATCAAAATTTCTTTTTTTCCATTTTATCAATATACAATAATGCACTACCTTATAATTAATTGTAAAGTTGTATTATATGATGTTCTTTATAGATATTACCTATGGTACTCCGTAAAATACCTACTGATCTAGGTGAACACCACCTCTCTTTAAGTAAGAATAAATACTACACATAGTTTATTTCTTGTCTGAGCTAGATTATGATTTTAGACTGAAGTGAGTTTAGTAAAAAGAAAAAACTGACATACCCCTGCCCTTATACATAATTAATCAGCAAAAGTAATTTCATGTTTTTGATTAAAGTTGATGGACTAATGGATGTGTATGTAAAGGGATCAGTCTGTCTACTCTGTTCTTTGTAATCTTTTTCTATCAGTTTGATGCAGCACAACAGTTTCTAAAGAATTTGGCAAAAACAAAAAATATAAGAAATTTATGGAAAAAAAACCAAAGAAAATAAATAAATTGTAGTTTGTTTAGGAGTATAAAACATGTGTAAAGTATCACATAATCAGCTCATTTATAATTAGGTCAATTAAGTATTCATTATTGATCAAGTCATTATGTTTATTGGACTTTAAGCATTGGTAATCATTTAGCAGAATTTCAGATGTGAACAAATGGTACATCAATACAGTAGATTGTCAAGTACATTGCTTTGGCTGTTTATTTGCAAGTTTTCTGCATTTAAAACCTGTAGAAAGTGAAATGTAACAGTTGTCTTTTTAAGCTTTCTTCTTAAGGTTCCTACAATGTTTGTAGCTGCAAATAACTTGATTAGTAGCAGAATATGAAAAATTATAATAAATTTGGTTGTAACTCTTCCCATACCAACAAGATATGTTTAAAAAGTAATAAAAATTCCCAAGATTTTTTAGATGCCACCTTGATTATTTTTTTAAGCCATCTTGGTGTATTTTGGTTGCATTTTTATATATTTTAGATGTCACCTTATAAAACAGTATCCTGTGCCTTGAATTGGTTGCAAAGTATTGTAAGGCATATGCATTTTAACCCAAGTTGTATTGCAGTTATGGGTTCAATCCCAGTCAATACCAAGTGAGAAAGCTTGGTTTTTAGCTCAACTGGCTAAAGCCAGATGAGCTTATGGCATGATGCGCGCATGCGTGCGTGCGTGTGTCTGTCTGTCCGTCCGTTAACAGCAAAAACTCAGAAACTACTGGGCCAATTTTAGCAAAACTTTGCAGGAATGATCCCTAGAGGTAGTAGATGAAAATTTGTACAATTGGTTTCCATGGCAACCAAAAGTAGGTCACAGCGACCTAGAATGTAAAAAACCTAAAATAAGCTTCTTCTCTGAAACCATAGGTTATATGCAAAATCTGATTTGATATTTAGCTTCTAGACACCCTTAAACCTGTATGTTATACATTTCGTGAAATTCTGTCAAAAACTAGGTTACGCGTTTTTAGCGTTTTTCTGTCATACTTCGTAAAAAGTGAAAATAAGGCTTATAATGAGATATCAACTTTGAAAATCTTCTTCTCTGAAACCATGAAGCCTTCAGCTTTCATATTTGGCAGTTAATATCAGCTTGAGCCCCTTTAGCAAGTTTGTACAAATGGTGGCCCTCGGTCTATTTTTGGCCCCACCCCAGGGGTCCATATATCTGCATATGCATATATGGCTTATAATTAGATATATACTTTGAAAATCTTCTTCTCTGAAACCATGAAACCTTCAGTTTTTATATTTGGCAGTTAGTATAAGCTTGAGCCCCTTTACCAAGTTTGTAAAAATGGTGGCCCCCGGTCTATTTTGGCCCCACCCCAGGGGTCCATATATCTGCATATGCATAAATGGCTTATAATGGAAAATCAACTTTGAAAATCTTCTTCTCTAAAACCATGAAGCCTTCAGCTTTCATATTTGGCAGTTAATATCAGCTTGAGTCCCTTTACCAATTTTGTACAAATGGTGGCCCTCGGTTTATTTTTGGCCCCACCCCAGGGGTCCATATATCTGCATTTGCATAAATGGCTTATAATTAGATATATACTTTGATAATCTTCTTCTCTGAAACCATGAAGCCTTCAGCTTTCATATTTGGCAGTTGATATCAGCTTGAGCTTCTTTACCAAGTTTGTAAAAATGGTGGCCCCGGGTCTATTTTTGGCCCCACCCCAGGGGTCCATATATCTGCATATGCATATATGGCTTATAATGAGATATCAACTTTGAAAATCTTCTTCTCTGAAACCTTGAAGCCTCAGCTTTCATATTTGGCAGTTAATATCAGCTTGAGCCCCTTTACCAAGTTTGTACAAATGGTGGCCCCCGCTCTATTTTTGGCCCCACCCCAGAGGTCCATATATCTGCATATGCATATATGGCTTATAATGAGATATCAACTTTGAAAATCTTCTTCTCTTAACCATGAAGCCTTCAGCTTTCATATTTGGCAGTTAATATCAGCTTGAGCCCCTTTACCAAGTTTGTAAAAATGGTGGCCCCCGGTCTATTTTTGGCCCCACCCTAGGGGTCTATATATCTACATATGCATATATGGCTTATAATGAGATATCAACTTTGAAAATCTTCTTCTCTGAAACCATGAAGCCTTCAGCTTTCATATTTTACCAAGTTTTTAAAAATGGTGGCCCCGGTCTATTTTTGGCCCCACCCCAGGGGTCCATATATCTGCATATGCATAAATAGCTTATAATGGAAATTCAACTTTGAAAATCTTCTTCTCTAAAACCATGAAGCCTTCAGCTTCCATATTTGGCAGTCAATATCAGCTTGAGCCCCTTTACCAAGTTTGTACAAATGGTGCCCCTCGGTCCATTTTTGGCCCCACCCAAGGGGTCCATATATCTGCATATGCATATATGGCTTATAATGTGATATCAACTTTGAAAATCTTTTCTCTGAAACCATGAAGCCTTCAGCTTTCATATTTGGCAGTTAATATCAGCTTGAGCCCCTTTACCAAGTTTGTACAAATGGTGGCCCTCAGTCCATTTTTGGCCCCACCCTAGGGGTCCATATCTGCATATGTATATATTGGAAATCAAATTTAAAAATTTTCTTCTCTGAAACTGTAAGGCATAATGCTTGTATATTTGGCATTTAACATCAGCTTAAGTCCCTTTACCAGGTTTGTACAAATGGTGGCCCCTGGGCCATTTTTGGTCCCACCCTAAGGACCAATATATCTACATATGCATATATGGGAAATCAAATTTAAAAATCTTCTCTGAAAATGTAAGGCTTAAAGCTTTCATAATCAGCTCAAGTCCCTTTACCAGGTTTGTACAAATAAAGGCCCCTGGGCAATTTTTGGTCCCACCAAGGGGCGCATATATCTACGTATACTTATATGGGAAGTCAAATTTAAGGCCTACAGCTTTTATATTTAGCATTTTACATCAGCTCAAGTCCCTGTACCGAGTTTATTTAAATGGAGGCACAAGAACCATTTTTGTCAGTTGAGCTCCACAGGCCCTTTTGGGCCTCTTGTTCTTTGATGTAGGCTACTACTGGTTGTCTCAGTACCAGCATAATGGGTTAGTTGGGCTTATATGTTTATCTTTACCAAGTCTAACCCTCTTTATACTGCTACTAGCACAAAGCAGATCAGAAGTACTTGCACAAAACTCATGCATGACATGTGTACAGATTATTTCTTAAGATTAGTAAAAAAATATTTTGTCAAGAATAGCTGAAAAGTGTTTATGCATTGTATAATAATGTTAAACCAACCAACCGTAATTTTGATGGGTGGACTTCAATATTGTGTTGTAAGATAAGCATTATCATTAAGAAATTGAATATTCATTCACAGTTGGGGATTATTTTGAGTCACAGGTACTTAATGAGGAAAATGAGAACAAACTCACTGAAAAATGATTGTCAGGACTGAATTTAGTTCTTGGTTTTATCCATGTATCAAAGAACTTTATCAAAGAAGTTTTCATGATTGAAACACAAAATTCTATTCCTATCCATTCAAAATCTGGTATATACTTAATAACACAGCTGAGTTAGTCAGTTATTAATTTACCTGATATGTATTAAAACTCATTTCTACATTCACAAAGAGTTGGCCTGAAACCACTCCATAAAATAGATGCTAAAATGTTAATCAAAAGAAATCTTATTGCTCAGAATTTTAAATCCCTCACCACAATGAGGTGCTGTATGTTTATAACAGGTCATTCACAGTTTAATAATAATTTAGAACATTGCAAAGTGGGGTAGTGAAATTAATGTGCATAATTTGTTTAAGTAAATACTTATTATATGGCAAAGTCCACTTTTACCATTATAGAAACTGATACAATTTTTAATCAAGGAACATAAAACAAATAATTCACTTTTATCAGTACTGTTTATGTTGGTTATTATATATAAAATACACCATTCACTGGGATTGCATATATGTATACCACATACGAAAGGGAAAGCCAATTCTCAGAAAGTACTTTAAGTACTTGCAAACAGGAATTCAGGTGGTAAAATGGCAGGTATGTATTGTTTATATTGTTGTCATGGCAATATTGGCTGTTTATATTGATGAATTATTTCTTCATCAAATAATTTGAAATAAGATGGTGATAATCTGTAGTAACAAATTACTCTAATATTTATTACTTCCAACTACATACTGTTTTCTGTAGAGGAAATAATAGTTGTACATGTATTTGTTCTAGACAGGAAAATAAAAATGTGGTTTTCTTATACATTATCATTGTTAGGAAGTTATATGTGTACAACATGTATAAAGATAAAACATTTAAAAAAAAAAACTGTATGTTAATTAGAAATTACCACATTAATACAGGTATATATAATTGATTTTTTAAAAAAACAATAATTTTTGTTCAGTTTGTTTCATTTTCAGATTCCTTATTTCTTTCATTTGTAATAAAATACAAGGATTTAGGTGTTTTCCTATAGTTTGAATTACTGTACACATTAATTATACTTATCTAAAATTTCTAAATAAAGACTTGATGATTATTTCTGTGAACAATGATCTTTCAAAAATTCACAAAATAAAGCCACTCTTGCAACTGAGTTCCTTGATAAAGTTAATGAATCTTACACTATAACAGTCAGCTCTGAACAACTTTAAATTACCATATGAGACTTGTGGTTAAAAATTCTTTTTGTTTCTTCCCTTTTCTCTGAAATAATTGTGAAGTGGTTTTGTAACTTTCAGTGCACCTATTCTCATTGTTACCAAGATTAGTGAATGCTGGAACTGTGCATTTAGCAAAATATTTTGTTATTGATAAGTTGATATTTAGATGTGAAAATTACATAAATGAGTGGGTTGGTCTTAGGAAGTTGTGGGATTTACTCTCAGCTGAGCTGTATGGAGTAAGGTACATGTATTTATTTTTCAGATTTCTATAAAACATAGGTAAATTTTAGGTAATTGCTTTTATCTGATTCAGTATTATTTGGGTTTTAGTTTTAATACTTTGTTGATAATATAACATCTGTGGTCATCATCCCTATAATAGAACAAAAGCTGTTACACTTCTTCCTATTGATTAGTACATATACTGTACCAGTATATATATATATATATTTGTATGGTATATATATATACCTTTTAAATATTGCAAATCATTCTGCAGACAGACAGACAGTTTACTCTCCTCTCCAGCAAGTTGATATGATGAATTTATTTGGATAAATTAATCTCGCTGTTGTATAATCTCTATGGATACTCGACTATTCTCAGGTACAGGTAGCTTATAAAATACATATAAATACCTGTATATTTTATTCATGTTATAAAAATGCGCATTTAAATTCGTTCAAAATGTTTGTTCATTTTACAAGTTTTATTATGCTCATTAGAGACACAAAAATCTTGATGATGATAGGCTGTTTTTAGATTGTTTTAAATTTTGTACCTGTATAATCCAGGTTTGTGTTTCCTGTTCAGGTATACATCTTACAAGAGTTAATGATTCATTTTGATGTTTTGTATCCTGTGTAAGGTTTTAAGAGATAATAGTTATTTTTAGCATTATTCATCTAATTTGGTTTTATCTGCTTTATTTAATTTGACAATGAGTTACAGTAGATTAGTTAACTACTCTGGCTCTGGATTTGCCTGCACATTGATATAGATTGGTTATGGTCAGGAAAATGACAATATATTGAAATTATTCTGTTGCTTAAAAAATTTTGAGAATATTTAAGTTTAAGAAATAACTCTCTCTCTCTCTCTCTCTCTCTCTCTCTCTCTCTCTCTCTCTCTCTCTCTATATATATATATATATATATATATATATAAATTATATATACATGATTCTCTTTAATAAAATTCACAGTTGTTGTGCTATTTTTAATTTTATTATTATTATAATAATTAATATTTTAATGAATGCCAGAGTTTCTAGAGAAAACCACTAACCTTTGGCAAGAACAATGATTTGTGACTTCTCACACTTAAGGATCTAACTAAGACAGGATTCAAACCAAAGTGTTGAGATATGCTGTAATGGATAAGTCAGTGCTTCAGGCCATTCTTACACCAAGAATCATGAATGCATGAATGAAATGATTTGATAACTTTTTTCACAGCCAACACACAAAGCCAAGTATTACAGTAGCTCTTACTTGGAAAAAAGGGGGTTGCTTTACTGGTTTAAAGATTAATGACCTGCAACCATTGCAATGCAACATTAAGCCACTTGAAAGTGAAAGTAGAAAGAAAAATTTACCTGAAATTTTATTGTTACAACATACTTGTTAATAGACAGTTATGAAAGAAGGAGAAATAAGACTTGTATTATACTGGGTTTGATCTAGAATTTCTACCTAATTTAAGCTGATTTATATCATATTGTACTGACAAAAATAAAACTGAAACATATACCACATAGCTCAGATTTAAATATATCATATAAAATCAAACTTTTTATTGGCAGCATCCAATATTTTACCAAGGACAGGTAAAAAAAATTCAGCTCACCTGAAATCACAAACGAACAAGAAATATGAGATAAACTAAACAGGATTGGTACATCAGTTTATTACAACATCAGACATATGATATGAAGGTTGATTAATTTAAATTGACCACATAGAGCCAGGGGCTAATGTAGCTACAACTGATATACTCAGAAAAAACCTCCAGGCTCTCATCTTGACTTTATAAACTAGGTATTATATATTTAATACAGACTTATTAACCAAACCTTGTCAGATTTTTTTAGAGATAGTTTAGAAAGGAGTTTGTCACTAGGAACGTTTAGTGTTATCAGAGTTCTTTAAGAGCGTATTGTGACAGGCATGCTGGACTTATCTCAACTTATCCCAAACTCAAGGTGGACTTAACGAGAGTATCAACAGGTGAAAATGTTGGTGATGTAGACAAACACCTTAATACACTGGATAAGAAAGTTTGTAATATAGATAAGTATTTGGACACCTGTCAAACACTAGATCACCATAGCATATTCTACTGTGTCTATAGATATTGGTAATCTGATGTGAAAGTTTCAGAATTAATTCATGATCTTTTGACATTGTTGTTCAGACAATAGAATGGAGACCTATTCCTCTAATGCCATACTGATTCTACATCAACCAAGTACAGAAGGTTAGTCAGCTGTTAATATATATATACTTTTTATAACTTCAGGAGATTTGAAATTTTGTAATGTATAAACTTAAGATATCTGTTGGTTTTTTACTCAGTGGTTTAGCTTTTCCTATCGCTCTGGTGTTACATCCTGTCTATCTATTCCCTATGTACATTGTGAACATTTTTGATATAGATTTTTAGAATAACGACTGGTAGTTGTTCTGATCAACTCAGCTGTCTTTTGACAACTCGATTTTGTTTAAAATTTTGGTTTACAACTCGATAAGTATTTATTAAAAAAAAATAATAAGATAAGCTAGGACAGGAAATAAGCATGTACCTTTGCTATATTTGTGTAATTGGATATTATGCAGTGTAAATTGCAGGTATCATGATTTAAGGTATTGTTGTTGACTAACTCAGTCTAAAGTTATGGGCTCAGTCATCAGCCTGGGCCATGTATGAGAGTATATAATGGGAATAAAATATGTAACATTGAATACTGGAAAGACAAACCAACATTGAAGTACAGATTGGTAGAGATTGTTTGACAGATTAATTTGACCGTCTAATGTTTAACTGTATGTTGATAGATTATAGGAATTTATATGCATTACAATTATCTTCACTTAATACTTAGTTACATATCAAAACAACACAGGTATGTTAATCATACCTGGTAAATTGTTTCATATGTAGGTGTTTTATAGGGAGGAACCATCACAAAAATTCAAAATTATTCATTTTATTTCTTATCTAAAATAAACAGCTATAAACAAGACATTTCAAATGTGATTAAGTACAGAAATATTTGACCCAGGGAGAATAAAAAGTCTCCAGACTCAGTGAAATAAATGTCTTTTTTGTCTCAAATTTCTTCAGGGAATTCAGGTATGTTGGGAAATGTTTATGTTCATGTTAGAAATGGTGGCTTATATATTGTGGGCAGTTTTATATGGTCAATGTATTTAATCACTTTCTCATCACATTCAGTTTTAGGTTAAAGGATTGATTTAATGAAATCTATATATATCAGTCATTATTATTTCACTTATATCAAGATATCTCCAGTTGAAGTTGCAGAACATAATTGTGTGAATGTGTTTGTGCTGAGCAGGAAGGTATATTATTTTCAAGCAACACATAAGTGACATTGGGGTTCTGAATGACCCATTTGGCTTTTATTTCTTAATTCTGAGAGCTTGCCAAAAACAAGCTATCACTGTCAGTTTTCAATCATATAGTCTGACCTGGCAATGAATCCTATTGTTTCTATTGGTCTAGCTATCAAAATACACAGATTTATTTTTTAAGAGGTGTAGAAATAACTTTGCAATGTTTATTTCACTGTAGATCTATAAAGAGTCTTCATTGGTGTACTTTTACAATGTTATTACTGTGAACACTGTGCTGCATTATATAATAGGTCCAAGTTGTTGAAAACTTATATTGACTTTGAAGGCTTGCCTTGACAAAGAGCTTAAACTAAAAAGAAATAATTCTATTTATACTAGGACTCTGCAGTGTGCATACTTCAAACATTTTTCCCTTTTTTTGCCAAAATTAGATTTAATCTTTTAAACATAAGTTCCTCTGTTATTTAAAATATTCAGGTGTGATTTTACTCTGATTTCTAAATCAACACAATGTAATTATTATATGTAATCTCATACTCCAGATCATGGAGTTCTCGGCTAATACAAAACTGGAGGTTTAAATGGCAAGAATAAGTTGAACTAGAAAAATATTCACACACAAAATGTTTTTATGTCTTTATAATAAAACCCCTAGAACGTTTAATATATGTGGATATTATTCAATTGAATTTAAACACAATGACTGCAATTGTTTGTTAATCTATTAAAGTTTGGATATACTGTATTATTATTTACACTGGGGATCAGACATGAATATCTAGGGACTGGAATTTTAAGTCTTTTTTCACCCACTGTTTATTGACAAATTTTTAAGGTCCTGTTTTTAATAGGTGGCTATTTACCATAGTTCTTTTTTAAAAATCTATACTGGTATATAAAACAGTTTTGAAATTTCCTATCACTCATCAAAAGTTGGTATGTGCAGAGATTTAAAAGGAAGAATTTCATTCAGGTAAATTTAATGAATTCATTATTAATTAAATTACAGGTATAATTGTGACGTAGATAGAGGAAAATAATTTAAAATATTCAAATATAGTCCAAATTATATTTCCTGATAGAAAATAAATGTGCATAATGAAGACAAGTTTGGGCAATATGTTTCTTATATATGGTGTGTAATACTACGCAGTCGGACATTAAAAATGAAAGTTCATGCAACATGAATTATGTATACAACTATATTCCTACAGGTCTTAGTAATGTGAAAAAAAATTAAATGTGACTCATTGGAAATTTATTTAAACTTATAATATTATTTGAATTTTTTTTGAGTGTCATTATGTTGCAACATTTATGGTTAGAGTATTAAGGAGAAGAAATTCAGAACTTTTGTTGTACTAGTTTAGTGTTTAAAATTTGTACAATGAAGTCGGGTAAGTCATTAGGTGTTTTGTAAGTTAAATTGTGTACTTTAATATAATTGTTATATTTATTGACCTGTGACACACACATTAATAATTACACATATGTATATTTCTGTAGATAAAATATTGATATACATTTGTATTAAGTTTTTTTTTGTATGATTTTGATCTTTTTATTACTGTAAATAACTGTAATTGGTTTACTGTTGACTCCAAGTTTATATGTTTTTAAAAGGTAGTTTAGAATTGATCAACTCTAAACTTTCCTTAAATGTTGGAAATTTAAGTTTTGACTTATTTTTAGCTGTGTTAAATTTGTAATTTTTGTTATGTACACATAAAGAAAGTAAATCCAATAGTGACTGTTCTCAAGAAAATGATGTGTTGGTTGCTTTTGGCTAGTGAACGGTTTCATTTTGAAAATTAAGGTTCTTCTTCAGTATTGAGTTGTTGTCAGCTGTTGAATCTAGTTAACCTAATATTGTAGAATTCACCTTGATATAGATTATGTATATGTGATCTCTATGTATTATTATTATTGAGTTATTGACCAATTCGAAAACATGACAGGGGAAGTAACTCTTACGATTGAAAACGAGGCTGGGGGGGCAATCGAAATCCAATCTCATTTAGCCTATGTACTTGTTGGCTTTGAGTTGGGGTTTTTATTATTATTATTATTATTATTATTATTATTATTTAATTTTTATTTTAATTATTATTATTATCATTTATTATTATTATTATGTTTTGTGACCAGTTGTGTATCTTGTAGAGTTTGAAATCTAAATACAACTTCTTCATTCCACGTAGAAAAATATACGTTAATCGGCTGAAAAATACTGGACATTCTTTTTATTATCCACATCTAAAATCGGAAAAAAAAGACTTGAAGTTGCCGACTAGAAGGAAGTTAAATTCCCACTGCGGTCCACCGCAAAGAACATTTCTGCCGTGGTGGAATATGAAATCGTCTACCGCGATGTTTATTGAAAACCAAATACATTTAAACTGGATGTGTACTTGACCATTTGAAGATGTATCAAGATCAATTAAAAATAAAATGTAAATCCCGGTTTTAAGAAGAATCGTGTTAATCGAATATTATATTTACTAATTCAAAAAAAAAAATTATATTTTTCTGTTAGTTGTAATTTAATACACGATGTATTTCTCTTGCATTTCAATATACCACACATCACAGTAATGATAAATAAGCGTTTAGCTTAAAAATACATTTTTGCGAATCTTTCCAACTTTATCAGTGAAGAGTTATAATTAAGTGAATCGAGCCATAATTCTTTTTTTATTTTGTTAATTTTTTTCATACTGGATTTACCACCGTAGGCAAATATGTTAATTAACTTCTCCATATTTTCTCCCTTTTACTCCTGTCTAACATGTATTGGTGAACAGTATCGTACATATGCATACATATTTTCGCCGTAAACTCATTAAAAATCATCCTAGAGTCATATTTCTTTAATTTGTTCATTTTTAAACTGCGTCTACTGAACCTACTGTAGGCAAAATATGTTAATCAACTTTTCTTTTATTTCTCTCGTTTACTCCCGTTTACTCTTCATACCTACCGAAATTGTAGTGTTCCAGGCTGTTCACATCAAATAGACATTTCAATTTGTATTAATAAAGATTGACAATCTTCATACTTAAATTTGATATGTTATTCATGTATGATCATATTTAAAGTTTTCCACTGAAAGGATAATTTATAAAATAATTTCCCACGGAAAGGATAATTTATAAACATCATGTTGCAAATTTTATTTCTGAAACATCTATTGTTTTCCTTCAAAATTTCGAATGTATCTCAAACAAATTTAGAAAAATATGGATTTAATTGCAAATGTATACAGTGTAGCTATAAGCTTGATATATTCTTTATTCATCTTTCTAGAAAATTTGACTGTTTGTTAAGATTTTTTTATTTTTCGGACTGTCTTTTTACATCTGATACCCATAAGAACAGTGTCTCACAAATTAAGATAGTTTGTTTCAGAATATGAAATTTAGAGGCTGCGGTGGCCACGTGGTTAAGATGCAAGTCTGCAAACCTAAGGTCTTTCACACACAAAAATAATAATTATAATTATAAAAAGTGCTCATATTAGAAATCGCTTTGATTAGAACATTTTGATAGGTGAAATAATGATATCTTCAAAATCTATGCAACAACTCGTCGAAAAAAATTCTCATGAGAAAGTTTAATTTTGATATTTTCTTTATATTGAATGTATTCACATAATAATCTAACATGCGACTAATTAAAAGATTATCAATAATCTAAGTCGGTGGACATCCTGTTTATTAGGCACATTCCATCACCTGTAATCATCAGGATCTTACCTTGCAATTTGCTAAATTGATTGACAGGTATCCTTACAGAGATAAACTAGTAAATGCTGTTTGTAAATATTTTGAGATGTTGACAAAATGTGTGGGAAGAACGAATGTAAATTATATTATGTAATTTAAATAAATTAATTTGAGATTAATTTGAAATTATTAATCGAAAAACCGACTGGTTGGCGGAATAAAAATACTTTTGGTAAATTCAAATTGATTTAGATCTACATTTCCTTATCTGGCAATATTTTTATAAAATCATTTAAATTATTTAATAAATTTAATTTCCTTCACATCTCTAGTGCCATTTATACAACTGAAAAAAGTTTTAACTAATTTTGAACGCTTGCGGACCGACATGTCTTTTTTAAATATAAATTAATTTTTCATTTAAATGATTTTTTATTATTAATTTCAGTCATATTTAACAATTTTTTAAAAATATATAACTATAAATTTCATTAAAACTGACGAAAAACTAACGATATCGCAGTACACTAGATAAACAAAATTGCAATCGTAAACTTCGCTTTGCCCCCCCACGAGACTTAAACGAGATTTCAGACAAAGCGAGATTTCATGTTTTCGAATTCGTGAATGGTTACTGTGGGAAGGTATATATTGATCTACCTCAACATTTCTAGTGTCCATGTAAATACAAGTCATTATATCAATGTTTCTACTTATCTAATTGGCAGTTATTGTTGAAGATTTTTTATCAATGGTCACCTTTAAGAGAACATGATCAAGGTAACAAGTTATCCCCAAGTGTAATTAATGGTAATCTAATTAATCCTGTTAATACGTTTTTAATAGGAAAGCTTGATTGTGAGTAAGACTATCAGTGTCAGTGAAGTTTTTGCTTATGGAGTTTTTCTGACCTAAGTAGCAACATTCTGTCATTCAGTACCTGATGGACATTAAATCAAGTTACTTTTATCATATTAGGTATTGCATGATATATTGTTAGAACCTTGCTACATTTGTCATATACACATTACATAGGTGAAAATCCAAATCGAATTCTAGGAGATAATATTCTTTATGCCCTTCAGGGTTTTATTCTCAATGTAGATTATTTAAGCATTTTTTTGTTTTTGTGTACACTGGTAAATACATTTATTAAAATGGATCAAACCAAACTAAACTACAACTACTGATGACTTTGAAGCGTCTTAGAAGGCCATATTATGGTTTCATTATCTAACTAAATAAGTAACATAATGAATTGTTTTTATTTGAAACTTCACTTATTTGTCAATTTTGTTGATAATGTTTGCATGTACTATGAATTACACATCTTTGTGCTTAGTCATTATCTAATTAATTCAGAACATAGATATTGTTTGATTAATTTAATAAATTAGATGTATGTACCTGAAATCATTCAGGTAAAAATTTTTCTAATTTATTGTAAGTCAGTTCATGTATTTGAATTTTCCTAATAAATTAATTACGGTAGTCATATGATTATCGTCAAGTTCCCTGAAACCTCTTGACTAAGGACTTGGGATAGAAATATCTTTCCAACAAGTGTTTTCTTTTGATCATGTTTTTCATTAACAATTTACGGTAGTCTATAAAGTAGGAGATTAAATATTTATCTGCCTTAAAAAACAAATTGTTATTTATTTCATCTTTGTGCACCTTCATCCGTATTACTGGTATATGTCCTGAAACCATGTTTTTAAGATAAGTCAAATGTTTAATCACCGGTATGGCAGTTTTAATTTCTGCTTAGTATCATGTTAAAATTGTAGGTGTGCATGGCACAAAATTAACTCTCCTTGTGGACTTCATTGGATAAAATTCCTGATTTTTATCTATAGCTCATCTATAGTCAGTAATATATCAGTATAAGTGAAATAATTTTGACTAGGATAGAAAACTACTTTTACTGTTTATATGCATCTTGCTTTTATACAAGACTGTAGAGTATTAGTTTTTAAATTAGGGGAGATAACTAATATATGTTGGTACGCCCTGCTCTGTATATTTCATGATGTGATAAGTGTTGATTGATTATAATTGACATCTGTGACATATTGATAGGACAGGCAAGATAATTAGATAGTTATATCTGATCATTTATCTTTTGATATCTGACATTTTTACTTTCTGTTTTATGAAAGCTAGGTTATCTCCCCTTCAGCAGACAGTGTATTTGACATTTCATCACACATCGTAATACTAGAACCTTCAGTTGGTACTTCTAACAGTAAAAACAAAGTAAAAGTAAAGGTCAAGATACTATCACTTATATTGAGGCCGAGTCAGTCCTGGAATGATGAAGAAAACTGAAAAAAAAAAAACAACTGACTTTCTCATACTATAGGATCTGCCCTAGGATAATTCAGCCCGAGGTAGGGTAGTGAAAGGCACTGTGATCAGTAAGCTTGCTCTTTTTAAGAAAGTCTTGAATTTCTTTAAAGTAATCTGATTTGTCTTGATGTTTTTTATTAGCATTAAAACCATCTGGAAAAGACATTTAATGTATTAATTTAAGGATAAAACTTGGAATTATTTACACTTCATTATAAAGATAAAAATCAAGATTTTTTTTTCTAGTTTATGATCTGTAAAGTGTTTTTTTCCATAATTGATATTACCCGGTATCTCAAAACTGCAAATCCTTCTTTAGTAATTGATGCTCAAATACTAGCTATTGCCATCCAGTGTTAGTTTTATCATTGATTATGTTTTAAATTTAATATATCTCTTTTAAATATGATGCCATCAGATTAAGATATTTACATGATTAGGGGAGCTTCCGAAACTTTTGTAACACCAACCAAGTTTGAGCAAATTCAAAACAAAAAAAACGATTAGCCATAATTAATTATGGAGGTTAATTCCTTTAATCCAATTAGTGTGTTTATTTATTAGTCAACCTTTGTTCAGTGATCACGTGATTAATGATGTAAACAAATAGCTACTATAGGCTTACTATACAGAAGTGATGTGTGTTCAGCTGTGAAATACACAACAGTTTGACACAGAAAAGTTAATATACAAATAGAAACGTAACATTCACCAACTAGTTTTATTTTCGCCAATTTTATTTTGAAATCACCAGACACTTTCACCGATTACAATTTTGTTTTGCAGATTCAAATATTTTTCGCAATTGGCGACACTGGCAATCGACAGCGCGAACTTTGTATATGGAGTATTTAGATTTGATTTTTGCATTGTTTTCCAAGAGATGACTGTTGTCTCCACACTGACTGTCAGACATATTGTACCATAAAGTGTAATACCTGTAAATACCTGTTGACATTTTGCAAGTGTCTTTCCAAAGTCTGGGTTTTACATTCTATTCCCCATTTGCTAAATCATATGTGACGTTTAACTCATGTATAACATTTTAACTGTTGGTGGATGTATATAGTTAATACTTTTCTACTTTGATCAGCAAATTGCCAACAACATGGCAGATTCATGATAAGTTTTTATTGAGTTTTTGCTGTTGTAAGTTTTATTTATAGTAAGGAATGAATTACCTAATTTTGTGTTGATACATCAGATATGATTCAGTATTAATAACATCCAAATATTCAATAATATTTATGATAAACTCTGTATATTCTATATTTGTTATCAGTAAATCCAACACTACATAAAGGTCTGAATACAGCTGTGACATGTTTGCTAGCCTTGTATCACTGTTATAACAACATGACGTCATAGTCAAATAAATAAGTGTTCAATACCTTATAATGCGATAATATATTGATTGTGTAGAGAGTTTACCGAGATTGTTTAGACTACTGGATGTGATTGATTTTTGGAGTTGTAAAATGAAATAATTGGTAAAAATTATAATATTTGTTTGTTTGTTATCATCAGTCTATCAGGATAAATATTGATTGATTGATGAATTTTTACATTATTATCAGGTTTAACTTATGCTTTATTAGTTATGTTTGAAATATTTTATGTGTAATGATAACATGTTGATAACTTAGGACATATTCTGATTCTTAAAGCACAGTGTAAAAGGTAAATTGTACTGAGGATCCAGAAATTATCAATTAAAACATGATTTATAGGATTCAATTCTAAGGATTGATGGAATTTATTGGGATATGATGTAGAACAGTGGGATGAAAAGCCTAAAATTTTAAGAACATTTATGTTTTCATATCATAGTTACACCTTGGTGAGTGAGTCATCAAATAGTCTAATTGTTACATATTTTGAAAACTTTTTTTTCATATTTCAATTTTTCTTTTGCAGAAACAACTCCAAGTAGTGGTAGTATAGAGGTGACTGAGAGTACATCATGGGAAGATAACTCTGAATGTAAAACTCCTGTCAAATTTACTGGTAAAAAGATTAATCTAGAGGATAAACCAGAAAAGGTAGACTTGTATGGAAATAACATTATACAAGAAAACGATACAACAGAATCAGTAGATAGAGAATCTATAGCTAATCTTGCCTCTACACGAAAACAGTGGGAAAATTTATTACAAGCATCGCCTAAAGACACAACTCAAAAAAATACCCCAAAGAAAATTTCGCCAGTGAAACATTGGGAGGTTAAATTACCCTATAAACCTGTTACTTCACCAGAAACAGAAACTGTTGCCAGAACACCTTCTCCAGAACCCCAAAAAATGGAGGCAGTAACTTCTAGTAACAACTATGAAAATGAAAGTGCCATTGAACGTGAAATAAGACTTGCTAATGAACGAGAACAGATGTTAAGACGTGAACAAGAGGAACGAACTGAGCTTTTGAAGCGCCAGAATGCCTCAAAACAACAACTAAATGTTGAGAAATTTGAAAATAATAATAACAATAGTAATGAGTTTAAGACAATGTATCATGAAATGACAGAAGCAGACAGAGGCTCAGAAATGCAAATGAGGGAGACAATCATACAGCAGGAATTAAATGAGCAGAGGGAGAGAGAACAGGCAATAGCACGCAAATCTGACAAACCAGTAAGTAAATCATTTTCTTAAATCATTTATTTTTATATAGCTTTTTTCTACCATTTTTTTTTCATCCAAGTTGCTTTTGTATGTCCTTAATGAATTGGTTGGAAACTAAAGTTTTGGTTTAAAGCAAGATCTAAAACATTTTACTACTAATTAAATGGAAGTTCCTTTTAGTAAAGCAGACACTGCAGCACAGAGGTAAAAACCACCTGCCTTTCTGCTCTGGCTAAATAGTCTAAGGAATTAGTTTAAATGTTTTTAATTCCACCTATAGTTGGTGATCTCTTGATATAAGTGAAATAATGATGATTAGGATGTATTATTTCAGTTTAACTTATTGCTTCTTTTGAAGTTTATCTTAAAACTGCTTTTTAAGATTGTAGAAGAATACTGTTTACGATGTATGTGATGTCTCGCCAAAATGTATCAGACACCTTACTTTCGATGTTTTATGTTTGTCACATAACAAATTGTTCCTGACGTAATTATTTGTCATTTCTGTACATTATAAACAAATAATGTATACTTAGTAACTTCCTATGGATGTACACATGACATGATTTGTGTTCTCCCGAGCAGGTAATCCTGGTGGGCTGACGACTTTTGACGTAATTATAAACAGGGAGTGATTTTCATGTTTGTATAACTGAGCAATTTGTATAGTTTAAATGGCTGTAAACTTTGATTATTTTTCATGCTTTGCATATAACCTACATGTATAAACTTAAGTTTATGACCCCTCTTCTTCAACAAAATATTTGGTCTGTATATACAACTTATTGATTCTTAAAAACTCTAATTTATTACCTCTATGTCTACAACTGTGGCATTTTCTATATAAATTAGGACCAAACCCATTCCTTTTTATTCAAGTTAAAAAGATTAAGGATGATTTAGTATATATTCATTTTAAGTCTGGTTTCACATATATATACATCTGTACAAGTGTACTGGTACATATATTAACCTGGTTATATTTCATATATATATATATATGTATATAATGTTATTGAAGGTAGGTTCTTATTTGATAGTTTGTTCATTTGATATACATGTATTAATGAATTTCTAAATCAAAATATAAATTAATGAAACTTTTATGGAAATTTTTTATACTCTTAGTGAAATTTTTACATAGATTTTTCTGTTCTATCTGATACAAATTGTCCTCAGTAACAGCCAATCAAATCCATGGCTGGATTGTGGTTTGAACCCATGGCCTACTATATAAACAATTAGTGACATCCACTAGGTCATACCTACCTGCTCTTTAACAATAGGTAATATAAATATATTTTGAGATATTGATACCCAATCAAAATTGTCAAAACCTAACTGCCAGGTATATATAAAAATGTCAAAAAGCTCTTTATCTCTAGGTGGGTCATCATAGAGTTTAAAGATGATTTATAACATAGAATGAATGAGATGGAACAAAAATATTTATTGGGCAAGAATCTAGATATTGCATAAAATTTTTCAATATGCATCATTCAGGGTTAAAATTATGATTAAGAATAATCAGTAAAATTTTCAAAACTGGAAGTTGTGAGATAACATAAAACTTTATAACACTTGACTCTCGGAAAAACTATTTTTTAAATCCTGTAAATAAAATATATATTTATATTGTATGATATATTACATAAAAATTTTTCGTTACTGGATGTTCAGACTAAATAACTACATTATGATTAGAATTGTAAATAAAGTTTGATATCATATTTTATCTTGTGTTTAAATATGTAAGAAATTTATTACATACAACTGAGTGATAAAATATTAATCATCACAGCCCATCTATATCAGACATTATCTATGATTTATTCTTGTTCCTAGCTCGTCATTATAGATTTAAATAGCTTGTTTTGGAGTGACTGTATATGTTGGATATTTCAGTTGTTTCTCCTATTTTTTACAATGGTTTTATTACCAGAGCCAGTGTGTGTATATGTGAGTGATATCAGACATTATTTACAATGTATATGTCCTGATCTAGTTATTTCCATACCTCAGGAGTTGGTTGTATAATTAGGTTTTTTTTTATTCTACTTCTTTTGGGTTTTTTTTTTTTTTTTTTTTTTCGCAGCTGTTAAATTATTTTTCTTTTTTAACTGTTGTGATTTTTATTGACATTTTTACAGCTGGGAAATTTGAATTTATTAAACCGAGGAACTTATGATATTTGTCGCGTTTTCATTTTCCTTGAGGTAGACAGAATTTCTAAAAAATTATTTATAATATGTGTTTTAAACGTGTCTAAAATGTTAAATAAAACTAAAGTAAAAATTTGCCTGACAGATTCTTCAGTTGGATTTTTATTTTGACCCTCAAAATCTGGGTGATATGAATTGAATTTGGAAAAAGCCTTGGGACCAACAAAGTAGTAGTTATCCATGGTACAGATATCCAAGAAAATGACATTTTGAGATTTTTTAATTATTTTGTGTTTTATTAAAAAAAGGGAAAAATTTAAATATTCAAAAAACTTTATTGCTATTTTTTTCTATCTTCAGGAGGATGGTGATATGCCTGAGTCAACAGAAAGTTTGATTGCAAGGGAGATAAGACTTCAACAAGAGAGAGAAAATGAAATATCCAAACGATATCATTCAACTGAAGAAGAAAGTACTGAGGATGAAATAAATAACACAGAACAAACAAATGGAGGAGAACTAAATTATGAGGAAGCCATAGCATCAAATCAGCATGAAGGAGAAAGTTTAATTGCACGTGAACTGAGAGAGACACGTGAACGTGAGGAAGAGTTACGTAAACAGAGAGAAAGGTTTTCAAAGACAGATATTTCAAAAGAACCTGAACAAGTGAAAGCCCCTGTTCAAGAAATGCCCAAAAAGACAGTTCAGCCACCACCAGTTCAAAGTGTTCAGTCTACTAGAAACTTTTCAACACCACCACAGTCATCTAGTCATGTAGCACGAAATGTGAAAGTAGCCCCAATAAGTGATATTTACGAGGAAGAACAAGAAAGACCACAACCTGTCAAGAAAGCAGAAACTCCAATAGAAAAGGAAATCAGATTAGCTCGTGAGAGAGAAAATGAGCTGAGACAGTTAAAAGGTCTTCCTTTACTTGAGATGCCGAAAGAACCAGTACAAGAACCGGTTACTCCTAAATCGTCGGAATCAGAGACTCATGTGTATTATAAGAGGTCAAATCCTCAGAGTAATTCAATGAAACAATATGCTTCATCTAAACTGCAAAAAGAACTCATGAAACAAAAAGAACGTGAAAATGCTTACAGACAAGAAGGACGGATTGTCACAACTTCTGAGGATCATATTGATCCAGTAAAATACACAGATATAGCTCAGATTAATAACAATGTTCCTGTTAAACGTAATTTTGTCACCAGAAAAAGTATAAGTAGTTTATCAGATGGTGAAAAAACGCCATCAGAAAATGGTGACATTGAAACTAGTAAACCAGTAACATTGACTCCCACAATCCCTCAGTCTAGTAGCAAAGAACCAAAATTCGGAAGGAGATCTATGCCTTCTGCTGGTGGTGCTGTTTTCTCATACAAGGAATCTAGCAATAAAGCAGAATCTAAAATTGAGAAAGAACTAAGAGAAATGAGAGAAAGAGAAGAAGAATTAAGGTATGTTTATTAATAGGAATTTTTAGCTTACATATAGAAGTGTGAAACTTAAAATGGTATTATTAACACCTTGATCAGTCTAAAATAATTCACTTATTTCAGGGATGGTGGCAGAAACTTGATTGTCCAAAGAGAAACCACCAACCTTCTGCAACTTTTACACACAAGGATTTGTTCAGGTGGTATTCTAACAAGTGGTAAAATGTCATTTGATCCAAAGCCAGCCCAGGGCTACCTAGAACCTAAGAGTGTATGTCATACACCTTTGTGTTAAATAAATGCTAGACATTTATTAGGAAAATATTTGGTTCAATCTTTGTATAATGTCAAAGTGTTTGATTAGTAGATTTAGTTTTGTTAACTTTATCTGTAGCATTTATGTGGAATTTTGAACTAACAGTAAATCAGATCAGAATTTCTTCAATAAACATGTCTATTTTGCCTCATTATTTGATGGATCTTAGAAAAACAATTATAGAAATTAGTAGTAACTCAACTAGAGTAGATATTTCTGTGATGGGATGAATTTTGTTTTTTCTTCATGGAGAATAAAAACTATTTAAATGTTACTGTTTGTGGGCTTACCTTTAAGTGTCCTTTATTTTGATGAAACTGATTTTTTAGTTTGTATGAGCTAAGGTACAGTGATATTAAAGTGATCTAACAGCTCAAGTTCTTAACTCAAACTTAGCTTCAGGACTATAGCAGTTATGTCCCTTTGTAACATCCTTTATTTCTATATTTCTTCACCATCTTTTTTGCTTACATTGCTTACATTGAAAGTTTTATCAGTTTTTTGTTACATTAAATCATGTTTTATATATGTTTTATGCCTCATAATTTTATAAGAATAATGTAAACACATTAATGTGGTCTAGCCAGTACTTGAAATAGTCTAAAACCTTTACAACACATATTTGCATGTAATATCTAATGAATCATTTGTTTAATTTTGTAACACATTTTCTATTTTACAGACAAAGTAGAGTTGGAAGTGGTGTGGCATCCCCGAATAAACCTGATAGTCCTAGAGAAATATCTCAAAGCAGTCATCTTAGTTTAGCAGCACAGTGGGAACAGAAATATAGCAAGTGATGGAAGATCTTTTTGTTATTTCGTTAGACATTTCTTAAACATTGTGAATATTCATGGTGCTGAACATGTGATCATCATGTGATCAATAACAATGTGATATGTGTATAGATGTTGTAGAGTTTAGTGGAGAATGCGAGGCTGTGCATTATAAATAAGAAATAATCGTAAAAACTTTATGGTTAGAAGTTTTTTCAACATTGTCATATAATGATTGTGTACAGATTTAATACACTCTTTATTAAGTGATATATGTTACATACATTGTTATGAACAGCACAGAAAACTAAGAACTTGCTTTCCATAAAGCTACTATATATATAGCATATATGCTTACCACTGTTGATGTATGTTAATTGTGTGTCCTCATAGCTATATTTTTATTTTAACAAAATTGTTTTAAGAAAACAGTTCAAATTTTATTTTTTTGATTTTTGTATATTTGAAAAAAATATTCACATAAATATCTATACATATCAAACCTTATTTTCAGCATGATTGATTGGAATGTGAGTGACCTTTGATAAAATATTTCAGATAGATATGATTTTTAGGTCTAATAGAAATGTCCTATGAATGCAGATATCAAGTAAAAGAAGTATGGGATGTTTTTTAGCTGAAATTAAAAACTTGGAAAAAAATTGTGATAATAAAAATAAAAGATATAAAGTTTTTCTTGTAAAATTATGATGTAAATTATGTTATTGCATCAGATATGTTGCTGTATATATTATATATTCTATATAGCCTTGAGGAACTGTAGGAACAATATGCAATATTAAATTATTTAATTGTACTTATTTTTTGAAAAGCACAGAAAGTAGAATATCACTATAGTAATGATCAGATTCTTCATTCAGAAATTAGTTGCAAAACAATTGGAGTTGTTAAAATCACACTATTTTCATTACTGTCTATTACAATGCTAAATATGTGTATAATTTATACGATTTAAAAAGTACACAGAGTTTTTTTTTTAACAAATTCAAACTATTCCCTGATCCTTGCCATTTCTAATCTTTATAAGGGCAACAACTCAGAATCAGAATGTCACAATCTCTGGCAGATAACAGTTTTATAATTCCTGTTATCTCTCAGTTGAAGTTCTTGTTTTCATAAAACATTATTCCTTTTAATCTGATGACATAGTGTTGTCAGTAATCATTAAAAACTACAGGATGTTTTATGTTTTAATATTATTTACATTTCTTCTTGTATCAAAATCAATAAAAACACAATAAAAGCTAGAAGATTAGGTTTATGATTATAGTATTAGTTTGGTATTGGCCAGTCAGCTTGTTTGTTGTTGTTGTTTATTTTTAGAGATAATCAAGATATATCATTAGTTGTTATGGTAATGGTTTTTAATTTATTAGTCAAGAGAACAATTTTTTTCTGGAATTTCCATTGTTTCTGGAATTTTCAGTCCAGTTAAGGAAGAGACAGTGATCTGAAATATAAGGTTTAGCCTAAAAATGTAGGGTTTACACAGAAATGAGTGCTTAATCTTAGTACACAGATTTTTAATATTATCCTATATCAGTGTGTTTTTCATATATCGGGTATATTATATTATTATGGTTTTGACACATACATGTACCATACACATATATCTCTAATTTTAACACAATGTTTTAACAGAAATATAAGCTATTGCAAACATAAGGTGCGGGCCATGTTTTATCAATCATTTTGATGATACATGAATTGTATGTCTTGAACATTAATTTTATCAGTAATATATATATATATATATATATAGTGATTAAAACTGTAATGACATAACATTACACATTATTGTTTCAAAGCTTTTTTTTAAGTTTTATCAAAGATGTCTCGGTGTAAAGTAAACTGACAAGCTAAAAAATCTGATTTTGGCGTTCAAGTTTTGTTGTGATCGTTATTAATTCACACAAGTATATGAATGAATGCTTTGAAATTTCGCTTTGACAAATATTTTATTTTAATATACAAGCTACCTTAAAGTTGTTTATTGTGTAAAGGAAATTTTACAAACTTATTTTTTAAAGTTTAAAAAAATGTTTATGTGTAAATCAATTAGAAAGAAAACCTTTATTTGTAAATCAAGTGCCTTATTAATACGATTTAAGAATTTAAACATAATTTGTTTACTTTCAGTTAATTAATAAAAAAATGAAAGATTAAGTTTTTAAGATTTTTTTCTATCTCTGAATTTAGAAAAAAAAAATGAAATTTTTAACACATAACACTACCAGTAAAAACTTCTATAGGTTATTGTAATTAGGTACTCCTTTATTCTGTAAATTCCAATCTTGACAGGAACATCTTATACAATTTAGAAAAAACAATTTTTTTTCAAAACAAGAGTGATGAATGAAAAGAGTTGTAGTATGTAATACATTGTACTAAGAGTAAAAAAGATCAGAGACTACACAATGTAAAGTTTATCATGAAACTTAGGTCTTTATTGTCATTCATTAAATTTTAGTTTTATCATTTTGATTTCAATTTTTATAATTTATGTAAATATTGCAAAATAAAAAATATAATGATCAAATGTTCTAAATGTAAATAATAATGATTACACTAACAATATTAATCAACCTTTTTTATGAATGGAAATTTTTTCAATAAAATGTTGTCAAAATTTGGATAAATTAAGGATTTTCAGAATTATAAGTTTTTTTTGGTTTGGATAAAAATGATTATTCTGAGATATTGTCGTGTGTAACCTGTGCAATTTTACAGAAATATATTGTTGTAATGATATTTTAGCTATATGAACATTCACTTTTTCTGTGCAACAAAAACATATCTATTTTATACATTTTAAAATGCATATTGTTATATGATAATAAAAAATATATCTATATATATAAATATAAATATATATAAGTCAAATAAAACAAAAATTGAAAAAAGATTTTTTTTTCTTTTTTTTTTAAGTTGCAGCAAAGCCAGTAGGGGTTTATGCCAAACACAGATGTTACTTTTCCTGTGTTGATTTCATCCTTGGTATTGAGAGTAAAGATTGCAAATTGTTGCTATGAAGATTATGTTCAAACAATGACTTTGAACTCGGATTAAGTATGACCTAGCTTTATGGGAATAGCATAACTTGCCTGTACATTGAAAACTTTGTGGTCACACAAATCTGACACTCTAGATCTCATCTGGTATATCTGATATTGTTTTTATTCCTGTGTAGAAAAATTGTGATTTCAATTTTGAATGTAATGAAATGCATGTATATCAAGGTAGCATTTGTTCATTGGGTCCTAAACCTAGGATTTCATTTTACCAATATCATATATAACTTCCAGCAGAGCTATTGCGTTCAAATCACTTGTTAAGAGGTATATATTTGGTGTTTATATGTGATAAGAGATAGTTTAAAAACTTCAAAACTACTTAATATGCAGGTGTCTTATGATCTGTTTGTCCTGTATACATTGTTATCTCAGTTCATGACTGGAGAGAATTGATATTCTTACAGATAAAAATTTGTATCTTTTTTTGATCACGAATTATAACCAAAAGTGATAAAAGTGTCAACTTTTTGAAAATTCTATGGACTTGATGCAAATTAAGAAATTGAGTTCAAACCTTGTAAACAAATATCATCTTGCCCTAATACATGCACATGTATTTACATTGGTGTATCTGTATCATATTTAATTACAGAGTTCTAACTAGTAAATAAGAGCAGAATTGTCAATACAGAAAAAGAGTAATGACAATGTATTTTAATTAATATTGGGTTATACTCAAAGGAAATAAAATTCATGGGTATTCATTTTGGCAAATTACTTTGAACATTTGGAATTATCTGAAATTCATGAAGACTTAGACCTTAAAACTTTAAAATGACTAGAGCTGGGAATAATTAACAAAATTAAGTATTTTAGACAGGGTCCACTAAATGGTTAAACATCAAAGACAAACTGCAATATATGGGATAAATCACTTTAGTTCTCAATATCATATTGATAATGATAAAAATATTGCCATATATTACAAATATGATTGTTCTGCTTATCATACCTTTGTGTTTCTTGATCTACGTCCAATAAATATGGGGTTCTTAGTTTTAAAAGAATGTCAGTGTAAAATACATATTTATCTACAGGTACTTGATAAAAAGATTTATAACTCTCAGTAATTCATTCAAACTATATAAAATGTCAAAAAGGAGAAGAAAATTAAAATTTGGGAGTGTCTTAAATATCCAATCCTGGATCCACTTGTGAATTATTTTATTACTAGGGTAAGATATACAGGTGTAAATACATATACATAAGAATACTGTTTTATATAAATTGTGTCTGGGAAATTTTCCATCACGTTATAACACATTTAACATGTATTTGGTATATAACCACAGAACCACACCCTTCTTTATCAAAAATGTCACCTTATACCAGAAAGATCTGTTTACAAAAGTCATACCAGATCTTGCCATATCTTAATGTAGGTGGCTACAAAGGATGTAGTATAGGTACATGACCCCAGACCAAATGACCAAAGTTTTGGGTTACAACCTTGCTAGTAATTTGTTTTTGTTTTAGATGAAACTCAGGGTTTTCCCATGAATTTCATCTCAAAATATCTAAACTTTCTCAATGTAGACCTGTTGTTCTAGTAGTCATTTAGATGAAGTTTTGTCTTGTAAAACACTTCTACTTAAAAACAGTAGCCAACCTATTTTAAGACTGCCACAAGAGATGGTACCGGTAATTTACAAAATGTACGATACTCATCACCACGATTTGCCAGACCTCTATACTTTACGTGAAACTACATCTAAAGACATCCATATTCTTGGATTAAAGTATTTTGTACAGGAATATATAATATAAATGTTGTAACATTTTATATACAAGAGAAATAATAATTCAGTGAGAGTTAGGTAAAACTTAAGTTTAGTATACATATTGACCTTGCAAAGTGTGAAAGAGGACTGTGTTTTGACGTATCAGTCAAGATTTATGACCCAGCAGCCAAGAATATCTCAAGACAGCATGTATTATTATGCTGCATACATTTACAATGGAATGCAAGTCAGTACAAAAACTAATTGTATCAGAAAGGCTTTTCAATGTGAACATTCAGTACAACAGTTTGTATAATTCTAGATGCATTTAGGCTGATAATTGACCTTGTCTTCAACACAAACTACCAAAACAACAACATTATTGCCATGTGCATTTAGTATTTAAAGAGCTTAAATAACATACTTTAACATATGTTCCTAAAAAAATTAAAATAATAATAATAATAAAACCAATATTGCTAGATTAATTTCTATCTCTTTTCAGTCAGCCAATGTATCACTATTTTCATAAATCTTGTTTATTAATGCAGGAAAGATAACTCATGTATTTATTATTATTAATTACCACTTTATTATTGATTCAACAAATTTACAATCATGTTTCCATGGTTACATTCATTAAACAAAAAGAAAAAAATAAATCACAATCTTAAAGAAGGGAATTTCTAAAAAAAAAAAAAATAACTTAAGAGATCAGAACTGAAACCTAAAAGAAATTTAACATACCTGAAATACTTGTTGTATACATAAACATATCATGATAATGCACATTCATTCTCAACTCACTTAATAATAAATCTGTAACTTTAGAACAAGGAAGTTTATTTGTTATGTAGTTTGCCTATAACCTCTATAGGGATAAAGAGGTCCAATAAACATAATTCATTAAATGCACACAATAAAATTAAATTCAAAGTAATGATTTTCTGATAAAAAACATTTACCACTTTATATCAAAATAAGATTCATCAATAATGTAGATAAAGGATATTTAAGACATGATTCAATATCAATAATAAATACATATCATGAACCATTGCACTAGATACATTGTCATTTTGCAACTAGATGCATAAATAAAAAATATGCAGAGTTTACAACTAAATACATTGTAAATATATATATATATATAATTTGACATTATGGAACAATGGAGTTACCACAAAGGACTTCAGGAAAGGAAAAGGAAAACCTAATATTGTTGTAGTGGATAAATACAAAATTGTATCCACTGTAAAACTTGAAAATAACATAAGTTACTGATATATGAAAAAGTTTTAATTAGACTTGATGAAAATTATTGTTCCATATAGTTTTTGCCATCTAGTTTTCAAAAAGATAATCATTTCCATCCGACATTTTTTCACGTTTATAGTATATCCCTTAGGTATGGGTAATATCTACTGTAAACAAAACAATAGTTATACATTAAATCATTTAACATAGAATATACCTATACACTTAACTTAAAGATTTATATTTTGTAAAACAAATCAGTCTAATATCAGTTTTTAAGAAGTACAATGTAATTACATCATTTATCAATAATTCTTTACAGATTTTTGAATCCATATATACAAAATTTTGAATATGTACATGATAAAATATAGATGAAATATAACAAATTTTTATTCTTATTATTTACTTAACAGTGTAGATAATAGATTATGGCATAGGGAATCATTTGCATTCTAAAATCAACAAGTTATGTCAGAAAAACAGCATAGCTTAACAACATAATCTTGTTTATCAAAAAAAAAAAAAAAAAAAAAAAATTAACACTGCAAGTTATTCAATATCATATTAAAAGTCTACTTTCATAATAACAAAAGAAAGTTGAATAATTAAAGCTGTAATTTGTTCAATATGGACTTGCTTATAATAAATCAAAATCTTTGAAATAGAAGAAACATTGATATTGATATGTAGAAATGTCTAAACAAGACTCTTAATTCTGTAGTTTCTGACATGTGCAATAACAATAAATATACTGTATCAACAATTTTTTTAATGGAACTCTGAGAGCATTTGAAAAAAAGATTTATGACTTGCCTCCACACTATAGTAGCAGTGTAACAAAAACTTTGTGCTTGACTTTTTAAAACCATAAGTCATTTTTTCAATAATGTAAACCTACTGTCAAGTAACTTGTATGATTAATATTGGATAAAGGGAGGTAAGTTGTTACAAAGCATTTATCAGTACATGTATATCGGTATACAATAAGAATATATGATACATTGATTTAACACAACCAGTATGAAGAATTTAACATTTTTATGCAGAAACAATGAGGACCCAAGTTCTCACCTGAGAATAATTTGCATGTTTATTTTCTTAAAAAACAATTTAAAATCAACTTTTCTTATTTGACCTAGTGATCATCTTTTTTACTTAACATGGCCTGCATGAACTGTATCCAGCTTTTATCAAAACCATTAGAGCAGGTTGAATGAAGAATAAAGATTGACCTCCAAAGTGTTAACAATGAAAAGTTGACACTCAACAGACAGCTAACAGGTTAAATATATAAACATGTACTACAAAAATGTTTTTCTTTACACAGGCAATGACTATGTCTCTTAAATCATTTAACTTCATAAAAAATTACACTTTACAAAATATCAAAGAAGCTTGTAAATGCATTTCAGACATATGAATATGTATTTAAAATTCATATGTCTTTATACAACAAATTTAAATTTACATTAAAAAAAACAAAAAAATATTAAAAAGTATAATAAACATGCTTCATAATCTCTAGTTAGTGGATTTATAAATATTTCAACATATTATGCAATTATTTTCAAAATATAGATTTTAATAAAAATCACTAGTGAGTGAGTAATATACAACAAATCTGCCTGATTACAGCCATCTGTTATATACATGTACTTTAAAATGCAACAATGTCTCAGTGCACATTTTTATACAGGTTAGAAGTACTGCAATAATTATCAAAAAATTAAATCATTCTTTCTTCAAATTTTGTTAAAACACTTAAAATGACATTAACTAGCTTTAACAAATTTCATTGATAATATAAAAATATCCATAAAATGTTAACAAATATGGCAGACTTCATTCAAAGTAAATTTTTATTTGCAATATCAAAACATAATTTATACATGTACATATTATTATTATTATTATTATCATATACATATACAGTATAACCTGCTGTAGAGTCCACCTCTATATAAAGTCCACCTGTCTATAACAACCTGTCTGAAGTATCCCAAATGGATTTTACTATATAATGAACCTCTATATAAAGTCCACCTGTCTAATGTGAATAAAGTCCACCCTTTTCAGTCCTAAATGACTCCAGAACCTGTCTATCAAGTACACTTCTTTAATATAATTTTTTATTAAATTTCATAATTTCCCAATTTTTTTGCAGTTAATATCAGCCACATGTCTTTGATATTGTGATGTATGAAGATTGGGAATAAATAATTTTAATATAAATTATTGATCACACTAAATACAATGTAGTAACTTACATAGTTTAAAAATCTACTGTAGTAAAGACTACAGTATTGACTGATATTAAGCAAAATTTTGAGGAAAAATATATGAAGTCATACTTATCATGTCAACAACTGAAGCCATCAGACATAAGGTAGAAATACCCATTGTTATCTATTATGTTTTATATATAATTGTTTAATTTGTGACAACTCTGCTGCTACTTGTAACAACAAAGACACAATTAGTCAAGTGTATATAATAGGTAGAGTTTAACCAAATAATCTTTTCTGATGTACAGTTTATCAAATTTAAATAGTTTTTTTTTTTAAATAATTATTTCTGAAAAATCTGTTTTTAAAAAATAAAATGAAAATACCGGGTAACTTTATTAATGTATATAGGTACTGTAATGATGTTAATTAATGTTAAAAGGTACTACATATTTTCACTTTTTTAGCTATTTTAAACACTGTATGTTTACTCGTACATATAGGAACCCTCTATATAAAGACCACCTGTCTATTAAGTCCACTTTTGCTCAGTCCCCTGGGTGGACTTTATACACAGGTTATACTGTATATGTATAAATCTTTAAATAAATCTGTTAGACCTATAGAAACAAAGGATTTCTGTTCTATCAAATATTTTTATTTAATTATCAGATGGGTCTGTGAAAAAAAATATAAAGCAATCATTATAGGTCATAAACATCTATCAACAGAGTCAAATGTCACATTTATAACAGGGTAATTTAATTATATCAGCATTGGATTTTTCCAATTGATTTTAATAAAAATACTTTAAATACTTTAAAAACTAGCCATTTAAAAAAAAAAAAATTGGTGAAATTTTTTAATTAAGAAATTTTAATAAAATGTATTACATAATAGCTTTCTTTGTAAGAAGTCTCCTTGAGATAGCACAACTATAAAAAAATAATCATTCCACAGTTGTCCTGTCACATGCTATTTGATTTGCACCTTTATACAATTAAGAAAAAGGATTGTCATGTTTTTTTTTTGTTTTACTTTTTATTGATTTCATACTCCTTATATAAATCTTGAACTATTGACAAAAAAATTTCAAATAATATGTATTTCAGCTTTTTCAAACCAACCGAAATAAACAATGGCTAGAAAGTAGAATACATAATTTTTCTCATACTAAATGTACCAAAAACATCATGTTATGTAAAGTATCCTGATACCATCCTTATCTTGTCCCATGTGGCAACCATTTATATTGTTTATACTAGAAGGGCAAAATATACTGATACATTGATAATATCTGTCCAGCAGCTCATATTTTGGTATTCATGGTACAAGTTTCAAACAATGGGTTACCATAGGAAAGATAAAAATCTCCATGCCTATTTTTATATTAATTTTGCTGCAAAATCCTATTGTCTGACATGGCAATTAACATACAGATCATGTTTGCAGTTTATTACACATACTGGTAGTAATCAAATCAAGCACTGAGCACATGTGAGAAAAGGAAAAGATTAGGATAGTCAAGAATGATGTTCTTAAAGACTTCCTGCTAACATTCAATATCTAGAGCAATGCATATCCAGAATATACTACAATATAACCTTAAAGCTACATTAAGTTTTTCTATGCATAATATATAAACGGTGCATGCCTCTCATTAAAAATGAAATACTTGGTTCCATGATAAAACCATTACTTACATTGAAATACAGGGGGAAACCCACTTCTAGTTTGATCTACCAATGATCTTATTTTAGAACATTAATCATATAATTCTTTATCAAAATTGAGGCAATGTCAACAAACACAGAAAACTTCCACACATGCTCCAAGTTGATAAATATCATATCATCTAGTTGCCCCAAGCTTTCAGGATTTCCGTTTATTTATAGACTAATAAGAGTGAACTTAATGAAATGAGTCACATAGATTATAAAAACAACCATTTTAAATTGATAAAAATCTTTTAAGAAAATTCATTTTTTTTTAATAATGAGTAAACTTAATGCAGCTTTAAATAGTTTTTTGACGTATCATTGCAAGTTAATATAAACATGATACTGCTAAAACACAATGTAACAATATATGGTTATTGCTCATTATCCAAAAAAAAAAAAAAATCTGTTTCTATCATATCATAATCATCTCTCAATAAACACCAATTATAATAATAACCCTCAATTACTTTATGTTTTTCTTGCTTTTCTTTTTAACTCCTCCCTGATATTATTGTCTAAACTCTGCATAACACTAAAATCTGACTAGTCAAAAATGACATTAAATCAAGCGTTTATTTTATTTTTGTTTTCATGATCACACTTTTGTGAAAATAATCTGCACACAATAAACTTTAATATCTAACAAAGTAAACTTAGCTGTATGTACAGTTTATAAATATATATATATATATATATATATATATATATATATGTTTGATTTATTGCACTATATCTATAATGTTTTTTAAAATAAGGCAAGAATTCTGAACACGACTGTTACAAGACTTATAACAATTAGTAAAATACAATCATGTACAAAGTTGAAATTCACAAATTTCACTATAATCTATCAGTTAAACTGGTTTTACACTGATTTGTTTATCCCACATATCACTGCTGACCACAATGATCTTCTATCACTGATTTATAAATCCCTCATATCATTGAGGACCACAAATGGAAGCAGCAGACACTGACAAAATCCTCTATATGTGTCTGCATGCTATGTACAGGTAAGTTAGGATTTTGTGGTGTGTGTTCCTGTTCTGTCATGGCCTCTCTAAATACTGCACACAGTTCCTGTAAAACAAATTTATATTTAACATTCTTGAATATATTCAGACTTTATTTCCTTAAATATTTTTTCAACTTGTATTTGAACTTATGATATTATGCAACAAATTTCAAATTTATTTCAAATAAATTTCAAATTATTAAACTTTATATGATTCTTTTAATTCATCATGAAGAGAGAAAATTCTAGCCTAAAAAGTTTAGTTTAGAGGGGTTCACCATAAGTACAGTTTGTAGAATAATAACTCAGATAGAATGTTTGCTCCATAATATGAATCTGACTTAAAGAATTGAAGTCTTACCCAATAAGATCTTTGCTTGGTTATATGAAAACCATGTGTCTTTAAAATGACATTTTCACACTAAAGCTTTGATGGCTTGCTTACCAACTACATTAATGGTTTCCACCCTAGCATTCATATAGACAAACAGCCTGTGACAACTGTCACATTCAAACACTGTTTGTCTATATGATGCCATTTTAATCCCTCATGTACCACCTATGTTAGTTTAGAGAAAATACACACATTTGGAACACTGTCTGCAAGTTCTCAACAACAGAGTTTTCTTTAAATGGGGCATGCTATAAACTGGCCTGGCCTAGCTTTTGTCAAGAGGACACTTTAAGAATGTTGGATGAATTTTGGTAAAAAATAGGGATATGTCAACACACGACATAAAAACTAATTACAATACCTGACTTGAGTACAAAGTGATTTAAAAATCAGTTATTGGACATGATACACTACCTACTTACTAATTCATGATCATTGTGGTAATCTATACACTATCTACTTACTGTTCTATGATCTGTATGGTTAATTTATACACTATCTACTTACTGTTCCATGATCTGTGTGGTTAATCTATACACGTATCTACTTACTGTTCCATGAATTGTGTGGTCAATCTATACACTATCTACTTACCATTCCATGATCTGCGTGGTTAATCTATTCACTATCCACTTACCGTTCCATGATCTATATACTATCTACTTTCCGTTCCATGATCTGTGTGGTTTATCTATGCACTATCCACTTACTGTTCCATGATTTGTGTGGTTAATCTAAACACTATCCACTTTCCATTCCATGATCTGTGTGGTTAATCTATAAATGATCTATTTACTATTCCAAGATCTGTGTGGTTTATACATGAACTTATTACTGTTCAATGATCTGTGCCGTTAATCAATACACTATCTACTTACTGTTCCATGATCTGTGTGGAAATCTATACACTATGTACTTACTTTCTATGATCTGTGTGTTTAATCTATACACTATCTACTTACTGTTCCATGATCTGTGTGGTAAATCTATACACAATATACTTACTGTTCTTTGATCTGTATGGTTTATCTATACACTATTTACTTACTGTTCCATGATCTGTGTGGTAAATCTGTAGACTATCTTCTTACTGTTCCATGATCTGTGTAGTTAATCTATACACTATCTACTTACTGTTCCTTGATCTGTGTGGTTTATCTATACACTATATACTTACTGTTCCATGATCTGTGTAGTAAATCTATACACAATATACATGTACTTACTGTTCCATGATCTGTGTGGTTAATCTATACACTATATACTTACTTTTCTTTGATCTGTATGGTTTATCTATACACTATATACTTACTGTTCTATGATCTGTGTGGTTAATCTTTAACATCATAAACATATCCAGCAAATTAGGATTTAAAATAACCTGAAAAAGGATAAACAAGATTACAAATATCTAGATTAACTGTCACAGTTGTCTTCCATAAATCTAGCTCTGTCACAGTTGTCTCCAATAAATCTAGTTTAGATCACCTGTCACAGTTGTCTCCCATAAATCTGGCTTACAACAACTGTCACAGTTGTCTCCCATAAATCTGGTCTAGATCAACTGTCACAGTTGTCTCCCATAAATCTGGTTTAGATCAACTATCACAGTTGTCTCCCATAAATCTGGTAGTCTAAATCAACTGTTACCATTGTCTCCCATAAATCTGGTCTAGATCAACTGTCACAGTTGTCTCCCATAAATCTGATTTAGATCAACTGTTTGACTGTCTCCCATAAATCTGGGCAATGATCAATTTTACAGTTGTTCTCCATAAATCTGGTTTAGATCAACTGTCACAGTTGTCTCCCATAAATCTGGTCTAGATCAACTGTCACAGTTGTCTCCCATAAATCTGGTTTAGATCAACTATCACAGTTGTCTTCCATAAATCTGGTGGTCTAGATCAACTGTTACCATTGTCTCCCATAAATCTGGTGGTCTAGATCAACTGTCACAGTTGTCTCCCATAAATCTGATTTAGATCAACTGTTTGATTGTCTCCCATAAATCTGGGCAATGATCAAATATTACAGTTGTTCTCCATAAATCTGGTTTAGATCAACTGTCACAGTTGTCTCCCATAAATCTGGTCTAGATCAACTGTAACAGTTGTCTCCCATAAATCTGGTTTAGATCAACTATCACAGTTGTCTTCCATAAATCTGGTGGTCTAGATCAACTGTTACCATTGTCTCCCATAAATCTGGTCTAGATCAACTGTCACAGTTGTCTCCCATAAATCTGATTTAGATCAACTGTTTGATTGTCTCCCATAAATCTGGGCATTGATCAAATATTACAGTTGTTCTCCATAAATCTGGTTTAGATCAACTATCACAGTTGTCTCCCATAAATCTTGTTATAACATAAAAAAAAATAAAATATTTTTTGAAGACTAATATAGCCAATGTTTTTGCATAGAAATTGTCATTATGATGTCTCATAAATGCCTTAAATCTGCATGGAAACATAAATATGGAAGTCAAATTATACATTATTTAGATTGTTGAAAAGTTGTTTATCTAAATATGACATAAAAAGACAAAGTCAGTGCAAAAGAAATATTTTATCTTTGAAAACTTAACTGAGAATTTGACTTCATTACTTTTATATATAATTAGATTTTTGGGCATTTACATTAAATCAAAGATACTTTCCTTTAAGTCCCATTTACAGGACCCTTTAAAGAAGATTTGACTGTAATATTGTCTATAAATCAGGTCATTTGACCAGAATGAACAACAATAACATGAGACATTTACCATTGCAAATAAAAATGCTAAATGTTCTAAAGAACGTCAGACTGAAAATGCAAACAAAATTACAACTAAATTGAATTTAAAGTATATCTAAGAAATCATCATTGGAATACCAAATTACAATTAAAATGGTGTCCTCATTTTTAATTTTCAAAAGAAGAGTTATCAGTATGTCTAAAACAGGGCTCCGGAAAACTTTGACTGGGGTGCCGGACATTTTTCAAAGCAACCGAACCGTACCACCGATCCTGTGTAAAGCAAAAAAAAAAAAGAAACAAAAAAAAAAAAAAAAAAAACGTACCACCGTTGTTATTGTGTTATTGTCGGTGTATTTTAAAAAGATTTTAATTTTTAATTTCAAATAGATTTGAAAAAGGATTTAACTACTACATAGAGGTTACTTAGGTACATGTGGTCAGGCTCATGTGTCCACATAGTGTCGATTTTTGTACTGTTGGCGTTGACGACACAAGGTTTGATGGCCATCTTTGTTTATTGACAATTGTGCATTTTCGTTTTTCCGAAGGTACACAAACTTTACTGAACCTCATTTTGAGACCTCTTTGATTGTATTTAGACTTTTTAAAATTATTTATTTATAACTAAACAGTTTGCAAAGACCATACGATGCGTGTTGTTGTCTTATTTGACATCCCGCGTGGAACCTCTTTGATATAATCCGACGACCATGACCTTCAAGGATCAACCCTCGTTATCAGCTGTTTATGGCTTCCAACTGTCAAGCGATGTGATTACTTAAAAAACAACTTAACAACAAAATTAATGAGGGTTCGGACGATGAAACAAAAGGAACAGATTGAGACCATGGATTCTAACTGATCAATAAACAAAAGCCTAATTATTAGATCTGTAGTATTTATTGAAAACGGTTGACAGGTGATTGCAAACAATACTCGAGAGTAAAATAATGACCGACAAACGTATTTACGTGTCCGATTAACTGAATTCTATTATTAACTAAAAATGTCCGACAAGTGATTTTTCACATCGGACAAAAATATTTTTTGTCGGACATGTCCGGCAAATATGACCGTTTCCGGACCCCTGGTCTAAAAATACTATAAAGCAGGTGATTGTATGATAACTGGATAGTTCCAGATTCTAACCACCCTCTTCAATAATTACATGTATATTACATTATTTACTTTGGTATGTTTTCACTTACAATATACTGTATGTGTCCATCAGCACTGCTGAAACAACGATGAGTTTCTGGATAACGAGTCAACAGGTACTTGTACAGACTTTTATACCACTGAAAACTCAGGTTATAAAACGGCATCAGTTGTTTGTCGATTTCAAACAGCGGTTTCTTGACAACCATATCTAACAATGACTGTAATTCCTCCACAGTCAGCCGGGTCAAATACTGTTGGATATGAAACAAATGAGATATAAAATTATATATATAAGATAGAAATATATATATATATATATATATATATATATATCTAAATGTCAATTATTGATTTAGTTAAAATTAATCAGTATTTAAGGAGCAAATCATTTACTTATTATGGTTTGATTATAAACCTTGGTTAAATTACTGCAACTGGGCACAGAAATAAATGTAAAATCAAATTCTATAATTAAGCTAAATCTAGTTGTTAATTATAATAGTTAAGACTAAATAAAAATCTGGTTTTGAATGAAGTATATATTCAAGGCAAGGGTAATAGTTTTTTGTGCTTGTATAGTTTACATATCAACACTAATATTTACAAATTCTTAGAGGTATTAAACAAAAGCTTCCTGAATACAGTCTATAAAAATTATAACCAAAAACTTAACACTAGATCCTGACATTCAGCTCATCAAATAAAAATACAGTCGCCTAACACATAGGTCATTTACATGATAATACACAGAAAAATTACATCACCTTCCCAACATGTTAGCTCATACAAACACAGAACACTTACACCATCTTTACTCTCCTCTGTTTCACTTCTCTTTTTTCTCTTTCCATCTTCTTCTGCCTGATCTCCCACTAACATTCTCTGCCATAGGTTATCTCTTCTACACTTTGTCTTAGATTCATTCACCATATCTTTCATTTTTTGCCTAACATAATTACCATAATATACATGTATATATAATATATAGAATATTGTAGGCATTAATAACTCGACTGAGGTCAAGATGGGGGAAATTCCGCCCTTGTGGTCAGATTTTTTTCATCTCAAACTCTGCTAAGTCTCATTTGAGATGAAAAATCTGACCACTTGACCAGAATTTCTTTATCTCGACCTCAAACTTGTAATAGATTCTCTTTATATATATATATATATATATATATATATATATATATATATATATATATACTTTAAACAAAAGACAGTGTATAGTAAGGTGTCTCTGATGACAATGTTTTTATTACAATATTTATATGCTCATTTATCAAGGATATAACATTATTTCAATATGCATTATTTATGATGTCATAGTGATGTCACCCAGTATCAGGGTGCCTATCATATCAATTATTAAAAAATAGTTCGCAACAGGATACTACCTAACATTTATGAGGAACTGACATGTTTGTATAACTGTACATACAGTAAAATCTCGATTCCTAACCAGCATTTGTTCAGTACAGGGATAGTCTAGATAGACTTAGATGGAAAAAAATTAATTAGACTTGGACTCCAAAAAAGACAAATACAGTGGCAAAAAAGTGAGATGGCAGAGTTTTCAAAGGGAATTACATCAAGATTTTACTGCATTTTAACTTTATTATCAACTTTTGTCCATAAATTGCAGGGTGCCCACCCACTTTCTTTGTCAAAAATATAGGAATATAGGAATTTTTTTCCAAAATATAGGAAATTTATAGGAATCTGACTGAAAATATAGGAAAAATATAGAAATTTTCAAAACATTGAATTGCTAAACTGAAAGAAATTACGGGTTGTATACATCACTGATGACTACAATGGCCTCCTCCACCCCTCACAGCCATTCCATGTTCAAGCCTCTCCTCTATATTTTTTATAGGAATTCTTTTTTCAATGTGCATGTCAATTCAAGACATTCCAATGATTTCTTAGAAAAACTAAAAATGATGTATACAACCCCAGTCACTGCTTTGTGTGAGTGAACACAAAAAGTCTTAACACAAATAGAAACAAAAACATCCCAGAAAATATAGGAATAGTGTGAAATATATAGGAATTTTAGGCCTTTTTGAAAAAATATAGGAAAAATATAGGAATTGCCAATTTTATAGGAATTTATAGGATTTTATAGGAAGTGGGCACCCTGAAATTGTCAATAAATTTTTTTGTCATCAGGTAACAGTGTAATTGCATTTTAATTATATCAAAATTTGATATTATGAAAATATTTTATTTGCATTAACTCTTGTGAATTCAAGCAAACAATTCATTTTACAATATCCTCATCAAATCTGTATAAGGTATTAGACATAATCTCAAGTTTTTATTTATACACAATTTACCTTGCTAAGTGTGATTCTTCCATCAGTATCTGGTAGGCAGGTGATTCTTGTATGCGGTATCTAAGACATTTTGAGGTATGGGGTCTGATTCCTATATGTTGTTTTACTGGCACTGGCAGACTGAGGTCTGAAATATGATAAAGGGTATACATGTACATAAATACATGTTTGTTTTCATTTTATAAAAGATCAAAGAAAATTGTCAGTTGTGTTGAATTGTATATAATAAAACTCTGATATCAATGAATGAATTGAGAAAAGGAACATTATCAATTTATGAGTTTCTTTGAAATTAATATCAATTTTAACGAATAAGAATTAATCTTACTTGCAAAAATTATCAAAATTTACCATTTAACATGTAAAGCACAATATAAAGTGGCATGAAGGAGGAATATATTGTAAGGTGGCAAAAATAGCAACTGATTTATTCTAGTGCATGTGCACATCAGTCTCTGCTTTAATACAGCACAAAACACAGGATATCACTAATAACATGACCAAAATTACATATTTAAATCAGTTAAGCTGCAAAATTCAATAATAAATCATAATTGTTTCAGAAATATCAGCTGGCTGTTCTATCATAAATATTGCTCTTAATTAAAATTACACCATAATAAAACATGTTGACTGCAAAACAAAATTTGTTTATCATGAAAAAGTTATGATTTACTGGGAGTAGTAAACAGCAGAATAGTGTTAAATAACACTATGGGGTCTTGTTTCGTTTCTTCTTCTTTCACAAGAGCACCATGTTCTGTCATAATCCTGGTTTATTAAACCAATGATTTTCTCCAAAATAAACAGCATCAAAACAAATTTTTTATTTTAAAATGAATGACATTTTATCCCTAAGATTCAAAGCCTTCTAGTTATTGACAAGATTAAAAAAGAAAGTAATTTTCAATTCAGTGACCTTCATATACAGTGGTCAGCAGGTCTGTACAAAGTAGAATTTATAACAAGAACATTTTTAATTTTCATACCTGAAAAAAGTAAAGAAAACATCATACCTGATAATTCCTGCATCATGGACTTAAAACCACCTTTCTCTGTCACATCTTTAGGGAAGAGTTCACGTCTGCTGGTTAACAAGATAAAGTAATGAAGTTTTAAACTGTTACGTTCAGCCTCACTTTGAAAGTTGACAGACTGTGAATCATGAAATATCACCAGGCCTATACTATGTTCATCTCCTTTTGTTTTCAATCCTTTCTGTGGAAGCACTTGTTCACCTCGCAATTTATGATGGATAAAAGCATATTCATTAGCTCTGATGAAGTAATACTCCTGAAAAAAAAATACATTCCAGTATGAAAAATAAAGGAAATAATTTAAGCTACCGAACTCTTAAAGGAAATTGAATTCCATCACTTTATTAATTTACAGAAAAATACCTTTTTAATTTTGTTTTATGGTATATAACATCAAAATACACACTTTAATTAAGTGACATTCCTGATTGGATAAAAACCTGTCCGGAAGTCCTGATACTGATAGGTATGTATGCAATGCAACAATGCACAAAAATTTTAAGTAATGTTTTGAACTACTCACTGTGACCTTAAGTAACTTTTTCACTTTTATTCAACAAAATTGGTAAAGTGGTCTAAAAATATTACAATACTGATATTGAGACAACTCTACTGTTTGTCAACTATATTGACTGTATTTATACAGATAGGCTTATGCCAAAATATTGACGAAGACACATCATAAAAAATTATTTACCTCGTTAAAATTAGAATAAAACAAACATTTTATATATAGGGGTTGATATATGTCTGAAATATAAAACCCTGTTTCTAGTAAATATTTATTGATTATTCTATGTCTACAATACATATATATTTGTTAATTATTCACTCCAGTATGAGTTTTTACTCTAGCCTGTGTGGTAAAATATCTCAAATGTTTTTATATCGCACCCTTATTCAATATATATCAAATTATACTTTCAGAAATACTTGAGACATCACAAATAACCTGGATCTGATTTTGCTTTCATTTCAAAAATAAGGAAAATTGATGTTAACTGTTCTGTTTGCTTCATAAATCATAACAAAGGTTGGTGGGGAAAAAGTTTTAGATTTCCTACTAATAAAGTATCCTGAATTAGTTGAGGAACAAAATAAGTGGAACACCAAAAGGCTGCACTCCCCCAATGGCCAATATCACAGCACAAAGCCTAATGAAGAGACTTTAATATAAAAATGATCATATAATAACCTCTCATTATTACGGTTTTAGCTCAAATGTATATGTATAATGACAAACATCATTCTACAATATATTGCTAGCATGTAAAATTAATGCAACCAAACTTTCCCATATTAAAGTAAATATGATTGATGGTCAACATTCTACATTTAATAAAGTCTGAAGATTTGGTAAACACTGTTTATTGCTATGTTCAAAATTCCCAGGTGTCAGGGAGGTAATTTACTTCATTATAGACAGTTATAAAACAGAAAGAGAATTTTCAAATTTTTGGAACAAGATAATAAAGAAATTGTATGATACTTAATAAATAATTAATGTCTCAAACCACATAACCATTATATAACAAATTATATAGCTTTAAACATGAATCTGCACATCAAACCACATCAAATATACTAAAAACACTTCAAGAACACCTTTTTGACCATGTTGGTGATGAAATGTGTGTGATACTGATGTGATGTTTGTACCTGCATGTATTCACATAATGTGTATAGGTAATGATCCTTAAATTATCTACAATGTACTGCTATATTGAATGTGATATATTTCAACATCTGCACCTTGATGGTAAAGTTCAGAAAGAGTAAGATAGATTGAAGTAATGGTGTTTTATGATGCCAGTCAAATTATCTCACCTGTATACATTCAGGATGACATTTTTAAGACTGTGGAAGAATGCAGAGAGAAAGCCACCAACCCTTGGCAAAAAAACTGACAAAATTTTCCCTGAGCGGGTTTATATTCTAATCTAGGTAGTAAGAAGTTTTATGATCCCTGAGCTGAGATTTTAGACCACTTAACCATCAATATCCAGCAAGTATAGTAAAACCTTTACATCTATCATCGATAGTCTTAAATTAGGACAATTATTACTTCTGATGAGGTGAGATGATGAAAACCAGCCATTTTTCTTTAAACTAGCATTCTATATTTCTAACTAGCCCAGCAAATCAAGGGAGACATCCTTGAAGAATATATCATAATGTTATAATGCCAAACAAAAGTCATATCTAAAATTGATGATGTTCTGAAATTAATATCTTCCTACAGTAGACTCCAACACATAAGACTGTTGTAAAAGCTATAAAAGAAAGTCTGGACTTAGCCTACAACCACAACAGACCAGTGCTCAACCAAATTCTAATGGGATAAGATTGAGATTACTAGACTTTGTCTTGGATGGGACACTAATTCACAGTTAGGTACAAATACAATTATTAGTTGAATAAACTGAAGCAATGTGAAAATGTCTTGCTAAAGGACATCTTATGCAGCTTGATAAGGGGTAAAGACAAAATATTTTAAGGATTTGACTACTATTGTAACAGGAAAGGGGAAAATGTGGCAGCCAAAAGGGACTTAAACCCAGGACCTTCCCACTACTAGCAGGATGCTATATCAACTGAGCTACCCAGCCACCTATCAAGCCCAGTCTGCTACATTGGGTCATGTTTCTCTGTCCTCACTCAAAAATCAAATTATCTTTACAGAAAAAACCAAATCAAATATTAAATAGAATAACAAAATGAGTGTTGTGTACATTTTTATAGTATATTTTTGCATTAAGTAGTAATTAATTGGCAAACATATAATAATGTAAAAATGCTGCCTTTCTTTAGACAAGAAGTCAGCGGTAATATTGTTATTGTATAATTACACAAAATACTGATACAACAATAAGAAGATAAAAAATTAACTTAACAATTTTAAAAAAAGGTTTAGAAGTATTGCCTTACCAAATTGACCTTGCATGTTGTCTGACATTTTTTTTTTGTTGTTGATCAGAATGATGTCATGCATTAAGTCTGATAACCTCAGAAGGTAAAACTGACTTTTGACCTAGTGATCTTATTGGCAATCCCATGTGACGTCTCATCACAAAGAATACGTTGATAGAGTTTAAGACCAATCGGACAAACTGTGGTTCTTTGAATTTATGGAAACTGTTGGGGACAAACAGACAAAAACACATGGAACCAACAAAAATAATATGCACCCTCCTGTTTCACAGTTGGATGCATAACAATTATAAATATGGAGTAATTATGGTTGATAAATACATTTTAATGATTTTCTCTGTAAGTTATTCTCTTTGTTAACCCAGATTTTGAAAAGATAATCACTTGATGGGGATACTACTACAGATATTTTATTTTCATGATTTCAGAACATCAAGCATGTTAGATAATGATACACACTGCTCTATCACATTAACTTACTGTTAATATCTTTATTGGACTTATCTTTCTAATGGTTTTACTTAACTTCTGTGAGAAAGCAATAATGATTCTATCATAAAACATTATCATTAAGACTATCAACTTTTACCCAAAATCTTAAACTTTTGAATTGTGACACAAGTAAGAGGTAAAACATCAGCTGTTGTACTCTTATTTAAGAATTCAATCATGTTGGAATAATCAATAAGTATGTACAGGTATGTACATCACAATGTACCTTTTTTATCCATTTTTTAAAATTATTTTTAAAATTATTTTTTTAATTTCAAAAAAAAAAAAAAAAAAAAAAAAAAAAAAAAAAAAAAAAAAAAAAAAAAAAAAAAATTATGTAAACTTTAAGTTGTAAGTACTATGAACGTCACAAAATTCGAGATATATCTTAGTTAAGGAATTTTTTGTGTAAAGATATGCCTTTATTAAGAACATGACCTTGAACTTACCGTGTCAATGTCAGCATCTACTGCTGGGACCATGGAGATGACCTTCATCTGATGTAACTTTATATGTTGTAACATAAACTCATAAAGTTGTTGACCTGAACAAGGTAAATCCGTTTCTGTGACAACATCTTGGTGTAAATAATTTCTGGAAAACTTTGGTGGGTATGGATAAACTTGCATGAAATCTGACAGAAATCCTGTCAAATGATATCCTTGTTTGAATATTTGTTCTCCACTGATGTACGTCTGAATACAGCGAAGGTGGAAGTCATGTGCAAATGAATGTACATGAATTAGGTCTTTACATTTCTCACATTCATCAACAAACAACAAACGTAACTGAAAAAACACACAAATAATATCATAATAACATAATATTTACATTAATTAACGACTAATGTAGGTTACTGAAATTATGAAAAAATTATAAAACTATAAATCATATTTGAAAGAGATAGACTTACTTTATGCCTTGTTGTGACATCCAATGAACCAGTTTTGTTTCTCAAAGATGTGATGTAGGAAGTGATTGATGAATACATTGGTTAACATGAACAAATGGTGATCAGTGAAGTAATACCCATGTTTCTTTCTGACTTGTTGGTTTTTTTTTTAGACAAATACTTGTCTGACAACCTTAAAGTTGTTATCAATAGTTTTTAATTAAGTTTTTAAAGCTTTAATGTGTCATAAATTATCTCTAAAAATTCATTTTTATGTCCTTGGAATCCATAAAAGCCTTCAAAAGGCAATAATAATACCAATTATCCAAGCCTTTTACCTGTTGATTTATTGTTGCACACAGCCTGGTATGTTCACAGGTATATAACTGTACACAGAAGTATTGTTCTCTAAAACAAATTTCCATTAACATTATACCAGCGGACAAGGTCTTCTGTAGATAATGTATAAGTCCTGTAGGACCATGTGTGGTTTGACTGCCTGATGATGGCTTCTTTATATGTCTGCCTGATCTGTAATATATTTATATACAACAAATGTTACAAAAGAAACAGGTTTACCACTAACCATATAATATTTTTGAAAATTTTTGCAGAATTTGTATTTTTATTTGGCATTTTTTTGTATTCCAGGCATTTTTGTATTTTAGGAAACTAAATTTTCAACATTGTTTTAAACTTACTGACTTCTACATAACTAAGTAGTATTATAGCAATTAACAGTGCTTTATTAGCTATAAGGGAAAATTTTAAAACTAAATCCTGTAATTTTTTGTATTATGCTTAACCCATGCCATTTGCCTCACTATGGTCTACAAAGAACTGCTCTTTGACTCAGGGAATGAGAAATTAATATAAACAAACCCTCTTTTAGGAGATGCTGGTCTGGTCTGTACTTGTAAAAATCCAAGAGATTGTACATATGTAATGTACTGATTAACAAAGCTATGTCGTAACTCTGCATGCCAGGGCTCTTCTTGACCAGCCCTTGATTTAGCTTCATTAACAGGAGAGTCTGTTGGAGTGACAGATGGTTTCTTTTTGCCATCTTGACTATCAGCTCTTTTTGTTCTCATACTGGCATTAGATGTTCCTGAACTGTGTCGTGATCTCTGTCAAAATAAACAAATTTGTTACCAGGTAAAATGACCATGGACAAAATAAATACATGTACCATGTCATTAAATTTGTTACAGAGAAAATGTGACTATTTTCTTACTAAAAACAGTGCTGTGAAACTTTCTACATGTAGAAAAATTCTTACTGAAACAAAAATGATCATTTCTATTATCCTGCATGCAAATCCTTTTAAGAAATTCTAAAAAACTTACTGTTTTTATATCAGATTTTTCTGTACAGGTTGATGTAACAGATACCTGTTTCTGTGTGGCTTTATATTTCTCCATAACTTTCTGTCTCCAAGTGGGACAGAACAGTAAGGGTGTAGCACAATAATGCAGTAGTCTGGATGATCTCTTCAGATTCTGTATCAAGTCATCCTTTAAAGAAAACATTTACAAGAATTACTTCTAATTATATGTCTTTCTTCCCACATCTTGATGGTAGGGTATGATTTATTTGAAATGTTTACATAAAACTTGATATAAACAATGAAAATGATGATGATGATGATGATGATGAAAGCAATGCCAGAAATTAATATCTAAGGCTTACATGTACCTTTGTTTTATCATTATAGTGATACAATAGCCACTTCTTACAAATATGGTCGGTTAGTAACCCCTTTTCAAACTCTTTAACACCACATTATTAATTTCTAACTATTCATGAAAGGATTAAATTTTTATGAATTTCTGTGGTTGCCAATTTTTGTACAAGTTTCTAATCAGCTTTTGAACTTTTTTTTTGTTTTAAGAGTGCACACTTGCTCTCAATGTTACACATCAACATAAGGGGCCAGTTGCTCAAAGCAGCTCTCAATGTTACACATCAACATAAGGGGCCAGTTGCTCAAAGCAATGTTTAATCATTTAATTAGTCAAAATTTGAATTTTGCACATTTCAAATAGATTGTGAATAATTGGTGAAAATGTCAAAAGCAAGTAGAAATTTATCAAATTGTAACACAATGTTATTCAATTATTGATTTTATACTTATATGTACATTTTATTGATGTTTTGATTTTGTGTTAATTATTGATTGAACTAATTAAACAAGGCCAAGAATGTGCCTTGTCACATACTGTAACTGTAGATTTCTTTGCGGTGTATTTATTTTCGCTTATTTCACGGTTGAAGAATTTCCACGAAAATTTGTACCATTGGAACAATAATACATTGAAGTACATAGTCAATATTGCTCTTGTCTACATTAACACAGACCATGTACATTAAATTATTCAGATTTAATGCAATTATTTACAGTAAACCTGTCACTGGTACACTATTTAAAAAACTATTGAATTCAAAATTATTCTGAATCAAGAAGATTTTGATTAGCATTTCTGGGGTTGTGGAAATTTTAGGATGAAGCCATTTTTCACGGAGCCAACATTTTCACAACTGGATATCTGATCGTTTACTGAATAAACTTGGTATGAGCTTTTTTAAAATCATTTCTGAGAAGTACTTACCTGTTAATTAATCAATTTAATCAATTCAAAGAACTCAATCAACCGTTCACTAGTATGCACAATTGCCAATATACTAGAATCTATAGTCTATGTCATTATTGCATATAATGTCGATGTGTTATAGTCTGTTTCATGATCTATGATTTTATAATCAGTTTCATAAATCCGCGAATATTACACCCCACAAAAAGGTCGGAAATTTAACCGCAAAAATTTGACCCCCTGAAATTAAGTACATTAACAGTAAAACAAAAAGGTAGCAGATCAAAAACAAAATTATGTTAAATTTTGTTTTTACTTGTGTTTAAGAAAACTACATAAAAAAGTTTGAAAACAATCTACATAACTACAGATACTGGAATAATACTTATAGACAACCTAAATAACTTACAGATATTGGAATACTGCTTAAAGACAACTTAAATAACTTACAGATATTGGAATACTGCTTAAAGACAACTTAAATAACTTACAGATATTGGAATACTTCTTATAGACAACCTAAATAACTTACAGATATTTGAATACTACTTACAGACAACCTACATAACTTACAGATATTGGAATACTACTTATAGGCAACTTAAACAACATACAGATATTGGAATACTACTTATAGACAACTTAAACAACTTACAGATATTGGAATACTACTTATAGACAACCTAAATAACTTACAGATATTGGAATACTACTTATAGACAACCTAAACAACTTACAGATATTGGAATACTACTTATAGACAACCTAAATAACTTACAGATATTGGAATACTACTTATAGACAACCCACATAACTTACAGATATTGGAATACTACTTATAGACAACCTAAACAACTTACAGATATTGGAATACTACTTATAGACAACCTAAATAACTTACAGATATTGGAATACTACTTATAGACAACCCACATAACTTACAGATATTGGAATACTACTTATAGACAACCTAAATAACTTACAGATATTGGAATACTACTTATAGACAACCTAAACAACCAACAGATATTGGAATACTGCTTAAAGACAACCTAAACAACTTACAGATATTGGAATACTGCTTATAGAAAACCTTAACAACTTACAGATATTGGAATACTGCTTATAGACAACCTACATAACCAACAGATATTGGAATACTGCTTAAAGACAACCTAAACAACTTACAGATATTGGAATACTGCTTATAGAAAACCTTAACAACTTACAGATATTGGAATACTACTTATAGACAACCTAAACAACATACAGATATTGGAATACTACTTATAGACAACCTACATAACTAACAGATATTGTAATACTACTTATAGACAACTTAAACAACTTACAGATATTGGAATACTACTTAAAGACAACTTAAATAACTAACAGATATTGGAATACTACTTATAGACAACCTAAACAACTTACAGATATTGGAATACTACTTATAGACAACCTAAACAACTTACAGATATTGGAATACTACTTATAGACAACCTAAATAACTTACAGATATTGGAATACTACTTATAGACAACCTAAACAACTTACAGATATTGGAATACTACTTATAGACAACCTAAACAACTTACAGATATTGAAATACTGCTTATAGACAACCTACATAACTTACAGATATTGGAATACTGCTTATAGACAACCTAAACAACTTACAGATATTGGAATACTGCTTATAGACAACCTAAACAACTTACAGATATTGGAATACTACTTATAGACAACCTAAACAACTTACAGATATTGGAATACTGCTTATAGACAACCTAAACAACTTACAGATATTGGAATACTACTTATAGACAACCTAAACAACTTACAGATATTGGAATACTGCTGAAAGACAACCTACATAACTAACAGATATTGGAATACTGCTTATAGACAACCTACATAACTTACAGATATTGGAATACTGCTTATAAACAACCTAAACAACTTACAGATATTGGAATACTACTTAAAGACAACATAAACAACTTACAGATATTGGAATACTGCTTATAGACAACCTAAACAACTTACAGATATTGGAATACTGCTTATAGACAACCTAAACAACTTACAGATATTGGAAAATGCTTATAGACAACCTACATAACTTACAGATATTGGAATACTGCTTATAGACAACCTACATAACTTACAGATATTGGAATACTACTTATAGACAACCTACATAACTTACAGATATTGGAATACTACTTATAGACAACTTACATAACTTACAGATATTGGAATACTACTTATAGACAACCTAAATAACTTACAGATATTGGAATACTACTTATAGACAACCTAAACAACTTACAGATATTGGAATACTACTTATAGACAACCTAAACAACTTACAGATATTGAAATACTGCTTATAGACAACCTACATAACTTACAGATATTGGAATACTGCTTATAGACAACCTAAACAACTTACAGATATTGGAATACTGCTTATAGACAACCTAAACAACTTACAGATATTGGAATACTGCTTATAGACAACCTACATAACTTACAGATATTGGAATACTGCTTATAGACAACCTACATAACTTACAGATATTGGAATACTGCTTATAGACAACCTCAACAACTTACAGATATTGGAATACTACTTAAAGACAACCTAAACAACTTACAGATATTGGAATACTGCTTATAGACAACCTACATAACTTACAGATATTGGAATACTGCTTATAGACAACCTAAACAACTTACAGATATTGGAATACTGCTTATAGACAACCTACATAACTTACAGATATTGGAATACTGCTTATAGACAACCTAAATAACTTACAGATATTGGAATACTGCTTATAGACAACCTTAACAACTTACAGATATTGGAATACTACTTATAGACAACCTAAACAACTTACAGATATTGGAATACTGCTTATAAACAACCTAAACAACTTACAGATATTGGAATACTGCTTATAGACAACCTAAACAACTTACAGATATTGGAATACTACTTATAGACAACCTAAACAACTTACAGAGATTTGAATACTACTTAAAGACAACTTAAACAACATACAGATATTGGAATACTACTTATAGACAACCTACATAACTTACAGATATTGGAATACTACTTATAGACAACCTAAACAACTTACAAATATTGGAATACTACTTATAGACAACCTAAACAACTTACAGATATCGAAATACTGCTTATAGACAACCTACATAACTAACAGATATTGGAATACTGCTTAAAGACAACCTAAACAACTTACAGATATTGGAATACTGCTTATAGACAACCTAAACAACTTACAGATATTGGAATACTACTTATAGACAACCTAAACAACTTACAGATATTGGAATACTGCTTATAGACAACCTACAGAACTTACAGATATTGGAATACTACTTATAGACAACCTAAACAACTTACAGATATTGGAATACTACTTAAAGACAACCTAAACAACTTACAGATATTGGAATACTGCTTATTGACAACCTAAACAACTTACAGATATTGGAATACTACTTATGGACAACCTAAACAACTTACAGAGATTTGAATACTACTTAAAGACAACTTAAACAACTTACAGATATTGAAAAACTGCTTATAGACAACCTACATAACTTACAGATATTGGAATACTGCTTAAAGACAACCTAAACAACTTACAGATATTGGAATACTGCTTATAGACAACCTAAACAACTTACAGATATTGGAATACTACTTATAGACAACCTAAACAACTTACAGATATTGGAATACTGCTTAAAGACAACCTACATAACTAACAGATATTGGAATACTGCTTAAAGACAACTTAAATAACTTACAGATATTGGAATACTGCTTATAGACAACTTAAACAACTTACAGATATTGGAAGACTGCTTATAGACAACCTAAACAACTTACAGATATTGGAATACTACTTATGGACAACCTAAACAACTTACAGAGATTTGAATACTACTTAAAGACAACCTAAACAACTTACAGATATTGAAAAACTGCTTATAGACAACCTACATAACTTACAGATATTGGAATACTGCTTAAAGACAACCTAAACAACTTACAGATATTGGAATACTGCTTATAGACAACCTAAACAACTTACAGATATTGGAATACTACTTATAGACAACCTAAACAACTTACAGATATTGGAATACTGCTTAAAGACAACCTACATAACTAACAGATATTGGAATACTGCTTAAAGACAACTTAAATAACTTACAGATATTGGAATACTGCTTATAGACAACCTAAACAACTTACAGATATTGGAATACTACTTAAAGACAACCTAAACAACTTACAGATATTGGAATACTGCTTATTGACAATCTAAACAACTTACAGATATTGGAATACTACTTATGGACAACCTAAACAACTTACAGATATTGGAATACTGCTTAAAGACAACCTAAACAACTTACAGATATTGGAATACTGATTATAGACAACCTAAACAACTTACAGATATTGGAATACTGCTTATAGACAACCTTAATAACTTACAGATATTGGAATACTACTTATAGACAACCTAAACAACTTACAGATATTGGAATACTACTTATAGACAACCTAAACAACTTACAGATATTGGAATACTACTTATAGACAACCTAAACAACTTACAGATATTGGAATACTACTTATAGACAACCTAAACAACTTACAGATATTGGAATACTACTTATAGACAACCTAAACAACTTACAGATATTGGAATACTGCTTATAGACAACCTACATAACTTACAGATATTGGAATAATGCTGAAAGACAACCTAAACAACTTACAGATATTGGAATACTGCTTGCTGTTTTCTCCAGCCATGTCCAATAAAGATTATTCTGCTTACAAAACTTCTCATTATCTAACAAAATAAAAGTAAAAGATTTTTACAAGTACAAATTAGCAGAGTACATTACAAGAACTAAACAGAACTAAACTTACTTCATCAAATATGCTGACGTCAGACAACCAACATCATATATGTCTAGTCTCATCCTTATCTAGACAATTAAACCCAAAAATAACTAATTCATACAAATATCTGATATAAACTTAATTTACAACTCAATTTTTGCCTACTGCTTGAAATTACTTTGAAGCTGCATTAAGTTTTCCTAAGAAAAAATTAAAACAGTGCTGATCTACTTAATTATGTTTCTAATAAACAATGTTACATTTGGTTCAACAATAATAGCTCAAATAAATATAGTAATAACAGTAATTTCCCAGCGAGATGTAGCATGTGGGATATAAATTTAGAACATGGTTATATCACAAAAAAGGGGGTCGTGAATACACAACTTACAAAATTGTGAGATACAATTCAATAAACACAGAATTTTAATAAATTTGTCATTTTGTGACTTTGTAAGAGATAAATTACACCATAGTAAATTCATCTGGATATTAATGATGGACAATAAATGCATTTTGACAAGTTTCCCCTTACCAAGCTCAAAGCTTATAATAATCATTGTTAAATAGAGTAAAACTTTGATCGCTCGAACATCTTTACCTCAAATACCCTGCATAACTGAAAGTCATTTGATAGTCCTGACTAAATTCTTATAATATCCTACAGAAATAAACCCTGATGGCTTGAACTTTGTTAACTCGAATAACCCCACTGACTCGAACAATAATATTTTTCTAGTGTATAAAGTTAGTGAAAATTCAACTTCTTTTGCTTGAATACATTTTTTTTTCAGAACGATATGTGACTCAGATCATTGTAAACAAAACACAAGCTGAAGCAATATTGCAGATTTCATAAAAAGTAATAGAGTGGAATGAAACAATTAGTCTAGACAGTTTCCTAAAATGTTGAGTACTTCTCAGGATTATTAATTAACCTAATGAGACAGTGCTTGATACACTCAGTTCTTTCATCTCTTATTCCAATTATGACATGCCAAAGTGTTTAATCAGTAAAACACCTCAGTTGCCCACATTTGTTGGTTGCACATAGGATTGTAATTTACATGTCACTGGAGTATGTAGAGTACTGTGTTTTATCATTATTTCCTGTGATTAGAATAACTGGTAATAAATGTGTTTTGTATTGTTATTAGAATAAAGGAAGTTTATTTTGTATCATCACTTGTTGAAATCAAAATAATTGTCATGTTCTAGCCCCATAGTCTTAAAACATCATAGGACAGATTGCAGGATAACATTTAAGTTTTAAAACACTATCCAGATCATGATGAATAACGAATTTTGTATTTTTAATTGGCACATTTCTATCATTTCATTATCCATGAATTTTTTAATATTTGAAGATGGATTCTGCAAGTTTAGGACATTTAATTATTTGTTTTTTTAACAATTTACATGTATTACAAATTTAAAGATCCTTGTCTGTCAATAAATATGAGAAGCTGAATCTCCAATTGTATCTCTATGTTAGATTGTTGAACACCCTGATGGCTTGAATATTTGGCAGAAGTCCCTTGGACTTCGAGCCATCAAGGTTCTATTGTACATGACCAACACATTAGAGGATTCAGTTTATTTAGTGCTAATAGGAATGAAATCTTAGAAAATGAATATCACAGATCATGATTAGAAGTAATCTAATTAAAAAATATTTTTTAGAAAAACAATAAATAAAAAATTCAGAAAATTGAAAAACTTAATGCAGCTTTAATAACACTGCATACATGGAATTTTATACAGAATTTACAAAGATTACTGGTACACTACTCTTTAAGGATGATATGAGGCAATACATACAACTCAGAAATATGAGAAAACATCTCTTAACATAATTGTTTATAAATATACTAATCAAAATGTACCTCTTTTATTATAGACTCTTATTTCCAGTGCCTGTACTCCATGTTTGGCTACAGGGTCCCTGATGTTGGCCAACTGTGTATGATGAAGTGGTTTTTGTGGTATCAAATCCTTGTAAGCTGCATCAAATGGCCGTATTGGGTGATTTAATGAGGACATACTGTTGGCTCTACGTGCCTGTTCACGAGCTGGCGGAGCTGTCTGTTTAATCAGTAATTCAAGTTCTGTTGAAGCTGAATTAAATGGGTTATCATCCTACAAAGAAAGACAATTAAATTAAAAAATTGTTTATTTACATGCATAAATTTGTCTATAGTTTAATATTTTTGTTAATGAATGCTGAGTAATATCATTTGTTATTTTTCAATCTTTTATGAGCCGCTGCAATTCATTTAAACAGTTAAATTCAAATTCTAAACAGTGTATTATCCATATATTTGGAATGACTGAATCATTTCACTTAAGCAAGATGTGGAGCCCAATGACAGATTATAACAATAACTAGAAAATCTTTAATAAAGTCTTAAAGCAAATTAATACTCTTACAACAACAGCCTAAAATAGTCTAGTTTGTCCACGCATCTATATTTAATGAAAACAAATTTTAAATCTTGGATGATGACAGACATTGATGGAGTCAATCATGTTAGCACATGGGATATAAAAATAAGCTCTGTCACACTTAAAAATCAAATATATTCAGTCTTATTACTTTTCCTTGGTTACTCTCTTCATACAGATTATGATGAAACAATCCCATTTTCTGACTGACAATACTGTTTAGTAGTTGTATTCTTGTGTTGTTCCACTGTGTTAGTCTTTTTGTGGTCTTTGTCAGCAAGGTAGATAAATCCCCAGCCCAGTTATAGGAATATAAAGTTAACTACAAACAAAACATTGAAAGAAAATTGATTCCATTACATCTGGTAAAATAAAGTGATTTTCTTCAGAGAGACAATAAGGAATTCAAAGGGTAACAGCAAACGTACTGATCCTTATATATGAAAGTATTTTTCTGACCAACATGTATATCCTAAAATAAAATTTGACTAGAACTTCATTTGCAAATGTTTTCATACAAAATACAAGGAAACTAACTAAAGATTATTTTATCAATCTTAACAAAATATTAGTAAATACATACATGTTTGAAGTTTGAATTAGCAAAGCAATGGATGGATCATAATAACCATTTTGGCTCTAGTAAATTTATCCAAGACCAAAACAATATAAATATGGAGGCTTTCAGATCAAATATGCAAATCATTTGAAATCAGAGACCTAGTTATTTTAAAAATATATTGATAACTGATACCTGTTTATTTTCTAACAGTAGAAGTAGAAATCTTTGTCTGGGTATAAATATAGGAACAGATCCTGGCAGTAAACCAACCACATCTAGGTTTTTATCTTGTGGTGTTGCACTCGACAAAGGTCTGTACTTCTGGTAGGTATGCTTTGGTATTGCTGTCATAAAATATAGAACAATACAATTAAATAAATAAGACATAAATATAAATACATTAGAAAAAATTATACATTATATAATTATCTATATAATACATATAAACAAGAGGCTCATGGGTCTTAACTCTCACCTAAGAATATGTCCAAAATCATATACAAAGAATTTAATTACAAAAACATTCCAAGAACTGCCACAATACTAAATCAGAAATATCTAGTCACTGTTCATTTATAAAAGGCTAATAGGCATGTAGTAACTATTTAACAATTGAACTGTTTTAAAATGATGTTCATTGTCAGTATTAAGGCGACAACTTTGCAAGCAAACAGAATAATGCGCACTAATGTGTTATGATTAGTTTGTCTTGCAATGTTTTTGCATTCAGATTGACAATGAACATCATTTTAAAACAGTTCAATTGTTATATTTTCGTTAAATATTTTTTTAACAATATTCTTTGGTTTTAAAAATAAAAAAAATCCCATTTATAACAAATGCACATCAGGGGAGTCCAGTAGATGCAACAGCTGTATTTAAGACCGAGAACAACACAATATTAATCTGCACTATCTTGATGTGGGGTAACAACGGGGAGTTTTTGGTTTGTAAAATTAAAGTGTTATCAGGTATTTTGATGGTACATGATGTATTTTCTCGATTTATCATTAAAATAATGTATTTTTGAGAATATTGGATATAAAATAGTATATATAAAAAATTGAATATCAAGATAAATGTGTTGTTATTTATGGACTTTATTTCGGTCGAAAATCAGGTGCACCTGTGTAGCCCCATTTCATTGCAAAGAAGTTTGAAGTAAAAGATTGCTGGCTATATGTCGGAAGTGAAATTTGTGAATCTTAAACGGACGAAACTGAAGCAGAGGGATAATTTTCAATGGCCAAGCATGCGGGTTTCAAATCTGCGCCAGGATACTAGTATGTGAGCGTAGACAGGGATTTACCAAGAGATTTTTTCTGGAATGTCGACATTGTTAGGTTGAGATTCACTCTAACATTATGTGCCAGCTTCATATTGTTCAAATGTAGACAGCAAAGCAGTGAGAAGCATACTTATTCTCTATGCCTGCTGCAGTGCAAATATCTCTCAAAGTTAAGAAAACGACCGTTTTCAGTTTAGCAGGGAGTTTTGTAGTACTTAAACCATGTATTATAGTTTTGAGGAGTTCTTATTGTACCCCTAGTAAACTGATAAAAAGCATATAGCTGATTTTTCAGTTTTTCCGATCAACAAACACAGCAAGTGAAACAGACAATTTTTACTGGATGTGTCATACTTGAATCTAATTCCATTTGAAATTTACATCCCTTGAGACAAAAATTGATTGACAAGTCGTATCGTTACACACTGCCTCAAAATAATAGGGGATATAGCAGCTTTGCCAAGGTAGGAAGAAATATTTATAAGATCTGATTGTTCAAGAATTTGTTGTGGTTTGATGGTTTTGACAGACCAGTTCATGTCCGTTCTTTCAAAAACACCATTTGATTTTTTAAACTCCGTCTCTCACAATGTCAATATAACGATGAGTATCAGCAAGGTGCCTAAATATGTTATTAAAATTTCATTTAATTTTTTTGATTTTTTTTGTGCATTTTTACCCCTGAATGGTTCTTGTAAAATTTCGTAAAAAAGCTTTTTTCAAGCTTGTCTCGAATATAAACAAAAGTGATGTGATAGCCATGTTTGTTTACCTATGGTAAATGTAGTTCCTGATTGTGTATTGAATTTTTTTTGTATTCAAACATGGAGTGACAAGGTTTTTAGCATTACTGGTAAAAGATTTTACTACTTCAGGTCACTGTGAACCTTGAATGTAGGTCAAGGTCAACCAATTTCACAAACTTGAAAGAGCATTGCCCAAGAAAGATCAATATCAAGTTTTACTATCAATCGGTCACTGGTTCTCGAAAACAATTTGTTGAAATGAAAAGTTTACAGACAACGAAAGACAGACAAAAGGGTATTTGAAAAGCTCACCTTGAGCATTTGCTCAGGTGAGCTAATAAAAACAGATATTTGAGTTTGATTTTTGAATGTTCCCCATATAAAAAAATATCATGCAATTAAATTCCTCTACTTTTTTTTCTTTATGTTATTTTTTACTTTGGTATTTCACAGACATTTTAGGATTCATAATGAAATTTATTACATAATTTTAATCAATAACGTTTACATGTTATGACCATATTTATCATTGATAACAGTGATAATGTGTACTGAAAACACTGTACATCTTTATAGTTTAGTGTTGTATGTTTGAGGCATTGTTGTACAGACAATAGATTTAACATTAATAAAGTATCAATTCATTGGCTATGCTGGTAGTTTACAACAGTACAGTGTTCTACAAATTTATACCTGTACTATTTTATATTAAAGTCTTTCAACATGTTTTTAATGATGCATTCAATAACTAAGTACTAATAACTTTTATTCTGTATACTTTATTTCCATTATTCATAATTAATATAGATATATTGCAAACAAAAACTAAGATTTTACAGTACAGTATATTACCTTTAGGAGATGTTGGATTTGATGAATCACAGAACTCTTCTTCATCAGTATCCTGTATACTGGCCTGCCATTGGTCAACATTTCTACCAACCACAATAAAGTGCATATCTCTACCAGCACCAACGAAACACTTTCTTTCATAATCTAAGGATGATTCATTGTGACTTTCTCCAACCTGTGAAAAAGTTCATATGTGTATTCTCGTTTGTTAACACTTCAAATCACAAATCAACCCACTGACCCACTTAATAACATTGAATATATGAATAATATTTATTCCATGACTTATTAGAACAATTACTTGTACTGGAAGTTTCAATATATTGTTATGAATTCCATGGCTTACTGGATCACTTACTTGCATTGGGTGTCTAAATGGATTGTACTGGATTCCATTAAACAAAACACCAGAGCTGTCTTTCTGTAACTTGAATATTTTAGGCTGGACATCAATAGATATGTTTGTTATAGTTGTTTGGAATTCTCTCAGGAAATAATCCAAAGAAAATTTGGATCTAAGAGTAAAGTTTGATTTGTTAACTGAAGGAACGCCTGTAAAAACAGAAATTAAATGTTTAATCTTTGGTAAATAACTAATGCTCATGATATTAAGCCTTCAGAAACTTTTTATCTAAACTAAATATTTGATTTAAAAATAATGAACTTATAGCTTATTTCATAAATAATTAAGAGACAATTTTTGTCTTTCTATGGCTTTACCTATTAAGATTGTGAAAAATGACATTCTAGCACAACCAAAAACATGGAGGTTCCAAAATAATCTAAGCAAAGACAATAAATTTTAAACTTTGCCATTGTTTAAATACAAATATTTTTATTTGCCCTGTAAAATTCTCATTTCTCCTAGCTTGAAAGTCGTTGCATTCATAGACTATAAATCACAAAAACCATGTGACTCTGTGTATGAATACATATAAAATGCACTTCACAATCCGTAACTACAATATCATAGGTAAACAAACACAGCTGACATAGCTAAAAAGTGCATTTACCAGATTTTACAAAAGCTGTTTCTAAACATAAGTATTTTCGAGAAGATATGATAATAAAATAATAAATAAATTGAAAAATCAACAAAATAAATGCGTTTTTATTTGTGGACTATTTTTCGTTGAAAATCATGTTCTTGGTCTAAGGTGTGCATGCATGTTCTTCGTGGCTGTAGCATCTACTGGACTCCTACTGATGTGCATGTGTTATAGAAGAGAATTTTTGAGTCTTGAAATTAATGAATTATTATTTTTAAATTATTTAATGGACATATAACAATTGAACTGTTTTAAAATGATGTTCATTTCAATCTGAATGCAAAAACATTGCAAGACAAACTAATCATAACACATTAATGTGTGTTATTCAGCTTGCTTGCAAAGTTTTTGCATTCATATTGACAATGAACATCATTTTTAAACAGTTCCATTGTTAATGATTTACCTTTGAGTAGTAACATTTAAGACATATTGGATTGAAGTGTAACTCACCAAGTTTATGACAATAATCGAGCCAATCTATCAGTAACTTTGAATACATCGAGTGTAGATTACCCCGGTCACCACTCTCGTATTTGGCCACTATCTGTTGTATTTCAGCCTCTCTGTCAGTTTTCTGAGTTTGGGGGGATGTTGCTGCACTTGTCTGTCCTAAGGAAGCATGGGAAACATTTGGGATGTCAAAATTCTGGAAAAAATATTTTATTATACATAATAAATAAGGCAAAAGTAATATGATGTAATATTTTTATAACTAAATGACATTCACAAACCTTAACCAAAGTACAGTAGATTCCGCTTAATTGCATAGTCCGTTTGCCAGAAAATTTTATGCAATTAAGCGGAATATGCAAATAACCGAAAATGCCCCTTGGGCAAAATTGATTTGATGGATACATCGGATGAGGCTGTTTTTAGTTCTTGTGTAGGCATCATAGTACACTGTAGAAACAACAGAAAATTAGTTATTCCTTTGAAATAAAAAAAATAAAATAAATAATTCAATAAAAAAAAAAAAAAATTATTTAATTTGTATAAAGTTTTAAAAATTCTAGCCGATTAATTGATAGATACACCTGGTGAGGCCGTTTTTTTTAGTAGACATCAAAGTCAGTAGTCAGTGTACTGTAGAAACAGCAGAAAATTTGTAATTCCTTTGACATAAAAAAATAATAATTAAAGATTATTTTTAAAAAAAATAGTTTAATAAATTAAAGTATTAAGACTTGTAGTATATTTTCTTTACTAAATAAAAATTTAAAATTCTAGCTGATCGTTTTAAACCTAGTACATTGTATTTACATGTGGTATGGGTGGACTTTTCTTTCAGACCATCGATCTGTGTTTAATCCTAGAATATGTATGTAACTGGAACAACTGTTGGTATTTAATGCATTGTTGCTTAACACTTGCAGTATTCATATTTCTTGTTTATTTACTTCTTTTTAAAACTCCACGTGTTTGCACATGGCACTGAGTTAAATTGTTCAGAGTATCTCCCTTTCACGGTACGATAATCTATTTTTTATTGTGACATAGAAAAATCCAGTTGCTTGACAACGTGCACGATGTCCGGTTAAATTAATATTCAAACAGATTTTGTGTGAAGTAATTGAAAGATGTCTTATGTTGTTATTTATTTTATACAAAGTTATATTTTAAATGTTTATTGACCAATTATTATAAGTTAAATGTAATACACATCGTAGCATTCGATCAGTCATAAATTGGAAATTGCCGTTGTTATGTGTATCTATGTCTGATCCAATGAAATTAATCGATAAACATCACTACTTCAAGTGAAAAAATGTCTTTGATGTTGAATCTGTATACGACAAAACTTGCTACATAAAGGGATTCCAACTGTAAACGATGATTTCAACCATTTTATCTTACAGAGAAAATAATAAATAAAGAATAAAGCATTTAATTGAGGTAGGATTTATTGAGTTTACGCTAAAAGAACTGTAAATAACCGTTACCGGGATAACAGTCACATACACATTCCTTAACCATGTTAACATAAACATGAATTTTAAGAAAATGCTTTTGGTTTTATTTAATTTTTTAAAAAAAACCCAGCATTGAAGTTGCAGTAAAACCATGTCTGGGTTTAGAAAATGTAATGGAAATAAATTTCAGTTGAAAAAGATCGATATAAAACTTGTTACTTGGGTACAAATTTTTCACCTGTCATAGCCCTTTTTTTTTTGGTTTAACATAATTAATTATGTTTCCTGACCAACACGTATTGACAGACCAATTGGATGTCTACTCTACAAAGTGTACACTAATTAACTGGCTTCATATCTCACCTGGTGTTAGCTGTACACATGTTTATATAATGTAAACACCTCTTAAGTTTACCTTGCATTGTCAGCAAATATATTTTGTAATCACGAAACTTCTGACCAAGATCGCATAATTTTCAGAATTTTTTATGCAATTAAGCGGAATTTAGACTTTTGTTTATGCAAATAAACAGAAATTTTAACATTGTTCAAATAGGAAATGGTTTGATGCAGAGAAAATTATGCAATTAACCGGAATATGCAATTAACCGGTATGCAAATAAGTGGAATCTACTGTATATGTATGACAAAAGTTGTGAAAGGAGACTGTGCCAAAATGATAATAAAACTACTGAACCAAGCTTATAAAATATTAAGAGAAACATCTAAGCATTTAGATAAAGATAATTATTAGAAAAGTGTACGTAGCTTGCTTGCAAAAAATCTAGTTCTGAATCATAAGAAAAAATGTATGCCAGTTCTCACATATGACATTAGTTTATAAAGGCAAGCTAACACTGACACATCAACGACATATAACAGACTAAGTACAACAAACATGTATACATATCTGACTGATAAAAATCTTTAATAATTGAGTTTTGTTTATAACAGAATTGCAAAAGTATTTGAACATAGATATAACATAAGAATACTGTAATACATTGGGAAGGGATTCTATTTATGATATTTATTGCAAAATAAAGAAAGTTAAATATCAGTTTTGAAAACAGGTAAATGGATTTGTTGAATACCTTTGTAGGATCAGGTGGTGGAGACATAATTCTTGTTTTAGATGGTATAAATGCCTCTTTAAGTGACTGCAGTGGTGATGGTGAAGCTAAGCGTTCTATCTGTTTGGATCCACCACTACTTGATAAAGTTTTAATATGTTCTGATAACTTTCTTGTTACTATTGAATGTCTTCTCTCAAGTGAAGAGGGATCTAAATGAAAATTAAACGAGATTTAATGGAGAGAGTTAACTGTTAGTAATAATACATGTAGTTTAAGTACACAGTAATGAATTATATACACTCAAAATCATGTACACAATAAATCAAGTACACAGCAAATTCTGTACACAAATCATGTACACACTAAATCATGTACATACTAATTCATGTACATACTAATTCATGTACATACTAAATCATGTACATACTAAATCATGTACACACTAAATCATGTACATACTAATTCATGTACATACTAATTCATGTACACAACAAATTATGTACACACAAAACCATGTAGACACCAAATCATGTACACACAAAACCATGTACACAATAAATAATGTACACACAAACCATGTACACACTAAATCAAGTATACATCAATTTATGTACAAACTGAATCATGTTCACAAAATCATGAACACACTTAATCAAGTATACATCAATTTATGTACAAACTGAATCATGTTCACAATAATTAATGTACACATAAAAATCATGTACACACTAAATCAAGTATACATCAATTTATGTACAATCTTAATCATCTTCACAATAATTAATGTACACACAAAATCATGTACACACTAAATCAAGTATACATCAATTTATGTACAAACTGAATCATGTTTACAATAAATTACATAATACTAAATAGTGTTCTCACCAAATTATACACACAATAAATCAAGTACAAATTACAATTTATAAATTCCATATATCACACTTGAACTGGTTAATAATTAACTGTAATCATGATAATTTCTCCATAGTAATGAGGTCCATCAAGGACTTCAGACTGCCATTCCTAACACAATTTTCAATCTTTATCAATCAAGGATCTTCCCAAACAAATTTAATTTTATTCTGCCTAATTTTTTTAGAGAAGATTTCCTTAAAAAAAGCTTTAAATAACAAATCATTTGCATAAACTATGAAAATTGGGTCAATTAAAAAATTCTCAAAAGCCCCTATTCTGTATGTTAAATATTTACAGTTCTCATTTCTATATATCAAATTTGAAATAGATCTGTCCATAAAAACCTCTATTTATTGCTATTTATACGTTTTTCTTATTAATTGTTATGATGCATATTCATTCTGATAGCCATGCTAAACAAAATTCTTAATGTACATCAATCAAGGACCTTCCTAACTTAATTTGGTTCTATTTGGCCAAGTGGTTTCACTGGAAAATGTATTATTTAAAAAGTCAGCTGTTATATAGTAAACTTGTTATACGTGTATTTTCTGTACATTAAATTGAACTACAGTATATGAGTCCATAATTAAATCTGCAATAGGCTTTACGTTTTTTCTATTCATACTAATGGAGCAATCTTGGATAATGGACAGCAATGATGGATACACTTTTTAGTCTACACCAACCAAGAATCTTCTCAACAAATTCAGTTTTATTCAGCACAGTGGTTTCAGAAGAGAAGATTAAAGACTACTGATGCACATATGCAAGTTTGGCTATAGCCAGTTTGCTAAAAGGTGTCATTCCTTTTCTTATTAAATAAATATGTTAACTCATGATATTGTGACCTACCTGGAGAACCTCGATGAGCAATAGGCGACGATGGTTCCGAACATGCTGGCATTGGTAATAGGTCCTGTAACTGTTGTGGAACCTGTGATATGGGAGCCGTTAACATGTTGTACTCTGTTACTATGTCACATAAGGAATATTTGACAGCACTAATTAACTTTTCTTTTAATGTTTTCAAATCTGCAGAGCCTCTCTCCCATACCCTGAACTGGATCAATGATGTTGGTCCTAAAACAGATACAAATTGTTAAAATGAAATCTTTCCAGAACTCAGTTTCACTATGAATCTAGTTCTGACATATCAATTAAGGTAACAAGTTTTACTGAGTACAGCAGATTTCATGTAATTTTGCATATAGTTTAATTTGATCAAAATATCAAAGACTAATTCACAGGAAAATTTAATCTTTTATCATATACATGTATCATATATTCCAGCACAATTATATAGTGTATGGTATGTGGATATGAATTCAAACACTCAAGTTGAGTTAATACTGGTAATAGAAAACAAAAAAATTAGTTTTTAATTTTATGTTTATTTTTTAAGTGTCTTTTAATGATTTATATTTTAAAGCTAACATTCTGTTGCAGTTGTTGAGACAGTTTATGTTAGCCATAATCAAATTTTCAACCATGATAATACTGTTTCTATAAACAACTCTAATGAAATACTGTTTTATATACATGTATATTTTACAATACCTGGTCTACTTGATGGACCAGGGCAGTATATCTCTGAATGAATCATGTTTTATATATATGTATATACGACAATACCTGGTCTACTTGACGAACTAGGACAGTATATCTCTGAATGAATCATGTTTTATATATATGTATATACGACAATACCTGGTCTACTTGACGGACGAGGACAGTATATCTCTGAATGAATCATGTTTTATATATATGTATATACGACAATACCTGGTCTACTTGATGGACTAGGACAGAACATCTCTGAATGAATCATGTTTATATATATGTATATACGACAATACCTGGTCTTCTTGATGGACTAGGACAGTATATCTCTGAATGAATCATGTTTTATATGTATGTTTATATGACAATACCTGGTCTACTTGACGGACTAGGACAGTATATCTCTGAATGAATCATGTTTTATATATATGTATATACGACAATACCTGGTCTACTTGATGGACTAGGACAGAACATCTCTGAATGAATCATGTTTTATATGTATGTATATACGACAATACCTGGTCTACTTGACGGACTAGGACAGTATATCTCTGAATGAATCATGTTTTATATATATGTATATATGACAATACCTGGTTTACTTGATGGACTAGGACAGTATATCTCTGAATGAATCATGTTTTATATATATGTATATATGACAATACCTGGTCTACTTGACGGACTAGGATAGTATATCTCTGAATGAATCATGTTTTATAAATATGTATATAGGACAATACCTGGTCTACTTGACGGACTAGGGCAGTATATCTCTGAATGAATCATGTTTTATATATATGTATATATGACAATACCTGGTCTACTTGATGGACTAGGGCAGTATATCTCTGAATGAATCATGTTTTATATATATGTATATACGACAATACCTGGTCTACTTGACGAACTAGGACAGTATATCTCTGAATGAATCATGTTTTATATATATGTATATACGACAATACCTGGTCTACTTGACGGACTAGGACAGTATATCTCTGAATGAATCATGTTTTATATATATGTATATACGACAATACCTGGTCTACTTGATGGACTAGGACAGAACATCTCTGAATGAATCATGTTTATATATATGTATATACGACAATACCTGGTCTTCTTGATGGACTAGGACAGTATATCTCTGAATGAATCATGTTTTATATGTATGTTTATATGACAATACCTGGTCTACTTGACGGACTAGGACAGTATATCTCTGAATGAATCATGTTTTATATATATGTATATACGACAATACCTGGTCTACTTGATGGACTAGGACAGAACATCTCTGAATGAATCATGTTTTATATGTATGTATATACGACAATACCTGGTCTACTTGACGGACTAGGACAGTATATCTCTGAATGAATCATGTTTTATATATATGTATATATGACAATACCTGGTTTACTTGATGGACTAGGACAGTATATCTCTGAATGAATCATGTTTTATATATATGTATATATGACAATACCTGGTCTACTTGACGGACTAGGATAGTATATCTCTGAATGAATCATGTTTTATAAATATGTATATAGGACAATACCTGGTCTACTTGACGGACTAGGGCAGTATATCTCTGAATGAATCATGTTTTATATATATGTATATACGACAATACCTGGTCTACTTGACGGACAAGGACAGTATATCTCTGAATGAATCATGTTTTATATATATGTATATACGACAATACCTGGTCTACTTGACGGACTAGGGCAGTATATCTCTGAATGAATCATGTTTTATATATATGTATATACGACAATACCTGGTCTACTTGATGGACTAGGACAGTATATCTCTGAATGAATCTTGTTTTATAAATATGTATATACAACAATACCTGGTCTACTTGACGGACTAGGACAGTATATCTCTGAATGAATCATGTTTTATATATATGTATATACGACAATACCTGGTCTACTTGATGGACTAGGGCAGTATATCTCTGAATGAATCATGTTTTATATATATGTATATACGACAATAGCTGGTCTACTTGATGGACTAGGGCAGTATATCTCTGAATGAATCATGTTTTATATATATGTATATACGACAATAGCTGGTCTACTTGATGGACTAGGGCAGTATATCTCTGAATGAATCATGTTTTATATATATGTATATACGACAATACCTGGTCTACTTGATGGACTAGGGCAGTATATCTCTGAATGAATCATGTTTTATATATATGTATATACGACAATACCTGGTCTACTTGACGGACTAGGACAGTATATCTCTGAATGAATCATGTTTTATATATATGTATATACGACAATACCTGGTCTACTTGACGGACTAGGACAGTATATCTCTGAATGAATCATGTTTTATATATATGTATATACGACAATACCTGGTCTACTTGACAGACTAGGACAGTATATCTCTGAATGAATCATGTTTTATATATATGTATATATGACAATACCTGGTCTACTTGATGGACTAGGGCAGTATATCTCTGAATGAATCATGTTTTATATATATGTATATACGACAATACCTGGTCTACTTGATGGACTAGGACAGTATATCTCTGAATGAATCATGTTTTATATATATGTATATATGACAATACCTGGTCTACTTGACGGACTAGGACAGTATATCTCTGAATGAATCATGCTTTCAAACTCTGTCTCCTCCTGGACCTTAGTAAATCCCGACCTTGAGGGTTTTGGACAACTGAGTAGTTTTACTGAATTTCCTTGACCATCAATTAGTGACAGGTACACAAGTGCTATCCCTGTAATGTGTAATATGTGCCATAGAAAAAGTTATTATCAAGTTACAACTATAGGTAAGTTAATACCTGTTACATAATACTAAAATATCATCATTACAAATATCTTCATTTAAAAAGTTGTTTGTGCAGATCAATAAGCACTGAAATCTTCATGCAAATCATCATGATCATCCCAGATGACAACTCAGTAATCTTTCAGGTAAGATTAAATCTAACATGGTAATTATACTTATTGATAAGTTTAATGTTTTATGCCCCTGTCAAGGATTTTTTTTTTTTCACTTATATTGAGAAAGTCAGTTATTGGATTGTAGAAGAAACAGTTGTGCCTGTAGGAAACTGCCAACCTTTGGCAAGCTAACTCACAGCCTTTTTCACACTAGGATCTGCCAGAGTTAGATTCGAACCTAAGTGGTGAGAAGCGCTGTGATCTGTGATTGGCTCCTTATAGACAGCATATCAAGATAAATATGATTAAAATTGTAAATGAAATACCAACAACATCTACAGGATACAGCTAGTATGACTGAGGTGCATATTGTTAAACAAAATACACAAAAAAAAAAATGAGTTCCATACCTTTTCCACCAGAAGCCTGAGGACGTATATATAAATATACATGTCCATCTGGTATAGCCTGCCATTTACCACAAACAATATCCTATCAAGTACACAAATATAATCCATAATGATTATATGATAAATAAACAAATAAATAAATAAATAAATAAAAACACTTAATTATAAACCCTAAAAGTTATTTCAAATAGACATTAAACATGTTAGATCAATAATGTGAATGCATGTGTAAATATGAATGATTCACATAAATTATAACAGAATGACAAAATCCTTACAATACGATATGCCCATCTTAAATTCATTCATCTTTTACTCAGAAAATGAAATTGTCCCTCTAATTTGCATCAGAGAATAAAGATTATTGTTGGTGTCATCAAAAGATGAATGGTTCCATGAATAACAACACACAGTTCCCAATCACTCTGTTCTCATACCAAGTAATTTTAACTTCACACTGATCTCACGGCAGATATTTCAGACCCTTTACACATAAAATATTTTAACATGCTTACATTTGGAAAACAAACATTAAAAATAACACATGGAAAGCATTTGCAAAGCATGCACCTACACTATATATAGAAAATACCATTAATGTTAACAGTTACCAAATATTTCTGGAAAAATAATGATTAAGTTACCTGAAATCTACTTTCTGTTTTGTTGTCTACATAATTAGGTGTATGTAAAAACTGTAACATATTCTGTTTCAGATAATACATTAATGCTGGTAGCTGCATATGTGCTGAACTTGGGATGGTCAGACAAAATACATCTGATGGTTCTTGTCCTGGCTTCTGTATAAACTATAAATAAAAGCACAAATCTGAATCACCAAAATACCACATGAATGTCATTAATATTAATGTGGAACTATTAGTAATTCTATCAGATATAGAATCACATCATTTGATGAATGTTTTGAACTGTTATAAATCTGTTAATTCAAGAGGACATTCATTTTATGCCACATCCAACATTTGCCCTTGTGACATTGACTTTTGACCTAAAAACACATCAAAATTTGGTCAAAGATACATTACGTCATGTTGGTATATTTCCATATAGCATTTTTATCAAGTCTGATAAAATCCATTCAAAAATGTGGAGGGGGCAAAGTATTGGGACTGTCACAATAAAAAGAAAAGCAGGAATAGAAAGTTACATAGCATTATTATGCATTAATTTAAATGTAAAGAAGGTTGAAGGTCAAAATCATCAAGTAAAATTTTTATCACAATGAAAAGATCTAGTTACAACACAAATATCTTGTATTAAGAACAAGAGAAATGATAGGTTTTTCATACACATTCTTTTGGATTAATATTGTTTCTGAATAGTTATCATTTGTTGATTGAGGCAAACAAAAAAATTAACAAAATAGAAAAATATGCAAATTGAAAAATATTAAACATTTACTTATTTAAGGAATAACTTGTGTATTTAACTAGTTTACTGAGTCATAACATGAAAAATGGTGTTTACACTTTATAATGTAAATAGCTAAAACATAAAACAATGTTTTGTTTTAATTTTTTTACAATTTTTTATAATCGAAATAAATTTCTTCCACGTTGAAACTGTCGTAAACAAAAAATTTAAACCAATTAAAATGGAACGAGTAGCCACGCCCTTCAAATTTAACAATGCTATGCTTGCGTAGTTTATTTGAGTATAACGTAAACAAGAATTCCACGGAATTAAATGTCTCACCTGGTTAGTTTTTGATTGATTAGAAAACACAATTTTAAAATTCAGACTACCTGTAATATTATTTATTGGTGTTAAAAATAATGTTGGTATAGAAAAAATGCATTTCATAAATAAAATTGTATTTTCAAACAAATATCTTTCTTTTCACATAACACTGGATAGCTGAACTATAATTTTTATTGTATATAACTGGAAAACTTACCGCACCTATGACCTTGACCTTTGAACATATGACCTTCTGCCATATATAAAAATGATTGTCATATCAATACCTGCAATATTCTACTATATATGCCTATGCAAAAAGTTAATAGTTTTCAAGCTAATGCAAAATTTTATTTTTTATAAGCAAAAAATAACATTTTAGGGGCAACAACTCCTACATGCATTATCATATAGTTACAAAACTTTGTACCTTTTTAAATTTTGTCATGTTCAACATTTTAACAATGTTCTGATATCAAATATCTCTTAAAATTTGAAGAAAATAGCCTAAAACTGCAAAATAACAAACTAAGTCTTGACCTTGACCCCATTTTGAAGGTTATTTCAAGAAAAAGTCAAAACTGAAAACTCCATGTCAATATCTGTTCAAATAGCCAAGTTATAACAATTTGAAGCCATTTTATGAAATATCAAAAATTAAATGCAAAAACATGTAACCCATTTTTCGACCAAATTTCACAAAATGAACAAACTATAGGCTTTAGACCCCAGAGAAGCCAAATATCACATCAGATTTTTTCTCCCATCATCGGTTTCGGAGAAGAAGATTTTTAAGATTTTTGGACCCATAGGTCTCCTTGACCTAGTTCTAGGAGCCATGACAATGTCATGAACAAATCTGAGTTGCACCGGCCCATATATGCATCTGACTAAGTTTCATTGAAATCTACCCTGTAGTTTCAGAGAAGAAGTTGAAAATGTAAAAGTTTACAGACCTATGAACGGCAGATGATTTGAGATCACAATAGCTCACATGAGCCACAGGCTTATTGTAACTGATTAATTAGAGTACCATCTCATTGAGCAGTAATTTTTTGCTGTTTCTTTTCTACTGGGAATTCTGCTACAAGTAGAATCGAGACCCATACATCATTTCGAACCTTGGCTGGGACATCAAATTGACAGTACAGTGATTATAAGTAATCTAACACATTCTAGACTTTTGAGTCGAAGACAAAGATTAGTTGTACACATGCCAACATGGATGTCTTAATTTTGAATGCACTATTTTAATAAAAAAATCCCAAGTGTTATATTTTTGTGTATGTCCCTTTTTTAAAATAAACATTTGTTCTGACAATCCTTTACCACCCTGGTCAATTTGAAATAATGTATCATGGGCCCATAAAAAAATTACCGTCGGCACCCTTTGTTAACTTTCCACTGTTTACTAGTATTTTAAAAATGTCTACAGAAAGTTTGTTTATAATGTGTTTATAAATTAAGGAAGACATAAGATAATAATATCTGAGTCCATAATTTACATTTAAAATTGTAAGATAAAAGATGGGCAAAATTTAAAAAAAAAAAAAAAAAAATGAAATTTAAAACAAGAGGCCCATGGGCCTTAACGCTCACCTGAAGATATGTCCAATATTGTTTGCAAAGTGCAATAGACAATATATTATGTACAGAAACTTTAAAAGTTTTCTCAAGTTAAGAATTCCCACAAAACTTAATCAGAAATATATCCACTCACATTTCATTCATAAGTAGCTTATATAATATATAATATGCATGGAGTAACTGTAGTGCAATGAATAATTTCCAAATCATTAATCAATTTCAGTATACTTATGCAGCTATCAGGGCTCAGGAAAACTTTGACTGAGGTGTCGGACATTTTTTCAAAGCAACTGTACCACCGACGATGCAGTGAAAAAAAAAAAAAAAAAAAAAAAAAAAAAAAAAAAAAAAAAAACAAAACGTTGTTACTGACTTTGTATTTTAAAAAGATTTTTAATATCAATATACAAATCAATATACAATTTTTAAAAAGGGGTGTTTATATGTTATTTAAATATATATGGTCAGACTTATATGTCCACATTAGTGTTGATTTTGAACTGTCAGCGTTGACGACACATGGTTTGACGGCCATCTTTGTTTATTGACAATCGTGCATTTTCGTTTTCCCGAAGTTACACGAACTTTACTGAACCTCATTTTGAGACCTCTTTGGTTTTATTTAGACTTTTCAAAATTATTTATTTATAACTAAACAGTTTGCCAAGATTGTACTATGCGCATTGTATTATTATTTAACATCCCGCGTGGAACCTCTTTGAAATAGTCCGACGACCATGACCTTCAGTTAACAGGTGTGTATGGCTTCTGTCTGTCAAGCGATGTGATTACTTAATAAACAACTTATCAATAAAAGTAATGGTGATTCGGACGATGAAACAAAAGGAACAGATTGAGACCATGGATTTTAACTGATTAATAAACAAAAGCCTAATTATTAGATCTGTATTATTTATTGAAAATGACTGACAGGTGATAGATAAAATACTCGAGTAAAATAATGACCGATAAACATATTTATTTACGTGTCCAATGAACTGAATTCTATTTTAAACTAAAAATGTCCGACAAGCTATATTTCACATCGGACAAAAATATTTTTTGTTGGACATGTCCGGCAAATATGACCGTTTCTGGACCCCTGGCAGCTATGTCCTTGACCTTTGAACATATATGACTTTGAACCATATATAATTGTCATGTCAATACCTTTAATATTCTAATATACATGCCTATGCATGAAATTAATAGCTTTCAAGATAATTAATAATCTTAGTATTCCTATGTTGATATGACCTTGACCTTTGAACATATAACCTTGAACCATATATCAAAATGATTGTTGTCGTAACACCTACAATATTCTAATATACATGCCTATACAAAAAGTTATTAGTTTTCAAGATAATTAGTAAATTAAGTCTTCTTTTGCAGCTGTGACCTTGACTTTGAACCATATATCAAAATGATCATCAAATCAATACCTACGATATTCTAGTATACATGCCTATATTAACAGTTTTCAAGATAATTCACAATTTCAGTACACATATGCAGCTATGACCTTGATCTTTCAACAATTGACCTTGAACCATATATCAAAATGATCGTCATATCAATACCTACAATATTTTAATATACGTGTCTATACATGACCTTTCGGTCAGGTGAGCTAAAAATTGCAAGTTTTTACCCTCAAAAAAGTTGAAACATTAACTTGCATACCCATGTAATTCTATAAAACTGCATGATTGAACTGTGTTGCAAATTTTATTGAAACAACAGTATTAGTTTAAGAGATATGGACTATAACATGAACCTTCAAATTTTCTCAAAATTCCCTTTTCTTCAGTAAAAAAGCAAGTTTTTACCACAAAAATAGTTGAAACATCAGCTTGTATACTCATGTAATCATAATTAAACTGCATGATGAAACTGTGTTGCAAATTTTAATGCAATAACAGTATTAGTTTAAGGACTTTTACATAAACTTTCACATTTTGACACGCCGCAGCCGACGCCGCCAACACCGCAAAAGTAACACCTAGTCTTGCCTTATGACGATGCCAGGCTCAACGAAAACAATCACGTGATTTTAAGTTAATTTTGAATTGTAGTATGATATAACTGATTTTAGAAATTAAATTTTATAAACATCTTTAAACAATTATTTTGAGTTATGGTTTTTACACAACCAAAAAGCTGTTTAACTATTTCCCCTATCATCTGGTTTGCTTACTTACATGGACATCCTCTATTAGAAGTTTTGAGTTAGGATTTCTGCTCAATTGAAGAGAGATGATGTCTAACACTGCATCATCAAGCTTGTGTTGTAATAATCTCATCAAATCTTCTTTGATCTCAGAACCTGTAAAAACAAACACAAATGTAACAACAAATGTTTCATAATTTAAAATCCTTAACTATAAAATGGTTATTTCTTAAACAAAAATATCAATAATGTACATAAAACTCAAAACAAATGGAAACACATATTTTTATTCCTACATCTGAAAGCTTTTTTTTTTTCAAATAGTACAACAATTTTTAAACACTCAATTAAAAACAACACATCTTTAGAAAAAAATATTTAAAAATTTGTAAATACATGTATATGTTTAACTGTTGAAATAAGCAAAGGTAAAAGTCTATCATTAAAAGAATTGTCTTCAACATTGTAAAAGTTTAAAACTACCAATATGACCATGTAGAACAAAATAAATCCAGAGTTAAACTTTTAAGTTTTTACAACTGTGCTTATCAATATCTTGTGAATTAAATTTTCGTAAACTGAGATCTAACATTTAGAGAAAAAATGTCATATAATGTTATAAGTTACACTTTTTCCTGAAAAATAAATTTGTAGGGTATGAAAATAATATTGGATGCATATAAGTATAATAAAATAGAAAAATCTACAGGATGTATGATGAAAATTCCCATAGATGGTTAGAAGAATTTGTTGGCTGCGATATGATGAGATTCCTATAGATGGTAAGAAGCAATTGTTGGTTGTGATATGATGAGATTCCTATATATGGTTAGAAGCACTTGTTGCTTGTGATATGATGAGATTCCTATAGATGGTTAGAAGTACTTGTTGGTTGTGATATGATGAGATTCCTATAGATGGTTAGAAGTAATTGTTGGCTGTGATATGATGAGATTCCTATAGATGGTTAGAAGCACTTGTTGGTTGTGATATGATGAGATTCCTATAGATGGTAAGAAGCACTTGTTGGTTGTGATATGATGAGATTCCAATAGACGGTTAGAAGCACTTGTTGGTTGTGATGTGATGAGATTCCTATAGATGGTTAGAAGTACTTGGTGGCTGTGATATGATGAGATTCCTATAGATGGTTAGAAGCACTTGTTGGTTGTGATATGATGAGATTCCTATAGATGGTTAGAAGCACTTGTTGGTTGTGATATGATGAAATTCCTATAGATGGTTAGAAGCACTTGTTGGTTGTGATATGATGAGATTCCTATAGGTGGTAAGAAGCACTTGTTGGTTGTGACATGAAGAGATTCCTATAGATGGTTAGAAGCACTTGTTGGTTGTGATATGATGAGATTCCTATAGATGGTTAGAAGCACTTGTTGGTTGTGATATGATCAAATTCCTATAGATGGTTAGAAGTACTTGTTGGTTGTGATATGATGAGATTCCTATAGATGGTTAGTAGTACTTGTTGGTTGTGATATGATGAAATTCCTATAGATGGTTACAAGTACTTGTTAGCTGTGATATGATGAAATTCCTATAGATGGTTAGAAGAACTTGTTGGTTGTGATATGAAGAAATTCCTATAGATGGTTAGAAGTACTTGATGGTTGTGATATGATGAAATTCCTACAGATTGTTAGAAGCACTTGTTGGTTGTGATATGATGAGATTCCTATAGATGGTTAGAAGCACTTGTTGGTTGTGATATGATGAGATTCCTACAGATAGTTAGAAGCACTTGTTGGTTGTGCTTTGATGAAATTCCTATAGATGGTTAGAAGCACTTGTTAGCTGTGATATGATGAGATTCCTATAGATGGTTAGAAAAACTTGTTGGCTGTGATATGATTAAATTCATATAGATGGTTAGAAACACTTGTTGGTTGTGATATGATGAGATTCCTATAGATGGTAAGAAGCACTTGTTGCTTGTGATATGAGGAGATTCCTATAGATGGTTAGACGTACTTGTTGGTAGTGATATGATGAGATTCCTATAGATGGTTAGAAGCACTTGTTGGTTCTGATATGATGAGATTCCTATAGATGGTTAGAAGCACTTGTTGGTTGTGATATGATGAGATTCCTATAAATGCTTAGAAGTACTTGTTGGTTGTGATATGATGAGATTCCTATAGATGGTTAGAAGCACTTGTTGGTTGTGATATGATGAGATTCCTATAGATGGTAAGAAGTACTTGTTGATCGGATATGATGAGATTCCTATAGATGGTTAGAAGTACTTGTTGGTAGTGATATGATGAGATTCCTATAGATGGTTTGAAGTACTTGTTGATTGTGATATGATGAGATTCCTATAGATGGTTAGACGTACTTGTTGGTAGTGATATGATGAGATTCCTATAGATGGTTAGAAGCACTTGTTGGTTCTGATATGATGAGATTCCTATAGATGGTTAGAAGCACTTGTTGGTTGTGATATGATGAGATTCCTATAAATGCTTAGAAGTACTTGTTGGTTGTGATATGATGAGATTCCTATAGATGGTTAGAAGCACTTGTTGGTTGTGATATGATGAGATTCCTATAGATGGTAAGAAGTACTTGTTGATCGGATATGATGAGATTCCTATAGATGGTTAGAAGTACTTGTTGGTAGTGATATGATGAGATTCCTATAGATGGTTTGAAGTACTTGTTGATTGTGATATGATGAGATTCCTATAGATGTTAAGAAGCACTTGTTGGTAGTGATATGATGAGATTCCTATAGATGGTTAGAAAAACTTGTTGGATGTGATATGATGAGATTCCTACAGATGGTAAGAAGTACTTGTTGGTTGTGCTATGATGAAATTCCTATAGATGGTTAGAAGCACTTGTTGGTTGTGATATGATGAGATTCCTATAGATGGTTAGAAGTACTTGTTGGTTGTGATATGATGAGATTCCTATATATGGTTAGAAGCACTTGTTGGTTGTGATATGATGAGATTCCTATAGATGGTTAGAAACACTTTTTGGTTGTGATATGATGAGATTCCTACAGATGGTTAGAAGTACTTGTTGGATGTGATATGATGAGATTCCTACAGATTGTTAGAAGTAGTTGTTGGTTGTGCTATGATGAAATTCCTATAGATGGTTAGAAGCACTTGTTGGTTGTGATATGATGAGATTCCTATAGATGGTTAGAAGTACTTGTTGGTTGTGATATGATGAGATTCCTATAGATGGTTAGAAGCACTTGTTGCTTGTGATATGATGAGATTCCTATAGATGGTTAGAAAAACTTGTTGGTTGTGATATGATTAAATTCATATAGATGGTTAGAAGCACTTGTTGGTTGTGATATGATGAGATTCCTATAGATGGTTAGAAGCACTTGTTGCTTGTGATATGAGGAGATTCCTATAGATGGTTAGACGTACTTGTTGGTAGTGATATGATGAGATTCCTATAGATGGTTAGAAAAACTTGTTGGTTGTGATATGATGAGATTCCTATAGATGGTTAGAAGCACTTGTTGGTTGTGATATGATGAGATTCCTATAGATAGTTAGAAGTACTTGTTGGTAGTGATATGATGAGATTCCTATAGATGGTTAGAAGCACTTGTTGGTTGTGATATGATGAGATTCCTATAGATGGTTAGAAGTACTTGTTGGTAGTGATATGATGAGATTCCTATAGATGGTTAGAAGCACTTGTTGCTTGTGATATGATGAGATTCCTATAGATGGTTAGAAGCACTTGTTGGTTGTGATATGATGAGATATCTATAGATGGTTAGAAGCACTTGTTGGTTGTGATATGATGAGATTCCTATAGATGGTTAGAAGTACTTGTTGGTAGTGATATGATGAGATTCCTATAGATGGTTAGAAGCACTTGTTGGTTGTGATATGATGAGATTCCTATAGATGGTTAGAAGTACTTGTTGGTTGTGATATGATGAGATTCCTATAGATGGTTAGAAGCACTTGTTGGTTGTGATATGATGAGATTCCTATAGATGGTTAGAAGTACTTGTTGGTTGTGATATGATGAGATTCCTATAGATGGTTAGAAGTTCTTGTTGCTTGTGATATGATGAGATTCCTATAGATGGTTAGAAGTTCTTGTTGGTTGTGATATGATGAGATTCCTATAGATGGTTAGAAGCACTTGTTGGTTGTGATATGATGAGATTCCTATAGATATAGAGTAGTCATCCAATTGGTCTGTCAATATGCGTTTGTCAGGAAACATAATTGATTATGTTAAACCAATTAAAAAGGGCTATGACAGGTGAGAAATTTGTATTGGTGTCATAAGTTTTATAACAATTTTTTTTAACTGAAATTCATTTCCATTACATTTTCTAAACCCAGACATGGTTTTACTGGAACTTCGGTGCTGGGTTTTTTAAACAGAGATTAAATAAAACCAAAATCTTTTTTTTTAAATTAATGTTTTTGTTAACATGGTTAAGGAATGTGTTTTTACGTTGACTGTTATCCCAGAGCAAGTTTGATAACACATATTTACAGTTCTTTTAGCATAAACTCAATAAATCATACCTGAATCAAATGCTTTTTTCTTTATTTATTATTTCCTCTTTAAGATAAACTGGTTGAAATCATCGTTTACGGCTGAAAAGCCCTTTATGTAGCAAGTTTTGTCGGTATACAAATTCAACATCAAAGACATTTTTTCACTTAAAGAAGTGACGTTTTATTTATTAATTTCATTGGATCAGACCTATTACACATAACAACGGGAATTTCCAATTTATGACTGATCGAATAATTGGTCAATAAACAATTAAAATATTACTTTGTATAAAATAAATAACAACATAAGATATCTTTCAATTTATTTACACAAAATCTGTTTGAAATTAAATTTTACCGGACATCGTGCAAGTTGTCAAGCAACTGAATTTTTTCTATGTCACATTTAAAAATAGATTATCGTACTGTGAAAGGGAGATAACTCGAACAATATAACTCAATGCCATGTGCGAACACGTGGATTTTTAAAACTGAAAAGTAAATAAACAAGAAATACGAATATCGCGAGTGTTAAGCAACATTGAATTAAATACCAACAGATGTTCCAGTTATATACATTTTCTAGGATTTAACACAGATCGATGGTCTAAAAGAAAAGTCCACCTTTTGGAATCCCATGTAAATACGAGGTTTAAAACGATCAGCTAGAATTTTAAATCTTTATTTAGTAAAGAAAATATACTACAAGTCTTGAGATTTTAATTAACTAAATATTTTTTTCAATTAATTATTTATTTTTATGTCAAAAGGAATTACAAATTTTCTGCTGTTTCTACAATACACTGACTTTGATGTCTACTAAAAACAAGAGGCCCAATAGGGCCTGTGATGCTCAACTGGCTGAATATGTAAGACAATGTTTGTTTTTGTTTGTAATGCTGTTTAACGCTTTACTCAAGAATATTTTACTTATACGGAGACTGTCAGTTTTGGAAATAGTGGAGGACACTGGAGTATTGGAGAAAACCATGACCAAGCAGCAAGTTAACTGACAAACTTTCGCCATGCCATAAACTCAGCTGGGTTTAGCCAGTTGAGCTTAAAATGGATCAACAATGGCTATTTTTTTTCATATCTAGTAACAACAGGCATCATGACTGGTGCAAACTTTTTTCAGGCTGATGTACATGTAGGAACCTTCCACACAAAATTTGGTTCCAATTCGCCCAGTGATTTTAGAGGAGAAAATTTTTACTAAATATTACACCTAATTTGCATATTTCTTGAAAATTGGGTCAATAAAAATTTTCTTGGAAAGAAACCATTATATATTTTGAATCCCACACAGTATACTTTCTATATTTAAAGTTGGTGGAAAAAAGGATCCACAATAGCCATTTTTGTTTTTGTTTTTTGTTTGTTTGTTTTTTTTTTTTTTTTTTTTGGGGGGGGGGGGGGGGGTTCAGAGGAGAAGATTTTTATTTCATTTCACAAAATATTGCACCTAATTTGCGTATTAAGTGAAAATTGGAAAAAAGTGAAAAAAGACACAGAAAAACATGTTACATATGTTAAATCCCCACAATAAACATTCTACGTTTTGAATTTGAGCTAAATCCATGGAAAAAGGATCCACAATGGCCATTTTTCTGTATTTTCTATTTATAGTAATTGTGGCCATCTTGGATGTCAGGCGGGGTTGCCTGGTAAAAACTTTAGTCAGGTCAACGTAGGGACCTTCCACACTAAATTTAATTCAATTGGCCTAGTGGTTTCAGAGAAGATTTTTAAAGATTTCACAGATTTTTGCACTTAATTTGCATAACTAGTGAAAACTGGGTCAATAAAAAAAGACTCGGAAAAACCCGTTACATATGTTGAATCCCCAACAATATACTTTCTACATTTCGAATTCGAGCTAAATTGGTTGAAAAATGGAACTACAATGGCCATTTTTGTGTTTTTTCTATTTATAGTAACTGCAGCCATCTTGGATGTCGGACAGGGTTGTCTGGTATAAACTTCAGTCAGGCCGAGGTAGGGATCAACCACACAAAATTTTGTTCCAATTGGCCCAGTGGTTTCAGAGGAGAAGATTTTCAAAGATTTTGCTAAATATTGCGCCTAATTTGCATAATTCATAAAAATTGGGTCAATGAAAAAAGATTCTGAAAAACCAGTTAAATATGTTGAATCCCCCACTATATACTTTCTACATTTCAGATTTGAGCTTAATTGGTCGAAAAATGAATCCACAATGGCCATTTTTGTGTTTTTTCTATTTATAGTAACGGCGGCCATCTTGGATGTCGGACGGGGTTGTCTGGTACAAACTTTAGTCAGGCCGAGGTAGGGATCAACCACACAAAATTTTGTTCCAATTGGCCCAGTGGTTTCAGAGGAGAAGATTTTCAAAGATTTTGCTAAATATTGCAACTAATTTGCATAAATCGTAAAAATTGGGTCAACGAAAAAAGACTCGGAAAAACCCGTTACACATGTTGAATCCCCCACTATATACTTTCTACATTTCAAATTTGAGCTTAATTGGTCAAAAAATGAATCCACAATGGCCATTTTTGTGTTTTTTCTATTTATTGTAATGGCAGCCATCTTGGATGTCGGACTGTGTTGTTTGGTACAAACTTTAGTCAGGCCGAGGTAGGGATCAACCACACAACTTTTGTTCCAATTGGCCCAGTGGTTTCAGAGGAGAAGATTTTCAAAGATTTCCCTAAATATTACACCTAATTTGCATAATTCTTAAAAATTGGGTCAACGAAAAAAGACTCGGAAAAACCCGTTTCATATGTTGAATCCCCCACTATATACTTTCTACATTTCAAATTTGAGCTAAATCAGTGGAAAAATGGATCCAGATTGGCTATTTTAGTGTATTTTCTATTTATAGTAACGGCGGCCATCTTGGATGTCGGGCGGGGTTGTCTGGTACAAACTTTAGTCAGGCCGAGGTAGGGATCAACCACACAAAATTTCGTTCCAATTGGCCCAGTGGTTTCAGAGGAGAAGATTTTCAAAGATTTTGCTAAATATTGCACCTAATTTGCATAATTCTTAAAAATTGGGTCAACGAAAAAAGACTCGGAAAAACCCGTTACATATGTTGAATCCCCCACTATATACTTTCTACATTTTAAATTTGAGCTAAATCAGTGGAAAAATGGATCCACAATGGCTATTTTAGTGTATTTTCTATTAAAAGTAACTGCGGCCATCTTGGATGTCGGACGGGGTTGTCTGGTACAAACTTTAGTCAGGTCGAGGTAGGGATCAACCACACAAAATTTTGTTCCAATTGGCCCAGTGGTTTCAGAGGAGAAGATTTTCAAAGATTTTGCTAAATATTGCAACTAATTTGCATAATTCGTAAAAATTGGGTCAACGAAAAAAGATTCGGAAAAACCCGTTACATATGTTGAATCCCCCACTATATACTTTCTACATTTCAGATTTGAGCTTAATTGGTCAAAAAATGAATCCACAATGGCCATTTTTGTTTTTTCTATTTATTGTAATGGCAGCCATCTTGGATGTCGGATGGGGTTGTCTGGTACAAACTTTAGTCAGGCCGAGGTAGGGATCAACCACACAAAATTTCGTTCCAATTGGCCCAGTGGTTTCAGAGGAGAAGATTTTCAAAGATTTCCCTAAATATTACACCTAATTTGCATAATTCTTAAAAATTGGGTCAACGAAAAAAGACTCGGAAAAACCCGTTACATATGTTGAATCCCCCACTATATACTTTCTACATTTCAAATTTGAGCTAAATCAGTGGAAAAATGGATCCACAATGGCTATTTTAGTGTATTTTCTATTTATAGTAACGGCAGCCATCTTGGATGTCAGACGGGGTTGTCTGGTACAAACTTTAGTCAGGCTGAGGTAGGGATCAACCACACAAAATTTTGTTCCAATTGGCCCAGTGGTTTCAGAGGAGAAGATTTTCAAAGATTTTGCTAAATATTGCACCTAATTTGCATAATTCGTAAAAATTGGGTCAATGAAAAAAGATTCGGAAAAACCCGTTTCATATGTTGAATCCCCCACTATATACTTTCTACATTTCAAATTTGAGCTTAATTGGTCAAAAAATGAATCCACAATGGCCATTTTTGTGTTTTTTCTATTTATAGTAACGGCGGCCATCTTGGATGTCGGGCGGGGTTTTCTGGTACAAACTTTAGTCAGGCCGAGGTAGGGACCTTCCACACCGAATTTGGTTCCAATTGGCCCAGTGGTTTCAGAGGAGAAGACCAAAGTTTACGCACACACGCACGCAAGCACGCACGCACGCTTCGCCATGCCATAAGCTCAGCTGGCTTTAGCCAGTTGAGCTAAAAACGGCCTCACGGGGTGTATATCTGTCAATCAATCAGCTAGAATTTTTAAAACATACAAATTAAATAAAATAATTTTTTAATTTTTCTATTCTGAATTATTTATTTCATTTTTTTAATTTCAAAGTAATAACGATTCCAACACAAGTACTAAAATGGCCCCAACCGATGAATCCATCAATCATGCCCAAGGGGCATTTTCGGTCATTTGCATGTTCCGCTTAATTGCATAAAATTTTCGGACAAACGGACTATACAATTAAGCGAATTATGCAAATAACCGAAAATGCCCCTTGGGCATGATTGATGGATACATCGGTTGGGGCCATTTTAGTAGAAGCATTTGTTGGTTGTGATATGATGAGGTTCCTATAGATGGTTAGAAGTTCTTGTTGGTTGTGATATGATGAGATTCCTATAGATGGTTAGAAGTACTTGTTGGTTGTGATATGATGAGATTCCTATAGATGGTTAGAAGTACTTGTTGGTTGTGATATGATGAGATTCCTATACATGTAGATGGTTAGAAGTACTTTTTGTTGCGATATGATGAGATTCCTATAGATGTTTAGAAGCACTTGTTGGTTGCGATATGATGAGATTCCTATAGATAGTTAGAAGCACTTGTTGGTTGCGATATGATGAGATTCCTATAGATGGTTAGAAGTACTTGCTGGTTGTGATATGAAGAAATTCCTATAGATGGTTAGAAGAACTTGTTGGTTGTGATATGATGAGATTCCTATAGATGGTTAGAAGTACTTGTTGGTTGTGATATGATGAGATTCCTATAGATGGTTTGAAGTACTTGTTGATTGTGATATGATGAGATTCCTATAGATGGTTAGAAGTACTTGTTGCTTGTGATATGATGAGATTCCTATAGATGGTTAGAAGTACTTGTTGCTTGTGATATGATGAGATTCCTATAGATGGTTAGAAGTACTTGTTGATTGTGATATGATGAGATTCTTATAGATGGTTAGAAGTACTTGTTGGTTGTGATACGATGAAATTTGCTATTGCAGCTTACCTAGTTCTTGTTTTCAATGTATATTTAGCTCTATTGTACCATGTTGGGGGTACAGTGTAGAACTGCTAGCATTACCTGGTTCTTGTATACCATTTAGACTGTTGTATCCTGTTAGGGGTTTGGTGTAGAACTGTCAGCATTACACTTTACTTGGTTCTTGAATTCCATGTACAGCTAGCTCTATTGTATCCTGCTTGGGGTATGGAGTAGAACTGCCACCATTACAACTTACCTTGTTCTTGAATTCCATGTAAAGCTAGCTCTATTGTATCCTGCTTGGGATATGGGGTAGAACTGCCACCATTACAACCTACCTGGTTCTTGAATTCCATGTACAGCTAGCTCTATTGTATCCTGCTGGGGGTATTGGGTAGAACTGCCAGCAGAGCAGACAGAAACAGTGTCTGAATCTTTGTCTAGCCCCTTTAATATAAAAATATGGAAAAAATATGTAAAATCTGCTGCCATAACAATCAAAATGAAATTAATTTAATTAAAATCTGCATAATACAGTTTTCATGTTCTTAAATCAAATGATAATATCACAGCAAAATACCGTAAGTGGGAGGTCGTGGGTTCGAACCCCAGCTGGGTCTGACCCAAGACTTGAAAATGGGTAGTGGCTGTTCTTTTGCCAGGCACTTCGAAGTGACAGTCATAGTTCTTTCAGAAGGGAACTTAGAATAAACAAGATTCTGTGTCACAGCGTGGCACGATAAAGAACCCTTCTGTATAATGCCATCAGCACAACGCACAGGCAACAAAATTTCTGCGCTTTCGCGTATAGCTGGCAACATCTCAATGTAAGTGAAATATTCTTGCCTGGGACTTTAAACACCATTACTCAACTCACAGTAAAATACATACATAAACAAACTCCAATTTTAGTTTAAGGTTGTCAGAGGATCAAGCAATACCACTTATAGCTTGTGAACTGGTACAACATATTTTGAAAGTTAAGTTCTCCAGCAGATTCAGAAGAAACTAACAATTATCCATTTTTATATCACAGTTTTTTCTGCACAATATTGAAGTTAACAACTATCATGTGAAACATGAGTAAAACTCCATCTTGTAACAAGTATATGGTATCATGTTCACCTGAGGATTTGATGAAATTACATGTGACAAACAAACATACCTGCTCGTCTTTCCTGACATGAAGCACTAATGATGAGGAAGATTCTGAAATACATAAACAATACACAGGTTAGTACAAACTACACCTCATAGAAGTAGTTGTATCAGGTGGTGATAAAGAGGTTAATATTGTGATTTAAATGTATTTTTTAGTAGATAAAAAATCAACTTTATGATCATCAAACAGGTTTGAGTAAATGTTTTTATGGAAATATCACTCATATCTAGTCAATCTAAAAACATTAACTAGTATTTTTACTTTTGCCTATCAAAATGATACAAAGAAAGACTTAAATACTAGATAACAGTACTGGTACTCATGTTTTGATTATAACAAATATTTGACATCTGCATTTTGTAAAGGTGAGTAAAATTGTGTAACATTTGGAAAATTCTGAAAAATAAAGCACAGAATGTGACTACTACAGAAGCAATAAAATAATTACTAATGATGAAGTTTGAACCTACCCGCTATATATAAACATCATCCAAGAATTAAGGATCTTATATAGACAATTAATCTATATATATAGAGAGAGCTTTTTTTCTGGTTGAAAATATTAACTAAATGGACCTTACAACATTGGTTTTAAAAGACAAATGACTAACTGAAACTACACACCATTTAGGTTAATATTCTCTGTACTTATACTGGATACTTGTCTTGATAAAACAGTATTCACAATCTCCTTTAATCTGAAACAGAAAGCAATATTATTACTGTATTAAGGTATACACATAAACAGTTTGGGACATCCTAGATTATGATTCTTCATTTTATCCATTCCAGTGAAATATGTCACTTTTAAATATTGCAAATCATAATATTTTTTTTTTTAAATTGAAATTATTTTTCGCAAATTTATTCTAAAAACTATTCAACAACATAAATTTTTGTAATATAATATTTACATAATTTAATGATATCATGCCTTGTCATTTACGATTTTATGAACTGACTTTCAATTTTTAAATTTTGCTATCATAAAAAACTGCAAAAATTAATTATTAGTTCAATATGGATTCTGCTTTTAGACAAATGACTGAAAGTACAAGACAGGCTTATAGATAAGCAATAAATAGTCCATAGTATCAAAGTATATGAACAAAAAGCATGCCTGTCAACTTTGTTATTTTTATTGGCATATTATCTCCCTTTAGCTGTCCTAAAAAGTATGATATCCCCTGGCCTTCTCAAATGGTTAACAGATATGCAAGACATATACAAATTTATTCATTTTTAGCTTGCCTCTTTTTGTACATTTTTTATTCTAATTTACTCACTTGACATAGAATACAGCCATATTTCCAGCCATCTCTTTGATGACAAACATGTTTTTTCTGTTATTTACAGAAAATTTATTTAAAACTTGTCTTAATACCTGCACACCTGTAAAAATAATTACAAATTTGCAAATCATACCAAATCACTTACAAATCTAAGTATTTCTTCAAGACCTTTAATCTTGAGATGATTTTAAACAAAAAACATTAAAAATAACAGCTTAATTTGTTCTTAAAGAGCTTTTTTCCCAAAAAAGAGCATATTGAAATTTAAAAAAAAAAAAAGAAAAAAAAAAAAAAAAAAAAAAAAAAAAAACTCAGATAAAAGCTTTAATATGAAGCTAATAACAAAATCATGACATGATTTCTTCTTGATGTATTGAGTAAGCATCATTGAAGCTTAGCTCTCGACATGTAAAAGGACTGGTTGAATCTCAATTTGAAAACGTAAAAAACACCAATAACATGCTATGATAAAAATAAAAAAATAAATTCAAAATTACAAATTCTGACTTTGGATAAGTGATGGACCAAAGAGCAAAACTGTGTTAAAAAAAAAAAGTGAAATAGCTGAACCTGTCCAATAGCTGAACCTGTGGAATAGCTGAACCTAATAGCTGAACCTGTCTAAACAGAACAACTTCTTGACCAAAGATTTTGTTTCAATTAGTCAGTTAATTTGTCTACACAGGTTTAATTAACAAAAATATTTATTGTATGTACTTAAATATTGGTCAGTTAGGACAGATTTTCCATTTACTCAGGGTTCAGTTTTCACGTAACATCTTTATTTTTATATCTACCTGGTGAGACATTAGATCGTCTTTGACCACCACTGGTTTTAAGTCGTGAATGAACACAAAATGTCTGCTTAAACACACAATCACAATCAAAATATCCAGGTGGATGGTGGATATCTGCTGCTAAATGCTGTTTTTCTATAGTCTGGTCATCCTCTTCTTCACTAGATACTACAGAATAAAATAATCAATGCCAATGTCGCCTTCCCATTGCTTAGATTTTTGCAAATTAGAAACTACATGCTTAAAGATTCTGAAGTACAATAACTTAAGAACTTTCACTTTTTGACAAGTAGATTTAAAAAAAAAAATTATTATCTTAAAGAAAGGAGACATTACAATTTCATTTTTATATAATGTAAAATGAATACAGACACAATACAAGGATGGTGAACCTAACAATAACAACACAATCCTTCCATTTATCTACAGACACTGGACAGAAGTATTCAGACGATAACTCCAATTTTACGTACGATCCCCAAATTCCCAAAAATAAATGTGGTATATCTTTATTGGTACTAAATGTACCCCTTCACTGTTTAAATATGTTAATAAATAGGTTATAAACTTTCTTACGACACATTTGTTGTCATCTGGTATTTTTAGAAATGTAAAAAATCTGGTGTTTTCATCATAGGTCAGAAATCCGGAGAAATAAGCATGGGTCATAAACAAATTATTATAAATTTGTGAGAAGATGGCAAAAGTTTTGGAAAAATTGCAGATATTTTAGATTTACCAAAATCAACAATTCACAGAATTTGGCAAAAATATATTGACAGTGGATCAATAGAAAATCGGAAAAGAGGTTTGCAGAAGAAATCTATTGACAATAGGCTTGCAAGGTCTTTGTCAGGCAAGTTAGGAGTGAGAGAAAGGCAGTTTTATCTGATGTGACAAATGAATTTAACAGAAATAACAATAAAAATTTATCTGAAAAAACTGTGTGGAGGTGTCTGAGAGAAAATAATATTGTAGGTGTGTTTGTAAAAAGAAAATCAGAATTCGAGTTGTGAACAGAGTGAAGAGGGTACACTGGTGTTTTGACAGACAGACATAGATCAGAAATGGAAGAAAATAATATTTTCTGATGAATCACAAGTGACAATGATAAACAAGTACATATTTGGAAAAAAAGTGACGAAGTGTGGATACCTGACTGCATTTCTCTGGGCATTAAAACCAAGATTTCCGTTATGATATGGGCATCCATATGTTATAATGGGGTCTGTACGCTTTGTCATGTAGAAGGCAACAAAAACTCAGAAAAATATATTAATATTCTTAAAAATAATTTGTGACCAATTATTGCTAGTCATTTCCAGAATAGTGATTTTACATTTATGGATAATAATGTCTCAGCTCATCGTCTGCAATGACAACTTCTTACAAAGATAACAACAATATCCCTTCCCTTGAATGGCCAGCACAGCTGCCAGATTTAAACCCAATAGAAAACATGTGGTTGAAAATAAACAGCACCGTCGAGCGTAGCATTATACGCCCGTGTTATATTGATCGAGTAGTACTATTTACTAGTGTGGCGACACCTTTAGGGGTTTCGCGGGAAAGAATGGAACAATCTAGAGGATTTCTATCAGTAGAGCTCATCCACAGAACTTGCCACTCAAAAGTTTGACACAGACCTAACGGATAAGTGCCAAACCTACCAATAATTTGGTAAAGAATTGGTTACTTTAATATGGGTACGAATTCAAATTGGTACGTTAAATTGTTTTTGGATGATAGCGCCGACTTTAAACAGTTATTGTGGATTTTATGTAAAAGATAGAAAAAATATAAAAATACCGTCTTTTCTGTCAGATCTTAAACATTTTTCGGTCAATGGACGACTTTTTCGTACAATGAACTGTTATTGAACAGGAGTGCATTAAACGTAATTGTTTTTTGGAAAAATTCATTTTTTGCATGTTTGACCCCAAAATTAAGTATGATACCGATTTTTCCCAAAAATTTCACCAAGTTAGATAGCTAGATCGCATTAGACTCCATAACCTCAGAAATTTTTAGCAAAATCTATTGAGGAGTTTTCAAGGTCCCCAAGATGCAAATATATGCTGCTAAAAAGGAGAAAGTTGTCGCCTTTATCATTTCACATCCAGAGGATGTTCCGAATGAATTCGTCACTAATCCTCTAGATTGTTCCATTCTTTACTGAGAAGTATAAGTACAACTAGGATATATGTATGTAAAAATATATTGCTAAATGGATAGTGGTAGACTGCTATATAATTCATATTCATTTCCAGGAAGGAAGAAGTTTAAAATATAATGTTAGGTCATGGCAGTGTTTTCATGTGTTAAGCATTGCATGCAGGAAGATTTTAGGAAACAAATACATTTTTTGTCTGAAATGTTTTGAGAACCTTTTTTTTAACCAACCTGAAATAATTTATATCTATAAAGCTTAATTATAATTTGAACTGTTGTCGTGATCTGTGCAGTATGATAAAAAGGTGTTTTAAGTTAAAAAAGGGGCATAACTCCTCCAAAAATAATCTGAAAAAGTTGTAATTCGAACTTGCACCAGATAATAACATCGTAAATGTGTATACCAAATTTCATTTGAATCCATAAATAGTTGTAGGCTCTGATGATCGGAAACCACATGGTCATACATACAAAAATTTCTAAGTTAAAAAAGGGGCATAACTCCTCCAAAAATAATCTGAAAAAGTTGTAATTCGAACTTGCACAAGGTATTACCATGGTAAAGCTGTATACCAAATTTCATTTGAATCCATAAATGTTTGTGGTCTCTATTGAACGGAATACAAATTGTTAACAGACGCCCGCCCGCCCGCCCGGACGGACAGCACCGTAACATAATACGTCCCGTCATATGACGGGCGTATAAAAATAAAAAAAAAAACAGTTACACATCTGATTCATACTAAAAATGACCTTTATCAAGCAAATTCTGAACATCTGGACCTCTTTTACCCCACAGTACATCCAAAATTTGTACAACAGTTTATCTGATAGATTGGCCAAAGTCCGCAGAGCATGTGGTTACATTACAAAATATTGAGGAATGTAAATTCCAAATAATATTTTGCCAAAATTTTAGTAAACTACATGTTATTTGCTTTCTTTTGATACCCAAATGGGTCTGCCTTGTGTATTTATTGACTGAAAAAATTGACCTACATTTCCACAACTGGTGTCGGGTGAGAAAAAAAAAAAACAGCTTTCGAATTTTCCGAATACTTCTGTCCAGGGTCAGTATACCTAGACAAGATAACTGCAAATATCAAATATGGCCCCAATCAGTTTTACTTTTAAACAATTTGTCTTGATACTTTTTGAAGTTCATTAACTGGGGGTGTTATTTTGTTGATTTCTAGAGAAGACTGCAATGAAGTAGCCATTGATACACCCACAAATGTAAATATAAAAATATAGAAACTTTTTATCTCAAAATTCATGGAGGAAAAAAAACTATGACATCCAAAGTTTGAATCGGGTTTCAGAGTATGAAAAATAATGGGAAATAGCCAAAGTTTTTGTATCTGCAATATGTTCGATATCAGACTCCTGCAATACTAAGTCCCCATACCCAAAATACAAGCAAGCACATCAATTTGGAGCTTGACATAAATGTCAAATCTAAGTCCAACATATTAAACAGGTTGGTTTATGAAAATTTTTTTATATTTGTACAGGGGAATCTTGAGAAGAAATAACAGCAAGACTTTAATTAACAAAAATGCAACACTATATGTCAAACCGTTGCTACTCCTACTTTCTTTTTACGCTTTGTGATTTATAATAACCTTTCGTAAAAATGAAAATATTTGAGGATGGGGATCAAAAACAAGATTAACCTATAACCTGAGTGGGCAGTCAGTATTGACTCACCAATATTTAATCACCCAGCATCAGAAACTCTGCCATTAGAATGTTTATTTACTAACAGTTACAACAAGGTTTTCTGAATAGGTAAGAATGCAAAAAAAACCTTTTGAAAATATTGATTTAACGAGAGTAATTTATTAACTAGAAGTGAACTGATGGACCAATACATATTTTGACTTATCCAGAAATTTTTAAACTGAAATCTTTAAAAACTAATTTTAGATTTAATAGAAAGCTTTGATATATCCTAAGTTTCAACTTATCTGATTTGACGATAACAAGTTTCCACTCACTTGTACATGAAAACCAACAAAGCAGGCAAGTTAAACACCAGCTTTAGGTAAAGAGTTGAAGAGGGTTGTTTTGCTTATTACATACATTCAAATACAGGAGTTTTTCCAGGTATGTCACTTCTATCAACATTCCAAGACACATCTTCATCAGCCTCAGCAACCAACAACTTCTTACACATTCTTGTTTCATATAAGTCATTCATCAGCAATAACTATAATTTAATCAAAATACATTATTATTTTATTCATATTAATTTCTTTTATAAAAATGTTTATAACAAACCATTACTGAAAACAATTAAATTATGATGGAATGACTGTTTGAATCACACTAACGTACAGCATCATGTCATAATACTCATCCAAAACAAGGAGATTATTCATAATTTGTAGTCACATTACATACTTTTATTGAAAATTTTCTTTTGTTTCATTTATTTATCTGTTGTGTTCTTTGCTTCCTTGGTTTTTTGTCAAATATATGATATTAATCAAAACTCATTTCAATAATTACATTACATTTCCTACCTGATTTACTCGTCGACACAAAGACTCTAAACTATCTTTAACCTGAGTTAGTAACAGTCTTTGTTCTAGTTTTTCTTCATTTTCTTCTTGACCAGTTTCCCTGTTATGGAATATTTAATATCATGATAATATGTAAAAAAATTTTGCCAGTTAGTTTGCTTAAAATGAATGGTTTTCTCCTAACACTCCAGATTCCTTACCTGTTCAAGAAAATAAAGCCTTGATCAAAGTGAAAAAAATCTTGATTGCATCTTAACACTATTATTCCACATTTCTCCAGTCCATTCAGCTAAAAGATGAATAGGTACTGGCAGAGATAAATGCAGGAGCAACCATGCAATAAAACTGAGATTTCATCCAATGAGTGTTATTAAATTTTCAGATGTTTTACAACACTGAAACCAAGTTTTAACAAAAGTTAGCCATAAGTTTGCCCTGGTTAGCCTTTAAGCTCAAGACATTTTTCATTGACTTTTTAGGGCGATTAATGTTTGGTCTTTCTTTTACAGAAGATTGAACCATAACATTTTTGAGAAAAACAACAAAATACTCAGCTATATGAGTTCTTTCAAATTGTTTGTTTGAAATATATTAAACCATATGTAAAGCATTATCCTTGCTATGACATTATATTTCTGGGACCAGATGGTAGCTAAACCAGATTATTAGTGAAAAATTACATCATGTTAAAAAGCAAAAGTTTAAAATTTCTTTTAAAAAGTCAATGCATAAAATTGATATAACAAAAATATCATAAACCAATCCCAGACTATAAGACATATATCAGAGATTATCCCAAACAATAAGACAGATATCAGAGATTATCCCAAACAATAAGACATGTATCAGAGATTATCCCAAACAATAAGACATGTATCAGAGATTATCCCAAACAATAAGACATATATCAGAGATTTATCCAGACAATAAGACATGTATCAGAGATTATCCCAAACAATAAAGCAGATATCAGAGATTATCCCAGGCAATAAGACAGATATCAGAGATTATCCCAGGCAATAAGACAGATATCAGAGATTATCCCAAACAATAAGACAGATATAAGAGATTATGTCAGACAATAAGACAGATATCAGAGATTATTCCAAACAATAAGACATATATCAGAGATTATCCCAGGCAATAAGACAGATATCAGAGATTATCCCAGACTATAACACAGATATCACAGATTATCCCATACTATAAGACAGATATCAGAGATTATTCCAGGCAATAAGACAGATATCAGAGATTATCCCAAATAATAAGACAGATATCACAGATTATCCCAGACTATAAGACAGATATCACAGATTATCTCCTACTATAAAACAGATATCAGAAATTATCTAAGGCAATAAGACAGATATCAGATATTATTCCAGACTATAAGACAGATATCAGAGATTATCTCATACTATAAGACAGATATCAGAGATAATCCCAGACAATAAGACCGATATCAGAGATTATCCCAAACAATAAGCCAGATATCAGAGATTTGCTGTGATTTACCAGACCAATCCCAGACAATAAGACAGATATCACAGATTATCCAAGACAATTAGACAGATATCAGAGATTATGTCAGACAATAAGACAGATATCACAGATTATCTCCTACTATTAAACAGATATCAGAAATTATCTAAGGCAATAAGACAGACATCAGATATTATGTCAGACAATAAGACAGATATCAGAGATTATTCCAGACTATAAGACAGATATCAGAGATAATCCCATATTATAAGACAGATATCAGAGATTATACAAGACAATAAGACAGAATCAGAGATTATCCCAAACAATAAAGCAGATATCAGTGATTATTCCAGGCTATGACAGATATCAGAGATTATTCCAGACTATAAGACAGATATCAGAGATTATCCCATACTATAAGACAGATATCAGAGATAATCCCTGACAATAACATAGATTTGCTGTGATTTACCAGACCAATCCCAGACAATAAGACAGATATCACAGATTATCCCAGACAATTAGACAGATATCAGAGATTATGTCAGACAATAAGACAGATATCAGAGATTATCCCAGGCAATAAGACAGATATCAGATATTATGTCAGAATAAAGCTGATATCAGAGATTATTCCAGGCTATGACAGATATCAGAGATTATTCCAGACTATAAGACAGATATCAGAGATTATCTCATACTATAAGACAGATATCAGAGATAATCCCAGACAATAAGACAGATATCAGAGATTATCCCAAACAATAAGCCAGATATCAGAGATTTGCTGTGATTTACCAGACCAATCCCAGACAATAAGACAGATCACAGATTATCCAAGACAATTAGACAGATATCAGAGATTATGTCAGACAATAAGACAGATATCACAGATTAACTCTTACTGTAAAACAGATATCATAGATTATCCCAGGCAATAAGACAGACATCAGATATTATGTCAGACAATAAGACAGATATCAGAGATTATTCCAGACTATAAGACAGATATCAGAGATAATCCCATATTATAAGACAGATATCAGAGATTATACAAGACAATAAGACAGATATCACAGATTATCCAAGGTAATAAGACAGATATCAGAGATTATGTCAGACAATAAGACAGATTTCAGAGATTATCCCAGACAATAAGACAGATATCAGAGATTTGCTGTGATTTACCAGACCAATCCCAAACAATAAGACAGATATCAGAGATAATCCCAGACAATAAGACAGATATCAGAGATTTGCTGTGATTGACCTAGAACTGAGTTTTGTACACATACCTATAGTGATAGTACACATCAACTGCATCTTCCTTCATTTTAAGTACAAGCCAGAAGTTTGGTAATGACTGTTGTAGACAATTAGTATCATTAAATGCTGTAGTACCTTCCTCGCTGTCACTAGAGTCACCATCATAACCTTGAAATATATAAAAAAAAAATCAACTCAGAACTTTAATAGTATGTGCTCTGGAACTGTGAGGGCTTTCATTTTTTAAAAAGAATAACATATTTATCAAAAAAGCCATGTACTTGCTTACACAGAAAAGGTTACCAAATGTAAACTGACATTATAAGAGATTAAAAAAAATAGTATAAGATGTAAATGAGACATTTCTTAATGTACTGTACAATAAAACAGTAAAGGTTTTTTTTATAACATACCTTCCTCTGTATAACTGCCTCTTGATGATATCCAAGATGGAGTCTGTGGTAGTGTTGATGCTTTACTGCGAGGTGTACCTTGTCCTGATGGTGCTGAGAAGTGACGGAGTCTTCCAAGGGAGGGTAATTGTGGAACATTTGTTACACTTTTTATAGGGGATGAAGAAAGAGCTGTCATAGATTCTTGTCTCTTGAATGGTTCAGTATTCTCTTCCAAATTAAACCCAGCAAAACTAGAAGATTTCTTAAGTGTTCCTTCAGAGATATCATCACTGAGACTTTCGGACCTCAACTCCCCACTTTTAACTGGTAGTGGTAATTGAGTTTGTATAACTATTTCATCAGGCTCAGAATTCCTTCTATATCAATATCTAAAGTAGATTTCTTCTGCACATCTTTGGAATCAGAATCTGTTCCACTACTGAATTTATCTGAGGACATCCCCATGTTGTCTTTGTGAAAAAGATAGTTTGAAGGACTGGCTTCTTGTCCACTTAAGTCAGATGAGATAACAACATGGCTACCACTACCATCTAGTGATGAGTCTCTGGCAATATAAGAAGGGGAGATAAATGTTGGTGAAACATAAGTTGTCAGAGGAACATCAGTTTGTGGAGAGGTTACACTATCTTCAATGTGATCACTGACCCATTTTTCTTGCATGTTTATACAAGGTTTGGCAGGTGTGCTTTCTCTGCTTAGTTCAACAAGTGCACTGTTCAGCTTTTTTGCATGATTTACTAAATTGTGAGATTTTCCTTTTACAATGTAGTAAATATTTTCTTCCTTCAGAAATCTGAAACTACGGAGGTTGGTCCTTTCCAATTCCTGTAAAAAGGTAAAACAATTATAAACATATATATATATATATATATATATATATATATGTATATATATATATATATATATATATATCCCCATACATCAATACTTATCTCCTCAAATCAAGATCATATATCCCCATACATCAATATTTATCTCCTCAAATCAAGATCATATATCCCCATACATCAACACTTATCTTCTCAAATCAAGATCATATATCCCCATACATCAATACTTATCTCCTCAAATCAAGATCATATATCCCCATACATCAATACTTATCTCCTCAAATCAAGATCATATATAACAAAACATCAATACACAACTCTTCAATTTAGATCATATATCTCAATATATCAATACCAATCTCTTCAAATCTAGATCTATTATCACAATACATCAATACCAATAAACAAACCTTCAAATCTAGATCACATATCCCAATACATCCATACCAATACAAACCTCTTGAATCTAGATTACATAATATCCCAATACATCAATATCAATACACAAACCTTCAAATTTAGATCCCATACCCCAATACATCAATAGCAATACAAGCCTCTTGAAACCTAGATCATATATCACAATACAATGGTACCAACATCATATAATCTAGATTTGATACCACAATATATTAACACTAAACAATTCAAATCTAAATTTATATCACAATTAATCATTACTAACTTCTTCAAATCTAGACAAGCTATGTTCTGCTCCATAAACAAAATGTAATGGTATATTCTCTGCAGAACAGTTTGGTTTTCCATGATCTACAGAATATTTAACATGATTGATGACAAATTGTAAAGCATCTTCACGTATTGGCTGCATGTGTCGTAATGCTGAGGTGATCTCATCTTTAAATAACCACTCAAGCTGTAACATAAAAATATGAATAAACATAGATATATTAAATTGATGTAAATATGTATTGATACATGAACAAACACTCAAAAAATGTTTCGTAAATTGATCTGTTCAATATACTTATATTAAAACTAGGATCTACCCAAGTGAAATAAGTGTACTAAGTACAATATATCAGAAGAAGAAAAATAATGTATGGTGTAAATCAGGCTGAAAAATACATGAAATAACATAAAATATGTATAACTTGTAGTATGTTAAAGGTCAGGGTAAAGTTTTGTGAACATAAACTTTCTTGTATTACTTGAGATGATAGTTAGTTTAGGGCTAGTAGTACTGCCAATGGCTTCCAAGATAAAAGGTTGTAGAGTTCAAACCATGGCAGTGACTTTAAAATGACTCATTATAATGTCTTTAAGACTAAACTGTCAGTGTAACCCCTTGTTACAGAAAGCTTAATATTGAAATTAACTTAAACTGACTGAAAACAATACCATAAATCATATCCAAATTTGTGAATTTTCATGTGTTACTCTTGTGAATAGCACAAACTGTTCCTGATTTATTAAGCTTTGTTACACTTCAATACAGTAGTATGTTGTAATGGTGAATGTCCAACAAGTCAAAGGTCAAGGTAACGGTATTGAATTGTTACTATTTCCTACATACATCCTCTTTACACTTCTTTACATTGTTATCAAGTAATGATGCTTAACGTTCAATAGGTCAAAGGTCAAGGTGAAGCTATGTGCATTATATACTTTAAAGACTTCTTTACACTTCAATACAATGTAATTATGTAACACTGGTGAATGTCCAAAAAGTCAAAGGTCAAGGTGAAGTTATGTGCATTATATACTTCTTCTTTACACTTCAATACAGTGAAATCATGTAATACCTGTGAGTGTCCAATATGTTATAGGTCAAGGTGAAGTTATGCGAATTGTTAATATTTTCTACATACCTCCTCTTTACATTTCATTACAGCATTATGTTGTAATACTGGTAAATGTCCAATAGGATCTCCATGTAATTGTCTTAAAGGTCTGAAATTAAATTACACTTTAGTCTTGTAATGAATATATCAGCCAAACTATTTGTAAAATAACTAGATAAATCTCATACCATTTTCTGATATAAAAACCATTATTTCTTAAATATTCATTTAGTTTTACAATTACTGTTGTGTTAAATAACTGTTAAAGATTTTGATCTGTCTTGATTTAGTATTTAATCACTAATGTCAACTTATTACATGCCAAAACATCCAAAAGTTATGCAGATTTACCAGTATATTATCAATCAATTAAGGTCATGTGATACCATCCATAAACAACATGTAAATATTTACTGCAAGAAGAATCAATCTTACATTGGTTTAAACACTGTTATAGTGACCAAAGGGTTTTCAGCATCTAACAGTGGCCAAAGGAATAAACATCTTACAGTGGCAAAGGTTTTCAGCATCTTACAGTGGCCAAAAGGTTTTGGCATCTTACAGTGACCACAGGATTAAACATCTATTACAGTGGCCACAAATGTTTGAACCTATAACAATGGCAAAAGGATTAAACATCAATTACAGTTTCTGTAAAAACTTGCCCAGGGGTTTCTGAAGAACTTACCATCATACTGAAATGTTTATTTCTGTAAAAACTTACCCAGGGGTTTCTGAAGAACTTGCACCATCAAATTGAAATGATTCTGGTTCATTTGGTGGGGATGTACTAACACTTGAGTTTGACATCATTCTGACAAAATATGGTTTCCTTGGTGTTTCTGGTTCATCATCACTGGGCAGATTCAAACAATTGAAATCAAATGTAATTTTTAAATCACCAAGATTAAATTCTGGCACAAACTTGACCGACTTCAAGATTTCATCTGTAATAGATAACAAATTAAAGCTGCATTAAATTTTCCAAAGAAAAAATGAAAACGGTGCTAATCTAATGAATGATGTTTCTAATGAACAATGTTACATTTGGTTCAACGATAAAAGCTCAAATAAATACAGAAATTACAGTATTTACCCAGCGAGATGCAGCATTTGGGATCTAATATTAGAACATGGTTACGTCATCAAAACCCGGGTCATTTAAACACAACTTTCAAAACGGTGAAATACGATAAATTAAACACAGAACTTCATTGAATTTGTCATTTGTGACTTAGTAAGGGATACATAACACCATTTCAAATAATCTGGATATTAACGAAGGACAATTAATGCAATCTGTCATGTTTCACCTTCAATTCTAGGGTTTTTCCGTATATCCATGCGCATGCTCCAATCTCATAATTAACATCGTAAAGCAATGAACAACCGGTCAGAGGATTAAGTTTATTTACAGCTAAAAGACATGAAATTTTAGAAAACGAATATCACGGATCGTGGTTAGAAGATATCTATTTTTAAAAAAAAATACATTTAGAGAAAATAAAAAAAAATTCAGAAAATTGAAAAACTTAATGCAGCTTTAACTATAAACAGAGAATCAGTAATTTTACTTACCAAAAACAGAAAATCCAAGATTTATACAGACATATCAAAATCCTTTAAATGAAATGAGATGAGGTGTACAAATACTTATATCACATAAAATAGTGTGTGTGTGTGTGTGTGTGTGTGTGTGTGTATGTGTGTGTTACTTGCCTATACATGGAAGAAGTTTTTGCAATGTAACATTAATATTATCCAATCTGCTTTTTACAGTGCAGGTAAAATATACAAACAATGGCTGCTGATCATTGCCATCCTCTGTCACATCCTCACAATGATCATACTCGTCAGAATCAATGAAGGAATCCTGGGAATCCATTACTGAGGCTGTAGATGTGATGTCAAGGTCAACAGCTTTTTTGTCATCTGTCAAATCATAGTTTTCTGGTAAAATAAATTCTTCTACATCCTCTGTACCTTCTCCATGTGAAATGTCTAAAGAAAGGATATTTTGATCAAATAAAAATTGTACTTACTGTTTTCTCCAAACCCATAGATAACTCAATGTTAATAATTAATTTTAACATTATCTTTTTAAATCCAATAAGTCAAACACTTGGATAGGTGACATATAAAAGCTGCATGTCAACCAGTAAAGACTAAGGATGATAAACAGTTTCCTCATTGTAGCTCACTAAATCTTCTGAATTCTAAACTGGTTGTTTATATGTTTATCCACTTGTGCATATTGTGATCAATGATGTAATATAAGAACTTGAATCAAACCACTGAACACTATCTTGTAAGGAGTAGTGTTGGAGCTTTATAAACAGAAGTTTTAAATAATGTGTTAATTATGTATTGTATTTAGCTTGTAATATGCCATGAATTGTTATGTTAACTTTTTCCAAAAAAAAAAAATTATCCCTTATTACATCAGGTTAGAAGTTGTGGGTGACTTATCAGAAATAATCTACAATAAACATGAAACTCTTATTTGAGTTTTGCTGATAATCTGCCCAATGAATAAAAAAGAACTGAGTGATATATTGGCATAAAGTAAGCTATATCTATGGCCAGTTGAAGAGCTAAACATGTAAAGAAAAAAGAGAATTATAGCAATCATTAAAACATAATTTACCTACCAAATGATACATAATTATTGGACTGTCTATCATCAGTATCTACTGCTTCTATCTATAAATATACAGTGAAATTTAGTTTTGTTAATATCAGTTTTTTATCTACATACAGTCCTAGAATTGATTTTTTTCTAATCATGTTATCAGTTACACTTTAAGTAATCAGTGACTTTGATGCTTTTTTGAAAAAATACCTTCAGTCTTATAGACTAAGAGATGCTGGTACATAGACCATTAGTACAATTCTCAGTTGTATGAGATAGAATAAAATGAATTAATATGTGTATGTTGTTAAGATTGTGATAAGGTAGTGTCAGATACATAGACATTAAAAATTTCTTACATTTTGCAAATGACTAAATAATATATCAAAATTTAATTTTGTAAAAATACAAATTTGATTTAGATAGAATGTTTACAAAATGTTTCATGAAAGGAACGACTATATCAATCTCTAAACAGCTTCAAATAAAATTACCTTGTTTTACATTTTGTAAAGTTTTAATATTTTACAACTGCTCGTTCTCTGCTTATTTAGGTAATGACTCGACTAAATGACCTAACTTGGTCTGACTCAGAGTAACTGTTCTTATTTTTCATTTCCTGTGCCATTTAGGCATTCACACATTTGTTTCCTGAATTTTGACGTTAATTTCTCACATAATGACAAAAATATATACTGGTATATGTAACATTTTCACCTTGATGGTTCATGTCAATGCAGCCTGAGTATTCCTAAGAGTAAATGTTGTCACAATTACTTTGTGTGACCTGTCAGATACTACTTTAAAGTTACAACAAAGGCCTATATAGAACTTGTAAATTGAATCAGAACAAAACTATCAAAGGGCAAAATTCAAATTTTTTCATGACAATAAGAATTTCATTACTACCAAATAATGATAACAGGATACTGTGATCAACTAGGATTGAACAGAGAAATGCCTTATGTATGAAGGCTAACACCTTAACTACACAATCATACTTTAGTTCTGGTAAGAATTAGCCTAATGCCAGGGGAAATCATTTTTATAAGGTATACTTGTAACAAAATCACTGTAGTTAGTGTTACACAGAGTATAAATATTGTAAGTGTAAACATATCATACCGAGTTATCTTGTGGTAGTATATCCGGACAATAAAAGAAATAATCTGGATTGGTAGGCACCACACGAAACCACTTCTGTATAATATCCATGAATTTATTCTGTATTAGACTGTGTAATCCAGGCAGATATTCACATGGTTGAGATATAGATGTTTGTAATTTTACCACTGATTGAGGAAGCTGTAAAACTGATGGCGTCGCTTTGTTGTAAGACTCACTATAAATATACAAGTAAATTGTAAATTGTAAATTCTGTTTTATACCTATCTGAAACATGCAAGTTCAGTCAGTGCATTAGTATATCTTGTCAGTGTTTTTTTTTTCTTTTGATTTGCACATATATATGTGATTTTACAAACTATGGTTTTTACCACTGAATGCCAAAATTAACATTTATATCAAACAAAGATTACCAAATCTTTACTAATTTACAACAAATATGTGATGAAAATCTCACACTCTTCTTTGATAAACCAGTGTATCTCTAAGAATATTTGGTGAACAAACAATGAATAGTTTCTGAAGATAAATTTGGAAAAGATTTTCTAGTGTAAAACTTTCAAAGAGTAAATTAAGAGTAAATAAAAAATGTTAAACAAAATTATGTGTATAGTATGTAATTCTTTTATCACTGTTGTTACTATCTTTCAAGTTTTGTAAACTTTATGATAGATATTCATTTGAGACATGAGGCGATGTCTGTAAATTTTAATCTTTGACTGGCAGTGATTGATTACTTTATGTCCCAATCATGCCAGTTAAAATTTTTAAATCATTTATAGGGCCCCTCTTCAGATTACCCAATTACAGTGAAGGATTTTGTTTTTGTGCTCTACTTACAATTCATTTAAATCAGTTTTAATTTTCTTATAGTAATTTGAAAAATATAACAACAAACATAAAATTCAAATACATAAAACCAATTTTAATTTGTGTTAGTATTTTGAGACTTATAAGGCCTTTCTGTACATTTCATTAAATAAACAAACCCTTCATTATCTTCTACAATATCCATAAATCTAACTGATGGTCTCCTTGGTATGATCTCATCTTTACTGGTTTCCTTCACTTCCCTGACATTACTGTCTTGTCTAGAAGTATCAACTAGATGCTGGAAATGTCGACATGATGCAAACAGAAAAGTGGTGATGTCTGTTTCTATGGGCAACAATTCCTCACAAATATTATTGATGGCTGCATCAACATCATGTTGATCCACAAAAAATCCCTGCTGCAAACTTTGAAATACTCCTACAAGTAAAAAGATAAAACACTAACATTAAATTTGAAGATGTAACAAGATGTAATAATATGTCTCACTCCCCTCCCCAAATAAAATGATTTGATATAAAAAATAAAAACATAAACAAAGCTAAATATAGCATCACTAGATCTCAAGTCTAGCCCTGTTGATATGTCTATATGTGATCTAATGTCAAGGTAATTTATCCTCAATTTTCTGTGGCATTGTTTATAGTATGTTCCATTATCCATATATACACAGCCTTTCATTTTCCTTTACAGTTTTCAAAAGTATAGATAAACAAGAGGCCCAATTGGGCCTGTATCGCTCAACTGGCAGACAAGTTGCATCTCATTTTATAGCAATGATGGCCATCTTGGATACCACAAGAAGCTGATTTTTTATAAACTTAAACTACTCCACCCAGAGACATTCCACACCAAATAGTTCTATATGGTACAGTTGTTTCAGAGGAGAATATTTTCAAAGAATTAGCTCTTAATAGCAGCTTATTTGCACATTACGCTTATAATGACTCAATAAAAAGTTTCAGAAAAACCCATTAAATATGATAAATGGCTATACATCTGCTTTCTAGATAAAAATCTTGAACTAAATCAGTTGAACAATAAGCATGTATTGGCCATTTATCACTTTTTGCTATTTATAGAAATGGCAGCCATTTTGGGTGCCACAGGAAGTTGATTTGTGCAAACTTTAATCTGCACCAACTAGGGACTTTCCACACCTAATTTTGTTCCGTTTGGCACAGTAGTTTCAGAGGAGAAGATTTTCAAAAAATTAGCTCTTAATAGCAGATTATATACATATTTAGCTTATAATGACCCAATTAAAAAAGGTTCGGAAAAACCCGTTAAATATGTTAAATGGCTATACATCTGCTTTTAGATATAAATTTAAATCGAAATCGGTTGAAAAATAAGCATGTATCCATTATTTATCACTTTTTGCTATTTATAGTAATATGGCCATCTTGGATGCCAAAGGAAGCTGATTTGTTTAAACTTTAACCTGTACTACCTAGTGACCTTTCGCACCAAATTTGGTTCAAATAGGGATAGCAGTTTCAGAGGAGAAGATTAAAGTTAATGCATGCATGCACTCACACACACTTCACCATGCCATAAGCTCAGCTGGCTATAGCCAATTAGCTAAATACCTAACAGTTTTAACTATTGTGAAAGATGGTAATGTCAGCATGACTACAATGTTTGCTAGTTAAAATGTAATGTTTATGTCTACTCCTTCTTCCCAGCATTACAAAAATTGAAAATCCTAGCAAATGCATTAAATACTTGTTGCATGATTTACATTATTAATGTGTTTCAAGAAAATAAAATCATGAAAATTGGATTCCAGGGAAAAAAGTAACACTGATCGAAAATAAAAAATAACTCATGTCACACAATAGATCTTGGTTCATGTTAATGAAATTGTGAAGTTTTAAAGGTACAGTATTCCTTTTCAAAGCAGTAAATTTCACATGTTTAAATTAGTATCACAGCTACAAACACAATATCACAAACACATATAAACTAATACATTTGATAAGTAACATGCCCTGTTGTTTTAGATCATAACCTTCTACAAAAAATCTATCTGACCATCTTTTATACATGTAACAGGAGAGAAAATAACAGAGATAGAACAAAATTAGTCAGTGCTTACCATTAACAAAGCAAATATAGTAAGTATCTGTTATAAATGTGCACTGCTGCCTAAGATCACCACCTCCATCAATAGAACTGTCTGATCGTCTTTCATGTGTCATCCGAAGACCCTGAGCATTATAAAATGAATCATCTTTCTCATCACTAAAAGGAGTTCCCTCTTGTCTAATGTAGGTATCTTAAACATATTATTGGTTTCTTCATTTTCAACATCAAATGTTAGATCTTCATAAATGTCTGGTGATAACTGAAAACTCCAAGGATTAATTAAGGAGTCAGTTACATTTCCTAAAAAGCATTCATATACATAAACTGGAATTGAGACTGACAATCTGTTTTCTTCCATTTTCTTATCATCATTATCAATCTTGTCTTTTCCAGTTGCCTCTTCACTCACTTCATTATCACATTCAGGAAATTCTTCTGATGCTTTAGTAGCAGACAAATTATTCTTTGGAATTTCAAGCTGATTGGCTGTTTGATCTTTAGTGACCCTTTGAACTGCAGTATCTTCTGGTTGATAACTAGAGGATTTTATATTATCTTCTGAGTTTCCAGTTGACATTTCACGTTCAATAGTTCTATCATTAAATTTATCTGAAATTGAAATCTGATTTAACACTAGAAGATCATCAAAAGAGGCTGGCAAAAGTGTCAAGTACAGCCGAGTATTATTGGCTGCTCTAACAAAACATCGCCATTTTGGAATCAAGTCCCTAGTGCTATCGGCACTCGACTGTCGCTGTGGTTTCTGATTTACAGGTTTACTGAAATCTTTAATTTCAGATTTAATTTCAATCTCTGATTCTATGACAATTTTGTCGTTTTCTTCTATTGGAAAAGGCAAGTCACGTGTTGTATTATTTCTTGATCTAGTTTTTAGGAGTGACAAAAACTGTTCACAATCTTCCAAAGAAAGACTTACTTCTCTTTGACTTCCATCTTTTAACTTTTCAAACAGTAATGAGAATAAAAGTCTATTTGAACCTTTTCCATTTCTTTGGAAATCCTCAGGATCTGTAATATATATAGACAAAATCATATATACTTTAGTTAGTAATTTGTGCAGCAATAGACTCTCTTTTTTAGTATCAGTTTGAACCTATTTAGAATTGTTGAAATAACTTTTGAACTTAATGTAACAAACAGAAATTTTGTTCACTTAAAGTAAATTGACAAAAATCATACATAAAGTTTGAAAAAAAAATTAAATATGTACAACGTCCAATGACCCATGTACAAGTATATGAATACATTAACATCCCTGACAGTATTTTAAGACTAAAACCAATGGTTTCTACAAATTAATTTCTTCTTATTTTATGGATGCTGACTGCAGGTCAAAATCAATCAATCAATGAATCAATCAGTTTTGTAACGGGGTAGGGATTCATTAATGCTGTATAAGTTTAAGGCTTCTACCTCTTGTAAACATGATAAGATGTTTTTATGGTCAATGTGATCTGTATGGATTTTTAAAAAAATTTCATTGATGTTTGTTATAACAAACAACAAACTAGCTTCTAAATGAATGAGTGATTATTGAAGGTAAAGCCAATCACTGGACACAGTGCATACTTTTCTTAAGGATCTCAAGGTCTCTGTCCATTTAGTGTGTATATTATCATGATATCTTCACAAAAGCAAAGCCTTCTATTATGGTGTAGTATGAACTACAAAGTTTGGCAAGATACAGTAATTGTTGTTGCTTTCAAGGTGTCATTTTATATCATGAGGACAAACAGACATAAAAGGATTTTAAAGGTGCGTTTTAGTTCCATCAGTTATTTACTATAGATGTGTATATGTTCCTCACAAGCCAGCGACATTTCTCGATTTCTGATCAGGAACTAATGAATCCCTTCTAGACCAAATGTGTCTCGTGAGGATGTCATTTCTAGTTTGCAAAACTTCAGATAAACAGTCACAAGCCAGATTGAACATAGTAAAACTGCTCTATAAACCTTACCTCTATAACCACAACAGAACCTGCAGCAATTGTGAATAAGGCATGTTTAATAGGGCAACTGTGAAAAGAAGCCTGAGATGTAATGGTAGTCACATTTTTTTCAGTGACAACCTGATTGCAATTTTAATTAAGAAAGTTTAAAAAATTGTCAAGCATTCATGTCATGTTCATGTCCGGCCTTTTTTCTAATCATACATTTATCCATCCTAGTATTATAAGGAGAGTTTGTTTTGGCTTCCATAAATGTTAAAACTATGTAGGCTAAACTTAAGGCTCACTTGTTATTATTGTATTGTTTTAAAAAGACATTTGCTTTACTATCTTAGGTTACTGTGACCTTGGATAAAAAGTAAATCAACAACCTTCTCAAAAATAAGTACATGATTGTACAAGTTCAGATGCTCGTGTTGTAAATGAAGTTTCAAGCTTTTAGGCATTTCAATTGCAACATGAAGATGTTAAAAGGTTGCACTAATTAAGGTCATTGTTTCTTATAGGCATCTGACCTATCACTAAATTAAAATAAAAAGGCTTATGATGAGCAACACAGTTTCTTAATCTCCACATCTAGAGTTAAAATACAAAAGATCAATCCTTTATTATGTTACGGGAGAGACAACTTAAAAGGGAGATAATTCTTAGACTATTACATACTCTGAAAGTGTACAAAATAATAAGATATGTGACATAGCTAATACTTTCAAAATTCTATGCAAATTTATTTGGGTACAGGTAATAACGTTCTTCGTCTGACAATACCTCCCTAATTGTACCACTTTAGTTGAAAACATCAACACTATCAAAATCAAAATAATGCACTATATGAGACAATGATTGGTACTTAAATGTACAAAATTAAATTGATCTTACATAGAAAATATGTTGAAAAAAGTAACTCAGCCTGTTGACTTTTTGGTAAAAGTGACAGTAAATCAAACGGGAAAGGCATCTGGTAAATGTTTGGAGAAGCTGATGTCTGCTTTGTACTGTCCCCATCTTGATATAAAGTTCTGAAGCCGTCATTGTTCACACAACTAAAAAAGACATATTCTGATGATTAAATTGAATATACATGTATCAACAAGGATCATATTTAATTCTCAAAGGTAATAAGTATCAAACAATATTAAAAAGTTAACAAAATGTACATCAATATCCCCGAGTTGAAGAATATTATATACCAAAAAATTAATTTCATTTTATAATTCTAATATATTAAGGTGCTGTAAATTTTAATGGCTTGTATTTTTAAGTTATTTTTGTTTAATCTGACTCTGCAAATTTAGAGTAAAACAGAAAACAAACCTTAAACCTTCTCAATTTTTGTCTTGTCATGAAAAACTGTCCTACAAAATATTTTAATTTGTTCTTGTTTGTACTCATGGAAAATATATCTAAAATTGTAAACTGTAAATTGAAAGAGCATACTACAATGTTGTATTTTCAAAACTGATGTTACAAGATAGTATTAGTTATCATTAAAGTTATTAAAAACAAGTTTGTTAAAATATTTAGTCATACTTCAAAGAGGAAAACATACATGATCTTTGACTCTGACCACATATTCCTAAAAAAGCTGTTTCAATATTTAGTCAGAGCTAGAGATCACAAATGTTTTTATTGTCAAAAAGTGCATGGACAGGCAATGTATTATAATTCAGAGAATTAAACAAGAAGTACATGTATTTTTAATGATATGCACATCTACTATTACCGCTCATATTCTCAAGCAAGGTTTTTTCTATACTTTTGATGAATAGTTTTGACAAGAATTTTCTTACTGAACCATTCAGTGAGCCATAAACTTGATGAAAAAAGTGCAAATTATTTCGGGTCAATAATATGCATATCTCCTAGCACTGATTATACTTTCAACAAAGGTTTGTAAACTATGTGACAAAAAAATGATCAATTAAAAACTTCAAAGGAACATAATACTTACATAAATTTGAAAAAAATGAAATTTAAAAAGTTTAATCTCCTACCACTGTTGTTACCTTCCAATAAATTTAGTGTGATTTTAATAAATAACTTTAAATAAAAATTTTTAATTGAAGACTTGTAAACTTCTGAGTTTTGGAGATTTCCTCAGAACAAGAATTTCCCAGTAAAATTATCAAATCTCCATAACTACAGAAAAGTTGGCAAACTAGTTTGCGTTTGAAATCTTCAAATTTCTTTTCACTATTGAAACTGTCCACCAAGTTTTGTAATCTTTTAATAAATAGTTTCAGATATTTACTCCTGACAATAATTTCTAATTAAAATCTTCAAAGGTTCATAACTCAAACAAAACAAACTTCAGTTTACAATATGTTTATATAATTGTGATTCATTGGGCTGTATTCTAAAACAAAACTCGAACCTTTACTTCAGTGTTACTTCAGTTAGTAGGTCTCAAGTGTGAGTAAAGTGGGATTAATTCGAGGGTGAGTGGAGGTGAGTGAAGTTCATGTTGGTATTCATAAACATATTTGCCCCATTCTCACTAAAGTGTCTCCTGAGTGAAGGCCAAAATGGCAACAAAAAGAATTTTTTTTTCTGAAATGGAAAAAAAATGATAGTTGGAGAGCTCGTGGATAAACATAAGGGTGTGTTGGAATCAAGGCAAAATGATTTTGGATCTATTAAGAAATAGGCTGATGTTTGGAAAGTTGCCTGAAATTTCCTCTTTACGGTCACAAGCAATATTATATAAAATTGCCGTAGCCACAATAATTGACAATGCAGTTGCAATTTACACTGGTAGTATAGATCCAAACCCCAAACATATGTTCCACTGTGTTCCTGTGTTCTACAGTGTGCTATGTTGTATCGTTTTTCAGTGGGTGCCTGTGGGTTAAAAACTGGTGTTAACAAATGTGACTTTAATGCATATCTGGAATCACTCAAAAGAATTCCATTATAATTTCTATTTTCAAAGCCTACTATTGTGAAAAATCCTTGAATCATGCACAGATCCTGGCCATCTAGCAACTATGTTTGTAAATTTTAAATTTGCATCACACACAGCTTGTACATTAATGATAAGTTACCTTTCCTATTCCTATATAATTCAGCTATTTCACCACCTGGACACAAAATTCTAACATGGGTGAAATATCAATGACACCAAGTACCCCTGGTATACCACCAATTCTGACAAACTGTGTATAAACTTTTTGCCATTCATTCCTATTTGGAAATTCAATTAAATTTCTAAGCTGTCGTGCAATTAATCTTGACACTTTTGATATAATTCTGCTTGCAGATGGTTGTGAAATGTTGGTTAAATCCCCTGTAATACTCTGAAGTGTCCCAGAGGCGAAAAAACGTAAAGCAGCCAGAAGATGAAGCATTGGTGGAATAAGAATTCCTGTATTTGAAATAATCTCAATATCATTACTAATTAAATTATAAATTTCAACCACAGTGTCTTTAGAAATGATATTTGTCAAATAATAAGTCATCATTTTAATCCTCAAGGGGCTTACTTCTCTCTCTGGTTGCCTTTTTGGGTTTAGCATCAATTTGGTGAATTTGATGCAATCTTTGCAAAACATCCACTCTTTATATGACTGGAGTGGAAGTCAAGTAAGGTGAATACTACACTCTACTTTCCCTCAAGATTTTACCTGAACTCCACTTCAAGGAAGATTTCTGAATACCATTGAGTTTACCTGTGTCTTAAAACTGAAAAGTGTTCAGGATTATCTTAGTGAGTGGAGTATGAGTGGAGTGTGAGTGGTGTTTTAGAATATAACCGATTGTGTAAGAGAATTGTTACTCTATGTTTAGTGCATTACTGTGGGAAAAAGTGAAGGATATAGAATATAAAGTTTAAAAATACAAACCTGTCTAGTAGCCAACTAAAATCAGAAGTGAATATAGCAGAGTTCTGACACACATACACCAAGTGTTCAAATGTCACCAAACATGAGATACACTCTACATCTTTAGGATAAAACTACAAAACAAGAAAAAAAACAAACATGTGCTGATTTCCATTCAAATAAAATATTACCACAAATTAAATGGGTAAGTACACGTTTTTTACGATCTAGTAATTTACAAGTAAAATTTACCTTGTGTGTCACATTTTCTGGAATGAATTACAAATTAAGCCAGGCCAAGACCGTCAAGACTTGAATTGTTTTTTGAGGCTCTGTAACATTTTAATTATTTGTAATCTCAAAGAGTTTTCTTTTATTAGAAACAATTAAGTTTTGGATCAGTTACAATTTCAATCTTATTTTTGACACTGGTAGAAAATTAAGTCTTACAGGACATTTAAATAGATTTTTATGTCAAGGTACATAAGTAACATGTACATGAGGAACGGCTTCCAATGGTTGTATAGCAACTGTGTAACTGATTTTAACTGTTGTACTTAATCCATCACAGAACTTTATTATACGTTAGACCGGAAGCATTAAAGTGGCATGGAGGCCAACATTTGTGCTTTTAATATAAAGAATATAAAAAGTTTTGTTGAAGGATATGACAATTGGCCCATAATTCAATACAAGAGACTCATGGGCCTTAAACCTCTTACCTGAGTGAGAAGATTGTCAAATTCAGAATATAATGAAACAAGGCCATCAAAGTAAATATGTTTCAATTTGGTAGAGGGCTCTAATGCTTTTTTGTTCATGACAAGAACTGCTTAAATGTTTTACAAATTAAGGTCACTGTGACCTTGAATATAAGTAATTGTTTAGAAGCTTTACAGACTTTGTGTCGATGTTAAAGGTTTTACAAATTAAGGTCACTGTGACCTTGAATGTCAGCTTTATAAACTTGGTAGAGCTTTATGTCCTGATGTTATATCATGCTGATAAGCTCTTAGCCTTTTAGTTCCTGCCAAGATGTTAAAAGGTTTTACTACTTAAGATTACTATCACCTTGAGTGTAGATCAAGGTCAAACAGCTTCAAACATTTGGTAGAGCTTCCTGCCATGATGCTAAATATGGAGTTATAAGGTAGTTCCTGGCACCCAAGGCAAAAAAACTTCCCAGAAATAAGATCTTCTCAAAATTTGTACATATATTTTTCAGAAATTTGCTTTAATAAAAAAAATATGCCTGGGTTTTAATTTTTTTTTTTTCAGTAGAGTGTGTTAAACCTACCCTACTTTACGATAATCTAATGTTCATTTCTAAATATCTCTGCAAGTTAATTTCATGTTTGTTATTGATTCAATAATGACAAGATGTAAAAAAAAACCAAAATTTATTTTTATAGTTTTAATCAATACATGTATTTCAAAAAAGACCTGCCATGATGCGATACATACATAGCATTTAAATAATAAAAGCATAAGTGATTATTTATTATAACAGTGTGCAAACAGTGTGTTCATTTTTGTTGACAGTTTACAACAAAACCCAAATTTCATAAAATCTGTGAGGTATGTTTCTTTTGAAAACTACACAAAAGAAGTTTGTTTCAAATTTTACAAAATTAAATTTAAAAATCATATGCTTGGTTTCTTATTTTCAAAATATGAAAAGGATTATCTCCCCTACCCTTTACTTATTAAACTGCTATCAAAATATTCTTACCATTAAAATGACATGTTAATAGTATTTCTTGAGTACTAAAGTTTTTTAAACTTTACAAAAACTTGTCTTTGTATATTCCAAAAATCAAATATTTTTAATGTTTGAAAAAAAAAAAAAAACACATTTTAGTGTATTTTTATTAATTTTATGATTTACAGATTTAATTTCAACAGTTTTCTGGTTTTAAAATTCTATTAATTGCCAACAACATTTTTCCTGACAAAATCAGTATTTTAGTTTATTGCATGATTTGTTATGAATGAATTTGACCTTTCTTTTAATTTGGAATTTTACAAGCTTATTTTGATATGTTTCTATACATATCATCATAAATTTGTCACTATCAATCCCAATACTAGCGAGACTCTCTACCGACGTAGCTACCCGGCCACCTATCAAGCCCGGTCCGCTACTCTCGTCCCTTCCTTTTGAATCGAAACCACCTGATTCCACCCTGTTACAAACTCGCTAGTCGGCCATCTCCCAGTTGTAGACTTAATGGAAAAATTGTTATTTTTTGTACAATTATTTTAGAAATAACTTTCAATTTGTTGTGGTTTACTGGGTATAAACAAGATTTTGGAAGTGGCAATTCTCATAAATTGCAAAGCAATTTATGATAGAATTGCCACTTCCAAAATCTTGTTTATACCCAGTAAACCACAACAAATTGAAAGTATTTTCTTATATTTACAATTATATTAATGTTTGACATTTTTGCTTAGAGTTTGCACAAGGTTAATTATTTTAGTATTACAAAATACTGTTTTTCATTTTTTTATCCGCTGGTTTTTGTCAGTGAACTGAACAGAACCATTCATTCATTCAGAGTGTTTAGCTCCGCCCACTTTGACGTCACACATAGAAAAACGACAAAAGCAGTGCTGAAACTTCAAAAACAAAGTTTTATTCAATTTTATAATTTTTTTATTTATTACATTTTCATATTAAATTGGAATGAACAATTAGAAAATGAGGAATTTGTGAGTATTCCATGAGATGACATGGATGAAGTGATTTCTACTTGTTGCACGGAAGGATTCCCATTACTAGTCGTGATCAAACCAGCTGGCGGGAAAACCGTTGAGTTTTGAACAGAAGTTAGGAGAACACATGTACATGTGGAAACAGCTGGATTTACACCTGTAGAAACACTGCATAAATCACGACTTTGGACGGAACTATTACCAGGCATTGCTGCTGCAAGTATTGAACTTATTTCTTGCTTCTGGTTTGACGGTAAATCCCTGTTGTATGACCTTACAGATGCCTCGGATCTGTGTCCACTCATAAACATGATTTGGCACGTTTCCTGTCCGACATTGCTCATTACCTGAATAGCTGTCGATCTGATACAGTGAGCGGTGTACCGTTGAGATGTGTTTGCAGCTTTGCATATATCTGCAAGGAAACCCTTGAAAGTAGTTATTTTCAGACCAGAGTCTGTGTACCACAATTCGCATTTATCTGGAGAGATAATGGAGGGGGAGTGAATTTTATTGAAGAGCGACTCAGCATTTTTATGTGTTTTTAACATGAAAAATTTAAGAAGTTGGGCAGGACATGCCTGAGAATCAGGTCTCTCATACATTTGCCTATCTGCATCAAATTCTTCGGATTTCCTTTCTTCGTTGTGTGTAGGAACAGTGGACTCAGTACTTGGTGGATTGACGTTGGATGGACAGGATGGATGGATGGAACTCCGGGTGGGGGGAGGAATGGATAGGCAGCTGTCTCTAGTTCTTGTGCAATTTTTTGAATTTCTAAAGTGTTAATCGTTGAACTTAATGACATTTCCTTCGGAAAATCCATGGCCTCTAAAATATCATCAAGCTCAGGGTCAAAAGGAAAGTCCTTGGACTTGGCCGCTTGCATTGGTTCATGAACGTGAACAGAATCCCCCTGGACCTGGTTTGAGGCCTCTGGCACTGATTTTTCAGGACCCCTTGATCATAGATCATCCTCAAAAAAATTTGTCTGGTTGTTTGTCAATAAATCTTTGAACCATACAGAATCTGCAAGCTATATATCACATTTTCAACGTGAAAATTCGGGATTTTGTTTATTTTTTTAACGTTGCTAAAAATAATTTTTTTATGGAAAATGAAAGGGGAACTCCCGAATTGACTTTTCACTTTACATGTATTCTTGCGCGACTTGACGAGCGGTTGACAGGTGATGCTAGTTTACTGAAATGTAAACATTATTCGTGTCAAACAGTTTATATAAGAAAAAAATCAGCAATTGTAAATATTTTTGATTGGTTGTTTTGTCCTGTTCAACAGAGTTACTTTCCTTGGTGTTGGCGCTTGCCTTAAGTTCCCTGGTCTTTAGTTCACATCAAGAAGGTCTTTGAAGGTATTAATACCTAATGACACTATGGCCTACAATGTGAGTCAATTTTAAAGAGCTTTGCAAACTTGGTAAAATTTATGCTCTGATGATAAATATGACGTTTCGAGCTCTTCAGTTTTTTTATTCATGACAAAGGAATTTTGAAGGTTTTCCTAAGTAAGGTTAGTGTGACTTTATATGTGTGTGTCAAAGTCAACAAACTTTGCAAACTTTGTAGCGTGTTACACTCTCGTGCAAAATATTAAGTTTCAAGCTCCTAAGCTTCTTTGTTCATAAGACGTTGAAAGATTTAGGTAATTGTGACCTTAAACAAAAGCCAGGGTCAATTAGCATTGTAATCTTGAAAGAGTTTGGGTTGGCATTATATATGGAGTTTGGGTTGGCATTCCTTAGCTGGATTTGGACTTATATAATTTTGAAACTTTAGATTCATTATTTCCAACTGTTTGGCATATATATTTTTTATGTATCAAACTTTTCGGTCTTAGTGTCACTGATGAGGAATAAATTTCCGAAATGTGCACATCTGGCACATCAAATTAACTAGATTCATTATTTCCAACTGTTTGGCATATATATTTTTTATGTATCAAACTTTTCAGTCTTAGTGTCACTGATGAGGAATAAATTTCTGAAATGTGCACATCTGGCACATCAAAATTCAACTGGTATATGTTATATATATATGTCAAGTTTCATAGAGCCAATGTGTTCAATAGGTTCTAGAGAAGAAGTTGTTTAGGTGGTTATTGATTACAGAAGATGGATGACAAATGACAAACACTAGAAAATGGTAACAGATCAACTGAAGAGCATTGAACAGCTTACCTTGAGCTTTTACCAAGGTGAGTAATAACTTTCTGCAACTCTCCAGTTTAAAAGTCAAAACTAGACATTAATTTGATATTTTACCTTGACCTGATTCTCAAGGTCACTTTTGAAGAAAACTTTAGAAAAACCATTAAATGTGGTAAAATATAGTGTATAATTTTATGGACATTTCATGAATGTTGGTATAACCCTGAATCTGTCCTTGGTTTCATGTAACAGTGTTACTAAACATAAAAACTTAAAACTACATTGAAATTTATCAAAAGTAATAAATCTAAAAGTAAAATCTCAAAGGAAATAAAACTACTCTTGACCTTGAACTTGACCTTATTTTAAAGGTCATTTCAAGAAAATGTGAAAACTGAAAACCCCAAGTTTTAATAATTAAAATAAAACAATTTATAAAATTTTCAAAATTTATCAATAAAATAAACCAATCTATTTTTTTTTCATTCACAAGATGAAAAATTGCAGGCTTATTAAGACCCAAGAAAAGCAAATATGAAATTCATTTTTACCTCCAAAGAAAGGTTTTGGAGAACAAGATTTTTTTCCAACCTAGTTTTGGTAGTCAGGGCAACCCACAAAATACATCTAATTAGTTTAAGATTTGAACATGTCTTTTGTGACATAAGTATTCAGTTTAAAAACCAGTCATTACCTTTTCAACATTATACCTAAATAATTTTTTCAAGATCAACCAGCTCTGCAAACTTGGTGTATTAAATTTTGATTGATGGTGTCTTACATCCATCCCAGTCTATATTCTTTAACATGTATACAATGCAATCAGTTCTGGGTTGGCAGAGGAAACAGGAGTGCCCAGAGAAAACTACCAACCTTGAGCAAGCAAAATGACAAACTTTCTTACACTAGGATGTGCTTGAGCAGGTTTCACATCTATATGATGAGAGGCACTGTGATTCATAAATGCACGCTTTAGACCACACAAGGCTCCTGCAAATTTGGTAGAGCTTTAAGTGCTGATGTTTCATTCAAAGTCTTAGGCATTTTGGCATTTCATATCATGACAAGAAGTTGTTTAAATTTTTAACTTTTTTATGCTTGAAGTTACTGCTACCTTGAATATAGGTCAAGGTCAACTACCTCAATACCCTTAGTAGATATATATGGCTTTTCAAATGTCCAAGCGGTTTGCTTCATGACAAAAATAAATAAATATTTTAGTCTTTCAGGTTGCTGTGACCTAAATTTTTGGTTAAAAAGCTTGGAAACTTGATGGCTCTTTATCCCCCAACACTTTATATTAGGTTTTTAATTGGTAGGATTTTTCTGATTCATAACAAGACAATGTTTAAAGGCTTTACTTCTTTAGATAGTTGTTAATTTGATACTCTTCTGTATAGTCCGAATAATCTTCACTACTTCTGGAGTCACTGTGTTTGTGATAGTGAATTGTGCAAAACTGTCATATAAAATCCAGTTAACTTTAGAATTTGGTATCTACTGAAAAAAGCCATGCACATCCCTTATGTAACCATATAATATTTCTGTAGGAAGAAAACTTGCTACTTTGGAAACTTTGACAAAGTTTACACTGGAAGTGATGTTTTTGGTGATGCAATATGTCATATGCACAAAAGATTCACCATTTGCCTTGTTTTTCAACATGTTTAAACCACCTAGCAACAATTTTTACTGTGTGCAGAATATTCCATTGTAGTTTGAAGTTAAATGAAATTTCTACGAAAATTAGGCAAAATTCACTGTCACAAACACAGTGACACAAACACAGTGACTTCAACAGTCACAATACAGTGACTTCAACAGTCACAAATACAGTGACTTTAACAGTAGGGCTAAATAATTCTTTCCTCCTTCTCTGATGTCTCAAAACTTTAATGAATTAAATGTATCTTTTCATCAAATTTCCTTCATAAATATCCTATATTTAATTGGTGTAATCAAGAATGAACATGTTAAAATCCATTGATGAATAGACAGACTATTGATTAATTGAATGAATGATTTTTTTTATTCAGTCAAGAATATTTAACTTATTTTTGGACATCACCAGATACAGATAATGTGGCAGAAGTTTTAACCTTTAACATGTGTTTACATAAATAATTCTTTTCATGTTACACCTAACATGACGCTGGAAATAATCTTTAAATTCTCATCGAAGCCGCAGACTGAGTGCTAGGCAAAAGAACCATCTCTACCTGTTATATAAGTTGGGGTTGGTGTTGTCTGTGTTCAAACCTCTGAGCTTCTACCATGAAGTATGCTCTCTACAAATGAGTCTACAATATGGTTATAAGGAAGAAATCCATTTATAAAGAATCATAAAAATGTGCTTAAAAGATGATCAAAAATGTTTGTTCCTTATCAGGTTATACAGGTTATAATTACATGAAGTAGCACTAATGAACAAAACTGACAGAACATAAAGCCAGCACAACCTGTGTATAAAGACCATCAAAATTAATACAAAAAATTGTACTTTAAAATGATGGTCTTAAAAAGCAAAGTCAAATTATTTTTGCTTTCATTTTTCCAAAATACAATTTCAAATATGGTCATTCATCTACAAATTTCAATGAAAATAGGACCAATCTATTGCTCATTTAAACTAATTTTTGTTTTGTCATGAAAACATCAAATTACCACTTTATCATTTACAACTCCAGGGCAACACGAGGTGAGATTATTTCATTATTTCATAATTTCACAATTAACAACCCATAAAGATGCCATAGATATTGAAAAAGAGTATTCTATAATTCAGTTTTTTAGGGGAAACACATCCATAGTTTGCTGAATACAGTTTTGCTAGAATGACATTTGCCATAGCACATCCAGTTTAACCAACCAAATTTGGTTCATTTCAGCCTTGTAGTTTCAAAGCAGAAAATTTTCAAAGAGACTGCTTAACTTCTAACCTCAATAACATATTCCATGAATATAAATTCACAAATAATTCATGGAAAATCTTATTAAATATGTTAAAGGTTGTTGATCTCCTTTCTATATATAAAATTTTTTAAATAATTGGTCCATAAATAAATCTGTAAAGGCTATTTTTCCTATTTAACATAATGGCTGCCATCTTGGATTTCTGATGGCTGTTGTTCTTTTGTGTTACTGTTATTTAACAATTGAACTGTTTTAAAATGGTGTTCACTGTCAGTATGAAGGCAACAACTTTGCAAGCAAACGGAATAACGTGCATTAGTGCATTATGATAAGTTTGGTTGCAAAGTTGTTGCCTTCATACTGACAATGAACACCATTTTAAAATAGTTCAATTGTTATATTTTCGTTAAATATTTTTAAAAAAATAATTCATTAATTTTAAGAATAAAAAATTCCCATCTATAACACATGCACTTCAGGGGAGTCCAGTAGACGCAACAGCTGAATTTAAGACTGAGAACAACACATTATTACTCTGCAATTTTTTTATTGTGGGGTAACAATGGGGAGTTTTGGTTTGTAAAATTATAGTGTTATCAGGTATTTTGATGGTATTTTCTCGATTTTTCATTAACATAATGTATTTTTAAGAATATTGGATATAAAATAATATATCTAAAAAAATGAATATCAACATAAATGTGTTGTTAATTGTGGACTATATTTCAGTCAAAATCAGGTGCACCTGTGTGGCCCCATTTCATTGCAAAGAAGTTTGGAGTAAAAGATTGCTGGCTACATGTCGGAAGTGAAATTTGTGAATCTGAAACAGGGGAAACTGTAGCAGAGGGATAATTTTCAATGGCCAAGCATGTGGGTTTCGAATCTGCACCAGGATACTAGTATATGAGCGTAGACATGGATTTACCAAGAGATTTTTTCTGGAATGTCGACATTGTTAGGTTGAGATTCACTTTAACATTATGCACCGAGCTTCATACTCGGTATCGTTCAAATGTAGACAGCAAATCAGTGAGAAGTATACTTATTCGCTATGCCTTATGCGGTGCAAATATCTCTCAAGTTTAGAAAATGATCGTCTTAAGTTTAGCAAAGAGTTTTGTAGTACTTAAACCATGTATTAAAGTTCCTTTTGTATCTCTAGTAAACTGATTAAAACATGTGGCTAATTTTTCAGTTTTTCCGATCAACCATGTACCATTACACATTACCTCAAAATAATAGGGGATATAGCAGCTTTGCCAAGGTAGGGAGAAATTTTTATAAGATCTAATTGTTCAAGAATGTTTTTGTGGTTTGATGGTTTTGACAGACCAGTTCTTGTCTGTTCTTTCAAAAACATCAATTGATTTTTTTTAAACTACATCTCTCTCACAATGTCAATATAACGATGAGTATCAGCAAGGTGCCTAAATATGTTATTAAAATTTCATTTGATTAATTTCTTTGATTTTAGTTAGTGCATTTTAACCATTGAACCATTCTTGTAAAATTTTGGAAAAATAGTTTTTCAAGCTTGTCTCGAATATAAACAAAAGTGACATGATAGTCATGTTTGTTTACCTATGGAAATGTAGTTCTGGATTGTGTTTTGCATTTTTTATGTATTCAAACACAGAGTGACAAGGTTTTTGGCAATCATGAAGGCAACGACTCTCAAGCTTGCAGCTATGGGAATTTCACAAGGCAAATGAAAATATTTTCTTATGCATTAGTAATTTTTCAGCTTTTCATGATGAGAGCAATTTTATTTAAATTTCTATGGATTAATCTAATAACAAGAACATGTTATCTATGCATGAGATGCAACAAGTGTATTATAGATTCCCTTGTTCTAGTGCAAACTTAGGACAGTTTTTCTGTTAAGGTGCTAGCTCACTGAGTCAATATGCTGCAGACATCATACCATTCCTTGAGTTACATTATCATGACACTGGGTGAACCAGTGGATACAACTGGCATTCTTTGCCATAACATCAGCTTAGCTGGTTTTAGCTAGTTGAGCTAAAATGGCTATTATAAATCTGGTGCAACTTTAGCTCTGACTCAATTACTATTACAAAGAATATTAATTGAAAAGAAATATTTTAAAACATTACCTAATTGAAATATTGTAATCATGGTCTTATAACTGTTATAGCAATTCCAATCAAACTAAATTAGTTTGTCTGGAACTGCTTCTAATAATATCAACCCATAATTACCATATATCAACAGTTTAATGCTTATATTATATTAATATAATTATTCTGATCCTTAATCAGTTCATGCAATTTTTTACATTTTCCCCACCTAATATGACATGAAAATTATGTGACATCACTAGATGTAACAGCCATGTTGATGTTATGTAGTGTTTTGCTAAGTTCAATTTAATATAGAAAACCATCTTAATATTCATGGTATCATTATTATAAAATTACAATTTCTGGATCAAAAATATGTGACAGTTTATTATATATTAATTAAATGTTGGTTTACTGTAAGTATTAGATTAGTGTTGAATACAACAATAAGGTTTACCTGAGTACCATATGATACCTGTACATGTTTGTAAGAACTTTAATTTCATCTGCTTATGGAAAATGTTTTGCTAAATGTTCAAGAAATAAGGCATTTTTATGAGAAAACTTTAAATCAAGCTATTTCACATCAAGTGTTGGCAAGTATTGCATAAGAAACTGGTGAACCTTATTATTATTATTATTACTACTACTACGACTGCATAGTAAAATGCTAAGGTAGATAAAACAAATTATATTTTATACTGGCTTAACTTTAATACTATCTAGACAAAATCTGAAATTTAATTCTTTTTTGGTAGTAGTACATAGTAGTAGAGAAATGTTGATTTACCTCACATCATCCCTTTTTCAGCTATTTTGGATTAAGCAAGGTAATTAATCTCTATGGATTAATCTAACCAGTCCATTTATGCATGAAATTTGCAATGTGTATTATGGTAAGCATTGTACCAGCTCACTTACATAAGAACATTTTGGTAAGGAGCTGGTACAATGAGTCAGTATGCCAAAAAAACATACCACTCCTAAGTCCATTATCCTGGCACTGGGCACTGGGTAGACCAGTAGATATTCTGTCCTTCTAATGCAAATGGTCAAACAAGGAAGAAATCTCTCAAATTTTGAGGCCCAGTATGACCAGCATGGGAATGGAACCCACTATTCTCCATTCTCGAGGCTTCGCTCTACCACTAGCAAGGTGTTTTTGTTAGTGATTTTCTGATAAACAATCAAATCAGATTGGTTACTTTAATCCATTAAACAATCAATAGTGGTTAACAACACCCCCCCCCCCCCAAAAAAAAAAAAATATCCAAAAGGCAATTTAAATTTTTAAAGTTTTAGAGAGTCATTTTAATTCTCAGATACAATATTAGATGTTACCATTAATTAATTAATTAATTAAGTAGGTAAGTAATTATAGATAATAGATTAGAAGTAATGATTGATCAGTAACAATGCTGAACCAATCCATGATTATGAAATCACAATCAATTCCTGACACTAGGATTTGTAGTAGGTGTGACAGGAAACTCTGCATTACAAATACACTGTATTGCAAGATTTCATTTATCCACTTGTTTCACTATAATCTAAATCAGTCATTTTATTTCTGTCAAACTTAGATCAATGACTTTGTAATCAGTTAGTATCTCAAACTACTAGAGTCCTATAAAATGACATGAAGCACTAACCCTTCCCCTTACAGGTAAACCTTCAATATAATTCCAGGTGATAATCAATTCTGTCACCAATACAAAAAACACTTTTAAGTTTTGAATTTAAAATGTAAAAGTACTGTAAAGTTTGAAAAATAGAAAAATAAAGCAATTTGAAAATACATTATTTTAAAATCAAAAAATTTTCAAGTGGATTATTAATAATAAATATTTGTAATTGATTTATGATAACTCAACTTAAGTCAACATATTTGAGATAAGTTACGATGACAAATTTGTCTATTCTCTACCTGTTTTATCTTCTCGCTGATAAAGCGGACAGGTATAAGGCTAAAATGTCGGACCTTAAACACTGGGTCTTTTAACGATATATAAAACACCATGATGGCCACCAACAACCAAGCAAACACTCATCTAGATTAAAGTCTACCTTTCCCAGGTAACATGTAAACAGACATGTTGACCACATTTACACAGCAAATTTTTTATCACTCATCACATCAAATAAGTACTTTGAGACACCTACAGCCTATCTTTCCCATGTAACTTACTGGGACACATTTTGCCTTGCATATGCACAGCAACATTTTATTTGTCAAAGGACTGAGCAAATACCTAGGAAGACTAGTCTATCTTTCCAATGTATCGTGTAGAGAGGACATGTTGCTTCACATCTGACAAGCAACTATTTATCAATCATAGGACCAAGAATATACTTAATGCTGTTCACAGTCAACCTTTCCCAGGTAACTAAGACAGCATATTGCTTTGAATGTCACAGCAACTCTTAATCAGTTATCAGCTGCAAGATTTGAACTTCAGAATGATGACATATCTATCTAGGTGTCCAAAGGTGAAATGTTATCTCATATAATCTGAAAAGTATGACTATATAAATTATGTATGAACAAATTAAACAAAAACCATCCAGCAATGAAGCCAGTCATATAATCAACTTTGCTAGTCAACACATTGTTTTGTTATCAGATCAAATTTAAACATGTTAAATATCAATGATTCAGATTTTAAACTAATTAAAAATAATGCTTATATGTTCAATAAATGAGATGACAGGAAAGATTTATTTTTTATTTACATTTAAACCGGAGATTTATACATAATAGATAATGTAAATATTGTTAAACAAGCAAAAACTCTCTAGATCTTTTTGTTTGCAGAGCCATATAAACTTTTGGAGGAAAATAAAAAGTTAGTACCAGGTATATTAATAGCAAACAAATTACAGTACAAAATATAATGATTTATCAAATTAGCAAGAGCAGTCAACATAGCATGCCTGTATATCCTATTTTAGAAAACTTTATAAATTGTATGTAGACAATGATGTTGAGTATATATAATGAGAACAAACATACAATTTCCTGTACTTTATACCAGCAAGCTACTGCAATTAAAATTGTGTTGTGTAAAAAAGTCTAATTTTGTATAGATCTGTTAAGACTCTATCAGTTTCTAATTTAATGTGTAATCTTGTTTATTTATTCTTTATGGACTTCGTTTTTTTTTTATTTTGAACGTTGAATGAGATTAATAAATACATACCACAAAAAGTGTTAAACTTGTGAAGAAACATAGTCAGTCTGGTAGCTGTTAGTTTTGTCCAACGGTGATGTAGGCTTTCCAATATTGTTATTAAATAAACTATATGGATTCCTTTAAGCTGTGATTCCACCACATGTTTATAATAATGAGTGCAATAGTACCATATAGATAAAGGGTTAGTAAAATATTAGCTGCTATACGGCGTAAACCTGCAGTTGGAGGAGTTGAATCTCAACAGTTCTTATTCGATGAGATAAAACTCTCTCCACTACAAATTACACCTCATTCTAAACCATATAAACTCAAGCTTTCTAAACTACAACTCATATTAAACTACTTGGTGAACTATACTTTCTAAATCATCTGAATAAACAAATCAAGAACCATAATCTTAAAATAAATTATATCGCATTTTAAACAAACCATCATTATCAACAAAAACCAAAATATTCATTCTCTCTAAAGTCAAGTACTACTAAGCAAAAACCAGCAGTCATTCTGTAAATATATACAATTTAACAAACTAGCACTTAATTTCTCTGAACTACAGTGAAAAGGTGAACTGCAGTAATTTTCTTGAAACTAAACTATAACTACAAAAGCCAACAGTCAACCTCTCCAAATTATATTTTTTATCTCTAAACTACAGAACAATTAAACATATACATATCTCATTCAAAAACAGATATGAATTTCAAAAAGTTGTAAACTACAATTATTAAATACACCACAGTAAAATGTGACAAGTTTAAAAATTCCAACAATGATCAATCTTTTACCAGTATAAAGTTAATAGAATAGAATTGTACATGAAATACCATAATGGTAATAACCTAAATATGTACTTTGTAAATAGAATTATATATAATACCCAATTTATGACAGATTTTATGCACAAAATAATGATCATTGATCAGAATGATGGAATGGTAACATATTACCTCTTGTTAACATGTCTGAGTAGAAATACATAAAGTATATAAAATGCTTTATAATGGATAACAATTCCTCAAATATATTATTTTTATATCCTTACTTAACTTCCATTTTTGAAGAGCAATAAAAAATCAAATAAAACACTTTATACCCCATTTATGTATATTGTATGTAAAAGATTACTTGTACATTTACCAGACCTAACGTACATAAAAGAAAACTTAATAAAATTCCATGGCAACTTAATGTTAAAGAAACCATAACAAACTGAAAAATTCCTACTACAACCTCCAAAGTATAAAAAATGCATACAAACAACCTTAATCATTAAAAATATCCAACACCATAGCCAATGAGTCCTACCAATTCAAAACATGGCTGTTTCTCTGATCAGCTTGAGAGTTCTGTGCCTTTTGAGAACATTGCTGACCCCAATACAAGAGTATTTAAGCTTTTAATGTATGCCTCGTCAGTTACTCAAATATGTATGGTTTATCCTTGCCCTAACTGTCATCGTCCAATACAAATGTACACAAGAATTCTACCCTGGTAACACACATATCCTCACAGTAATGTAATTCAATGATCAGCTAATATAGATGGGTCTACACACCTAGCTGTTATGACAAGAATTTAAATATTTACCAGCACATGGTGTTGTCTTTAAAATAATCTATATCAATTTTTTCATATAAAACTCTTCTATATGAATGTGTAAATTCTTATATTACTACACACATACCACCTTTAAGATAAGAACTAATAAGAAACCTTACAGACATGTACAGTGTAATTTTCAAATAAAAAGAATTGTTAACATTTCATATTTTAAAAAAAATATCTGTAAACTTGCAAACATCTGCCACACATGTTGATATCAAAATTACTTGATAAATTCCAATGATCTGAAATATCTATGTACATTTAATATGTATGCAAATGATGGACAAATAAAAGATTAAGCTTTAAATCAAATCACAGTACTGGTTCTTTATGTACACAAACACAATATTTTGGAACAAGGGAGAAAACTAGAGTGCCAAGAGTAAACTCTATAAACAAATATCATAACTTGAATGAACACTAATTATAAAGCATGTTAATTCAAAGATGTGGACCTAAGCTAACTCATGTCAGTCAATCAACCTTTTAGAACCAATTTTTACCACATATTAGCTGCTACATATAAGTTGGTCCCTACTGTGAAACCATTTTTTAACATGAAATTTACTACTACAATTTCTGATGTGATTAGCATCTTAGCAATGAACTGATCAAGACTTGTGATTAAATATAGTTAAAACTTTTAAAAAGACAGTGGTGAAAGGTGTCAGAATAAAATGGGTGGGTAAACAGGTGTGTTATTTTAGTAAAGTTAATTTCACTAATATTATGGTGGTCAGTACTGGAATGTTGAAGGTCATAATGTTACAGACCATAGCAAGAAAACTTGTCTTAAAGTTACAGACCATAGCAAGAAAACTGGTCATAATGTTACAGACCATAGCAAGAAAACTGACAAATATTTTCACTCTAGATCTGTCTTGTACATGCTAATTCAGATCTAGGTGGTGAGAGTAGCTGTGCTCATTGGTTGCTGAGAAATAGGCATTATAACAAGGTTTTTAAATACTTTATTGTCCATGAAAGAGTAAATAAACCATATCTATGATAAATGGAGGTCATCTAGACAAAACCAGAGGTTATTTATTGGAATGACAGCAAAGTTTTCAAAGTTTTAATGGGATAAAATAGTGATGACACTTAGTTATATGACTTTGTCAACAAAACAGTACATTAATGGGCAACTAAGATTTACATTTACTCAAGTAAATCTTCTATTTTTTCATAATTGTCTTTGGATACCAAAAAAAAAATAAAATAAAATAAATAAATAAATAAATAAATAAATAAATAAATAAATAAAATAAAATAAAATAAAATAAAATAAAACAAAACAAAATAAATAATAACAAATCATTATATCATCATAATATAAACTGAAAAGTTTTAGTGGTTGTTTTACACAAGTTTAAAAGAAAATTGACACCATTTGTGATTACTGACAGGTGTTCCTTATACAGAAGACTATAGAGGTATTTTACACATTTAGGTGTTTTTTTAGGAGCTTTACATAAATCCTATGTTTTTTTGGATACTTGTCTATCATAGACAAAAATCCCAGACCAATTATTTATTAGTATATATATAAATTTTCATATAAAGGACAACTGTCTGTAAGGGACAAAATTCAAGGTAAATTAGATGTCCTTAATTCACAGGTTTTACTGCACATTAAATATTACAGCATTTCATTTAACATAGAAGAGCTGAAAACTAAAAAAAAAAATTTAAGTTGCTGTATAAGGATAAAACCTCCTGATGATACATACATTATAAATATATCTATATGCAGCAACATGGATTGTGTAGAGTAAATGATATTATGAATTATTCTGTCTACTACAAATCTTATGTTGTGTTATAGTCTATTTAGGCCATGTGTAGTACAAACATGTGTTTCCTAAAGTCAACAACATAAAGCTTATGTACTCTATAAGGGTGTCTTTGGTATAAAGTGATGTAAAGTATATTCAAGTCTATATTTCTGTTAAAGCTAATATGTTGTTTAAAGCAGAAAAACACCTTACAAAATCAAAAACTACACTTGGTTTTGAACCCACAACCCTTAGTTTGAAAGCCACTGAGAAAACCACTAGGCTATGTCTATACCCATCCCCTTTTGAAGAGCGATATAAAAATCTTCATAAAAACAAATGCACAAATGAAAATCAGAAAAAAATGATATTATTTAAACAACTCAAGTCAAACTGTATGTTTAATAGGAAACTTTGGCAGGTGTGTTACCTGTCCCCTACGACTATGGCATCTAGAGATAACACCCTAAAAATAAGTACCATTGCTGTTCTCTTAATTCCTGTGATACTCCAAACCTGATAGAACTTGTAGATAATAACTGGATTAAGTGGGAAATGGGTTATGGGGTCCTCAATGGGAATTTAAATCAAAGTCAAAGGTTACATATTATATTTAAAACAAGTTCATTTAATTTCTTGATATTTTCTAGAAACTTGTTAGAAAAGATAATTTGCAAAAAGGTGAGGAAAAAAAAAGACAAAGTTTTAAGTTTCAATATAACAACTCCTGTATATTTTAAACACAATGACAAATAAATAAAATATTTTTTGCCCCTATTTATAAGAACCAGGTATTCAAAAAATTAATGTTAAAAAGACAAGAAGTACTTTGTCACTTCTTGCAGTAACAAAAAGATACAATCAAAAACTAAAATGGTCCAAAATTACATGATGCAAAAGGTAAAGCATTTTTAAATTTAGGAATTTGGTGTAAATGTAAAGTGAAGTTGACAGAAAAATAAATACTGGTATCAATCATTTAATAGTTATTTACATTGGCCATTACAAAACTTAAAATGAGTTACATTTCCCCTGTGACACTGAATTCAAACCTGTTCAAAATCATGAGATACAGTGAAAATTCTTGTTTAAAAAAACAGATTTTTAGTTATTGCTTGTTTCAAGGAAATAATATTTATGGTTAATAAAAATCTAGAGAACATTGTCAATGAATCACCCCTTCCCCATCAGGCTAGATGGTCAAGGACAACAGGAAGAAATATCTTCACATATAATCTGATCACTCATATAATACTGATCAAATTATTGACTAAGAAAGTCTTGTTTACTTAGATACCCAAATCTGTCATTTGTTTTAATGGTAAATCAAACAATCCAATCCAAATATTAAACTGAATGGAGAGGACTTTAGGTTCTGATAAAAACTGTTTACTTAGCTAATTATAAACAGAATTTATAACAGCCATTTACTAACAACAAGAAAATCTCAAATTTAGAATAGACTTATTCCAAACTTAAGAATTCCTTACTAAACCTACAGTACTTTATCACCATGGAACAAAAAATGTTTAAAACAGTTGCTAGGTAACCAAAAACTATAAGATGTTGATTATATATTTAAATTCCTGATGTCACATATTATGTGGCAAAAATAAAACAATAGAGAAACTGATTTTAACATCATGAATTAATATATAACTAAGATTTATGAAGTGGCTCATTTACATTTTATTTTCTACACTTCGATAACTAATTAAAACCTGAATAATTATTTCACTCACATCTAAACATTACCAGCAAATTAAAATGTCAAAATACACACAAAAAAATAATTAAAAAATACAAAAATATGCAGCAACTCCATTGTCATTAACTGACAAACTAAAAGAAATGAAATTTAATGTACTTTTTTCTTTTAAAAACATAATACAATCAGTATATTTAAGAGTAAAACAAACTTAAATGTGAACTTAAAAGTTTCAAAAAAAAAAAAATAAATAAATAAATAAATAAATAAATAAATAAAAATAAGTGAACAACTTCAGATGATTTGACTCTATAACTTGTTTTTAACTTTTCTGATCAAGGGCTAATAAACCTAATGCAATTACATATGATAAGGAATAGAATGGAATAGACTTATATGAACTGTATCATAATATGCTTTAAAAGTGCTCCTTTTCAAAGCAGGATTGGTACTACAAAATATTGGTGTAATGCAATAACCATGAAGCAATACTTACAACAAAGTACTTTGAATTACATCCAATTTACAGCTATTCATAAACAGCCATGGAATTGACACAATTTAGGACATGACATTTATTTTAGATACAGATCAGATAAAACAACTAGAATGGTCAGTGGCATTTAGGACATTGATTATACATATATCAAGTATTTTCATCATTCCTCTTTTCCATCCTTTGGAAATATCACTTTTTCATTGGTCTTCTTATTGTCTGTTATTAAGAAAAGCAATGCACATCAATAACTACATTGAAATGTAGTTTGTAGCTAAAGAACATACACTAGACTATAGGCCAATATAACAAGATCTATGCAATGGTCTCTAACATATATGACACAATATAAGTGAAATTAAGCAAAATCATGTGTCATAAATTTGGTAAGTTTCAGTGAAAATTATCATTTAAACATGAAATAGAAATAAAAGCAAAACAACAAACATCCAGCACTTTTTCCAGAAACACTTTCTTGTAATATGTATACCTAATAACTGTGAAATAAAGAAATAGGAAACAGAAATAGTGTAAGGTGCAATATTGCATCATAAAAGGAATATTTCATTATCGATTAAAATAGGTAGAAATAGGCACCCCTTAATAAGAAAATGGCATCCCCTGATGTTTAAGATTACAAGCAAATGTTAAAACAAAAAAATTATCCGTATGCAATTAGCAAAATATAACTAGGAGTATGTATGACATCAGCTTTTTAGAATTTCTTACAGGCAAGCCCAAAGTTCAAAATTTAGCATCTTGCCAAAAATACAACTATACAGAAAAATGTCACATGTAATGATGACATAGAAAGCATGTCTTGTACTGAGCTGGCGCTGATAATGGTTAGTCTGGGAATAACAGCTGTATGGCTAAACTTAGATAAAACTTATCTAAATACAACACACAATACTATTAGCCAGGGTCCTTATAATGTATAAAATAAAGTTACAACTTAATAGCCTTATTATATACTAATATACTATATCTGAAACCATTAAATAAATGATAGTATCCAACTAAACCTAATTGACTGATAAAATACTACATTTGACTTTGTGACCTTAAATTTCATGACCTCTGATCTTACTCTGAACAAGTTAATTACTGTAACACAAATTATTTTGTGTCAAAATACACAAGTTACTGTATCCTCCCCCTTTCAAAAGTATCTGTTTTACATGTCAAATGGTTTTTTTGTTAAAGCAAATCTAAGAATAAATAATATTTGTTTGATTTTATATTTAAATTTCTAAATTCCAACATTTCAGATTCATTAATTTTTCTATTTTCTTCACATTTTTTAAAATTCTTTAATATCAATATTTTAGAACCTAATCTATAAGCAAATCCCTTTTAATATTCATGCCTGACATTTTCCTCCAGTAACATATTATAAAAAAAGAGCCAATACAATGTAAGCTAAAGATCTATAATCTGAAAAATTACACTACTGCCTCATATTACTTCCAAAACACTCAAAAACATGACAATTTTCTACTTATAAAAGTACAACAACACTATAAATACCTTTGTCAAACTTCAAGTGTCAAAAACTCTTACAGTAAAAAACAACTTCATACCAAACAACTGAAAACATTCAATATTTCCTACATGAGCTATCCTTGTCCTCAAGACTTAGGAAAACAACAATCACAATTTCACATGTAATGCTGATGAGTATGGAAACAGAAAAAAAAAACTTTTAAGTCTCCAGTAATATAATCATCAGCCTTATAGAGTCCTCATAAAAATGAAATAACCAGATATATGAAACAAGCACTTCAGTGGCATCCTGGCTACAGGAAGTGTTAACAATACAACTCATTACACAAACCTATATATGTATATAAACACATACATACTATATGTGACGATGACCAAGTAGCGAAGATCACATGGCATGCGGTTTAAGCTATGGGGCAATGAGCTGGAAGAGTTAGATCTGGCAAATAAAACATTGCTGTCGAGACCCAATCTTCCAACTTACAGCCACAAGCATTATGATGATCGGACATTAAAATGTGCATCAAGAGTGTACACCTCAAACTAATAAAACTTAAAATGGTGACATCAATAACCTTAACTGTTTGATGAGTAATTTTGCAAATCATGACCAAAAGTTTGCCTAAAAAATTTATCTTAAATGAAAATGTTGAAATCTTTATACAGACTAACAGACTTTAGAGTGAATTTGAAATTTAGAATACATTAAGTAGATACTTACAGTAAAAGTGTTGTCAGTAAAATGTCACCAGTTTATAGATATACTATAAATGATGTGTAAACTCTTGTACAACAATAAAACAACGGCCACCCCCTTCCAAGTCATAAACCACTGAACAACTGCTGCTCCCTCACTAGGACAACTGTTTGTAGAGTGAATGAGGGACTGCAGTTAGGTCTGGGTTTTATGGGACTCCAAAAGAAGACAACAAACTTGACTTTGTACTTTGACACTGTAAAGGAACAGTCTATTATCAGTGAAGGGGGTGTCCTGTTAAGACAAGTCCGATTATCTTGACCACATTATTTACAGAAGAGACCTGTAACTGCCTGATCAAAGTAGAAGAACCTTAAATCTTAATCCACTTCAAATTACACAAAATTATTACTTTATTAGTTTATTAGCTCATACAGATATGCTGATATTTTGTATATTGAATTCTACATCACCAATTAAGCATGAAAGAGAAAAAAAAACATTTTGGGAATATTTGATATGGAAGCTGGCTTTTTTTAAAAAATCAAAATATAAGTAGTTTAGCAGAACATAATAGGCAGTTAATGCTGATAAAACAGTCATTTTATCTGATAATAAAGAAATAAATTGTCTTTAAACAAACAACACAGATATGAAATCTTAGGGATATATAAGAGCAGTATCATCTTGAAAACTAATATCTAAATATGGACTTGGGATTAAGATTATCTGTGATAAGACAATGTACAATGTTGCAGCTTGTTTAAACAGATCTGATGTATTAACATAATCACATTTTATTTTTTACTTTTGAACAGACATGAATAAAGAATGAGCTTGAAACAAGAACTGATATGAATTAAAGAGGATAAGCTGGTACATTAATTATCCAAACCAGGAATCATAATTCATCATTTTCATCAAACAGTGATTGAATGAAACTCACTTTCAATGTTATTGTTATTTTTTTTCATTCATAAACTTTTATTCATCACTACCATAAAAAATTTATCAATTTCTATGAACATCATTCAAAAATAATGCAGAATTAAAACTGGTTATGTGCAATTCTCAACTCAATACATCACAAAGGGAAATAAAGGCTATGAAAGGTTTACATGTTACAAAAATACAGAGATAAAAGAACACTAGGTCCATTAATTATAGTAAGATTATACTAAGGTTTGATCCCTCATGCAAAGCATTCCTTAGCTGGATTTGGATTCATATAATTTTGGAAACTCTGGATTTATTAATTTTCAACTGTTTGGCTTAAGATTTTTATCTATTAAACTTTTCGGCCCCTAGTGTCACTGATGAGGAATGATTTTCCAAAATGTGCACACATGGCACATCGAAATTTAACAGGTATTTTTGTTATAATATATACAGCTGGTAATGTTTTGATAAAAGTAATATATACTTAATGTATGTAAGCTTGGTAAGGATATGACACACTGATATTCATGCCTGATAGGGTATGATATAATATTCATGCCGGGTGGGTAATATGACACTTATGCCAGGAGGTATGACACAACACTCATGTTTGGTGGGGTATGATATTACATTCTGCTATAGGTAGGGGTATGGGTTATAAGGATGATGCTCATGTTTGATAGGGGTTTGACATGTCACATATGTACATATGCTGGGTATGGTATATATTGCCCTCATGCTTGGTAGGGGTATGGTATGGTGTTGATGGTGTGTGGGTGTATGACATTGCTAATAACAGGTGACGGGTATAATATGCCACTCATTCTGGATAAGGATATGACTGGGTGGAGGTATGACATGCACACATGTTGTGTAGGAGTAGAACATGATATTTGTGCTTGGTAGGTGTATGACAAGGAGCTCATGTTTGATAGGGATATGACATGTCATACATGCTAGTTGGGTTAATGATATGGCTTCCATACTACAATGTATATGGTGTTCATGCTGATTGTTGGTATAAAATAATGCTAATGCTAGGGGTATGACAAGGTGCTTTTGCAGGTGTGGTTATGATTGACTTTGATTAAGTGTTTCATGCCTCAGTGAAGACTGTTTTATTTATTCATGTATTAAAGTGGTCAGTTCTGAAATAGTGGATGAAACCAGAGTTCCCAGAGCAAACCACTGACCTTTGACAAGCAAACTGGTAAACTTTTTCACAAAACGTCCAGACCAGGTGGGATTTAAACATATGCAATGAGAGTTGCTGTGAACTGTTAACCTGTGCTTTAGACTATTCCTGTTACATCAGAGGCCATGTTTAGGGCATGGCATGGTGCTCATGTTGAGTGGGTGTATTATACCACACTTATACTAGGTGAGGAGACATATGTATTTGCCATGTTATGCATGGCATGGTGCTCATGTTGAGTGGATGTATTATACCACACTTATACTAGGTGAGGATACATATGGTATGATGCACATGTTAGGTAGTGTATTACAGTGCAACTTCAGAATACCGGCCCTTCAAAAAACAGATCACCTCCATATACCGAACACGCCGGACCGGTCCTGAATTTATCCTCCTTTGATTATATTAAAATAAACTTCCATAAACTGGTCCCTCTGAATTCCGAACGCCAGTCTTTTTAAGTGCCGAAATCATGTAACATCTTAATGATTTACTTCCGTTTTGGATATTGTACAGTTGGTTGCAATGACCTGCCAGTTTGTAAGCTTTAGATTTATACACAAGTTACTTGTTAAGTTCAAGAATTACATGTAAAATCAATGCTTAAGAATGTATTGACATTTATGTATTTTGTCAATGTTTGATAAAATTCTGAAATGGAAGAGATTTGGACGACCAGACTACCGGATTTAAAAGGCCCTCTAAATACCGGCCCTTCTGAAAACCAGCCAAATTCTTCGGTCCCACACGAGGCCGGTATTCAGAAGTTGCACTGTATACCACACTTATACTAGGTGAGGATATGCATGGCATGGTGCTCATGTTGAGTGGGTGTATTATACCACACTTATACTAGGTGAGGATATGCATGGCATAACGCTCATGTTGGATGGATGTATTATGCACAACATAATGTTCATGTTGAGTGGATGTATTATACCACATTTATACTAGGTGAGGATATGCATGGCATAATGCTCATGTTGAGTGGGTGTATTATACCACACTTATACTAGGTGGGGATATGCATGGCATGGTGCTCATGTTGAGTGGGTGTATTATACCACACTTATACTAGGTGGGGATATGCATGGCATAATGCTCATGTTTGATGGGTGTATTATACGACATATATACTAGGTAAGGATATGCTTTGCATGGTACTTATGTTTGGTGGGTGTATTACACCACATTTATACTAGGTGGGGATATGCATGGCATGGTGCTCATGTTGGATGGATGTATTATACCACATTTATACTAGGTGGGGATATGCATGGCATGATGCTCATGTTGGGTGGGTGTATTATACCACACTTATACTAGGTGGGGATACACATGGCATAACGCTCATGTTGGATGGATGTATTATGCACAACATAATGCTCATGTTGAGTGGATGTATTATACCACATTTATACTAGGTGAGGATATGCATGGCATAATGCTCATGTTGAGTGGGTGTATTATACCACATTTATACTAGGTGGGGATATGCATGGCATAATGCTCATGTTGAGTGGATGTATTATACCACATTTATACTAGGTGAGGATATGCATGGCATGATGCTCATGTTGGATGGGTGTATTATACCACATTTATACTAGGTGGGGATATGCATGGCATGGTGTTCATGTTTGGTGGGTGTATTATACCACACTTATACTAGGTGGGGATATGCATGGCATGGTGCTCATGTTGGGTGGGTGTATTATACCACATTTATACTAGGTGGGGATATGCATGGCATAATGCTCATGTTGAGTGGATGTATTATGCACAACACAATGCTCATGTTGAGTGGATGTATTATACCACATTTATACTAGGTGAGGATATGCATGGCATAATGCTCATGTTGAGTGGGTGTATTATACCACATTTATACTAGGTGGGGATATGCATGGCATAATGCTCATGTTGAGTGGATGTATTATACCACATTTATACTAGGTGAGGATAAGCATGGCATGATGCTCATGTTGGATGGGTGTATTATACCACATTTATACTAGGTGGGGATATGCATGGCATGGTGCTCATGTTGAGTGGATGTATTATACCACACTTATACTAGGTGAGGATATGCATGGCATGGTGCTCATGTTGGGTGGGTGTATTATACCACATTTATACTAGGTGGGGATATGCATGGCATGATGTTCATGTTGAGTGGATGTATTATACCACATTTATACTAGGTGAGGATATGCATGGCATGATGCTCATGTTGGATGGGTGTATTATACCACACTTATACTAGGTGAGGATATGCATGGCATAATGCTCATGTTGAGTGGGTGTATTATACCACATTTATACTAGGTGAGGATATGCATGGCATAATGCTCATGTTGAGTGGATGTATTATACCACATTTATACTAGGTGGGGATACACATGGCATGATGCTCATGTTGGGTGGGTGTATTATACCACATTTATACTAGGTGGGGATATGCATGGCATGATGCTCATGTTGGGTGGGTGTATTATACTGCACAAATACTAGGTAGGGATATGCGTGGCATGGTGCTCATGTTGATTTGGGTAATCACATGAGTTCTTTTGTTCATAATGCAGAAAAACTTTAAAAAAGATGGAAAATTTACATTTAACAACAGATCACACATCCACACACACACACACACACACACACACACACACACACACACACACACACACACATGAGCAGACATTAGGTCTGTTAATTACAGTCAGATATCATGACACAAGAGGGTCATAATTCAGAAAGTTACAAATTTAAACTTTATCTACATAACTGATATTATTTCATTATAGCTATTAGAATGTAACTGTAATTAAATAAAGCTAATTAAAGATAATTACCATGTTGAAACAAAAAATACAGGAAGTATTGCAAATTGTGCATGTTTGATTGCTAGGACTTGATTGATCAATGAGAGTCTTATAATTTAAACTGAAATGAAGTACAGTAGAACTTCGATAACTCAAACTTCGAAATTTCGAACACCACGGATAAATCGAAGTCTTCATTTTGTCCCAACTGGTTTTCTATATAAACTATATTAGGACAACTTCGATGACTCAAACTTCTATAATTGGAATACCCCCCTCCCTGATAACTCGAAGTAAAAATTTGGTCTGTAGTTTAAAAATCTATTAAAAATTAACTTAAAAAACTCGAATTTTATCTAATAATGTGTGATCAATAGCCTGTTAAATAAAACGCTCAGAGAAATCACATAACCTTAATTAGGCTACCGTTATATTAGAGAACTGAACGGAGTAGTTATCTACTGTATTCATTAATATCAATTAAAGGATTAATATTAGTACCGTAATGGACAATTAAGTTCAACAGGTATGCTCCTTTCCCCTACTCTAATAACAGAAGCCAAAAAATATGCCGCTGGAGATAACAGTTCAACTTTCGACTGAATTTCTCAAAGCTTAATTTGCACTGCTTTGTAATGTTAATAACCATCTGTTCATATCTTCTAACGAATGTAATAATTAAGTATTGCTGAAAAACGTGTACATATATCTGATTTCCAATTTCATTCTTCATATATACATCGTGATTTTAAAATAAAAGAACACGTTTAAGATGCTTTTGCTGTCAATATTAATTCTTTAATATTTTTTATTTTTGTTTCTAAAGTATCTATTAGTATTTATTGTGTTTTTCTTTATTGCATCACATTTGAGTACCGATAACTGTTGACAAAATTAGATTTCTGTAGTGGGAAACATATATTAAGGTGACGTCATCCTTCAACTTTGATAACTCGAACCCCCGATAACTGGAAGTCACCACCGAAGTCCCATGCACTTCGAGTAATCGAAGTTCTACTGTAGATTCAGGCTCGAGTCAATTTTCTCTTCTTAAATTTAAAGGCAGTCAGTTCTCCTGAAATGGTGAAGAAAACTGGGGTGCTTGGAGAAAGCAAGCTAACAAACTTCCACCTTAAAATCTGTTTGAATATGAGAATATAACCTAGGTAGTGATATGTACTGTGATGTGTAAACTTCTGACCTATCAGATATATAACTGTAAAATGATGTATGTCTGCATTACATTACACCACACATACATAAGTAGCTGCAAAGTCCCAAAGCCTTTATTGTCTGTTAGGTGGTTTTGTGGCTACTAGTAGGTGGATCTGGGGAGATATTGGTTTTTGGAAATGTTAATAACAGATGTAACAAACACCAACAACTTCTAGCAGTCAAAAGTGTTTACATTACAAATAAATAGTAGAAGTGTTAACAGCAATCTCCAAAAGCTGTGTTTCATATTTACATTTTTTATCCTTTTCCTTTTTAGAAAATTGGATATACTTTTCAATAAGCACCTGTTAGCTAAACATTTACTTGCACTATACTCATGATAAAACATTATAAGACATAGTTAAGCATTGGAAACCAATGAATTATCAGGTGAAAAAAACAAAAACAAACCAAAATATTGTCAATGAATTATAAAAAACAAGCATTCATTTTCTTGAGGCAATTGCATTCTTCCTAGAAAATTTTTGCATTTTAAAGATATCTGTGAGATATCAGCTTATAGAATCATTTAAATAACATGGTAATATCACCACAATCTGCATTTTTTCAATAATATCTATAGACAAACTTTGTTTTGCATACACTATCAAGTGCTGTTTTTCTTTTAGTGCCTTTTTTTGCTCTTTATTTTGTCAGGCCCCCCCCCCCCTTGTGTGTGTGTGTGTGTGTGTGTGTGTGTGTGTGTGTGTGTGTGTGTGTGGTCAGCAATTTTGATGACTTTAATTTTTCACAAAACTCAAACACAGATGAAGAATATTTATCAGCCGACCCCATTTAATCAATAGATATGAAAGAGATCAATGAATGAATTATAAGTAAGTTATCAGTCACTATATACCATTTGAACTGTTATAAGTATATATATCACATTGATAGGGCCTGATTTTAGAAGATAAAAATTTGACAATCCTGATTTAAGAAGATAAAGATTTTACAAAGGTTACAGAAACTGGCCTTTGGTCTAGGTATATCATATGTTACAATAATTTATCTATATAATATCAACCAATTCTGATAATTAAACTAACAAGTTTATTCCAGCTAAATGACAGTGTAGTTACCATGTTCAATCTATTAATATTTCTACATTTGCTTCAATGGAAACTGCAAATCATATCACAGTTTTACAAATATTATGATCAAAGAATGAAACAAATCTAATTAGAACAGCCAAATTAAACAGTAAAATTCTATCAAAATTTTCAAAATTGCAAATGTTGATTAAGTACTTCTGTAATTCACTGTAAATTTTTTTTTTTTTTTTTGTTGAAAAAAGCCATGGACATAATTAAGAAATAATGTTATAACCATCTCTGGGCCACTGGAAATGTATTTCATTATTCAGAATGAAATCATTACATGTAATGCATATTTATGAATTTCAAGGGCTTTATGAGTATTATTATTACCGTCTTCTTTTGATTGTCACTCCAAAAATCCCTTTTTCTCCATGTTTGGATAAGTTTAAACTATTTTGATTTCTCTGTGGAGTTCCAGATAATAATATTTAACTGTATATTAACATTTGTTTATTTTTAGTGCAATATAAACAGTCAATTTAATTAATTATGTGAAGACATGTAATTTAAGCTAGGCAAGTGCACTCAGTATATTAACTACGGTAGATATACAACAATGTATTTATAATTCATTCATGTTAACTTAGATTATGTTAATTAATTAAATACTATTTACTAATAAGTCAATGAAATTCTTACTATAAATATGTGTAAATAATTATAATATTATCTCAGCTGAATGACATTTTATTTGATTTATATATTTGTCAACAGATAAACAGAGACATTCCAAATAAAATTTTATAATTTTCCAGTTGACAAGTACTACACCATAATTTTTTTATAGGAGCATTTCATCTGAATGTTAAATTTAAACATTATTCTTTTTTTATAATTTTGACTGGTTTGTGTAGGTGGGATTATTCAAGGAAAATTACTTTTGTGATTTATATGAATCAGTTTGTTTTACAGCAATATTAATGATCAATTCTCAAAAGATTTTTTCATCATTTGAAATGTACCAATTATATTTACTGATGGCAATGAAAGGAATACATGGTTGAAACTATGAAGACTTAAATTGTACATGACTTTGAATTTGATTAAGTGGAGTTTTACATTGAGGGTATTTGAGTTACTATAGCTTTAAAAAAGAAAAGAAAGACAAGTTGGTGGAAGTAAATAATGACTTCCAGTTATCTATGGTATGTTAGAAAAAAGGTCATATATATTATAAAAATTCTATTCTATTTCAAGTAAAATATCTTAATTTTTGTAAAAATTTATTATTCTAAAATTTGTTTACATTATTATGACTTATTTCAGACCCTGTTTCACAATAATTTTAATGAAGATTTCCCTTGGCTAAATTCTGGCAAATTTGACTTTTAAGTAATTTTGTCAACTGTTAAGATATTCTGAGTTTTTAGGTGTCATTTTGAAGATCACTTAACACTTTTAACATCATTTTTCAAACAAGTTTATTCATAGTTTCAAAAACAATTGACAAAATTTGCTAAATTTAAGTTAAGGAAAATCTTAGTCAATAAATGATTGTGAAAATAGAGCCTGGTAACTGAGATACACGAGCCTGGTAACTGAGATACACAAGTATTTCTGATATTACGTAAATATCTAAAAACCTATTACAAGATGCTGAAATGATCTGTTTATTAAAAGTTTTAGAGTTGAGTTGAGTTGAGTTATGGTGTTTAACGTCCCTTAAAGTTTTTGAAAAAAAAAATAAATAAAAATAAGGTAAAAAAAAAAACCTTGAGTCTAAATAATTTTTAAGCATTTTAGCTGACACTGATATGAAATTCAAATTTTAAAAAGTTTTGAAAAATTTTAAGGATGAAAGTTTTATAAAATCTGTTTATCTTAAGACTGTGTTTTTAAAGAAATTAGGTGAGAAGCATTTTCAAGTAACTATTATAAAATCAACAATAAGTGATAAAATTTATCAGACAAATGAAAGATTTTGTTTTAAAAAATCAATTATTTGAGATAAGAGTTTTTATAAAGGTACTTGACAGGATCAATAAATCATTCTTATGATAATAATGAAATACGCTTATCATCATTTAACAAGAGTTTTTAGAATTTTACTCATGAAATGTAGATAATATTTAAACAGAAGTGCCTGTATCATCCTTTTAGTAACATACATTCTTTTATATGTAATTTTTCATTTTATGTAGTAGGCACAATAATAATTAAGTTAATTAATAATTCTGTAACTACTGTCAGGGTCAATAACAGCAAGGTTTTTATAGAAAATACTACAAACTTGAATACACTTTTTTTTAACCTAGTTGAGCCTTCTTTAAGGAGAGAGAGAGAGAGAGAGAGAGAGAGAGAGAGAGAGAGAGAGAGAGAGAGAGAGTTATATGTACATATATTGCATACATAAACATTAAGATAAATTGCAACTACAGAAAAAAGTTCAGTCAAATTTTGGCATTAAACAACATTCAATATTGGTTATGTTGGTTTTACTTCAACAAAATTCTGTGGACATCCTATATCAAAGTCAGTTTTATTTACAATGTCCTTAATGCCATCACCACAGTAGATAAATTACAAACATACATCTGTAACTGACCATATCAAACAAAATAACAATCAGGGGAATTAATGACACGAAAACTTAAAGATTTTGTCTTTTAGCAACAAAAAACTTCAACATTCTATCTCCAAGCAACAAGACATGTCCTGACAGCAGAATAATCTTGTTAAAAGGTGCTAAGATTAAACTCTGTCCACTTTATCTGAAGCTGAAAAGTGCATACTCTGTAAATAAGAGGGAGGGGGGGTCGCTAGCATTAACTCACTGCCTTGGCTGAATCAACACTTTTTGTGTCACATCTAGACAAGACTGGAAGCAATACATGTTACTTGTCCAGTATCATCATTTGTTGTTGTTTTTTATGGTTGTAACATAATCTTTAAGTTTTCTGATTAATTTTTAAACTTCACTAGGTCTACATGTGTCACTTCTATGTGATAATGTAAAATAATCATGGAACTATGAGTAATGTATAATAGTAGAAATAACATGATCAAAAGTAGTTACAATACAGATGTAACTAACACATTTATTGGTTATTGTTATATAGGTTGTCATGCTTGCTGACTAAAGATTGTCTTTATGACATAATTCATCAATATTTTAATTGTATCTTTAATAGTTCATTTCTGTGTCAAAAATCATATTTGTTTCAAAATGAATAAAACTTTCAAAATCACTTTCAAAATCCCCTTGCTATAGGATGAAGAGAGTGATTTCTGAATCCAAAAAGAAAAATATATATATAAATTAATTAAAAAATAAATTCAATAAATTCTTCTAATTCTCCTAATCACTTTATCTTGACCAATAGATTTGTTACATAAAAACTATCTTAAAGAGCAGTTTAAAAATGTGAAAACAACATAAAATTTACTTTTGATGTGAATACTGGTTTTAAAATTCAAAGGCCATGACTACTGATTGAATCTAGAATGAGCAAAGTATGCACACAATTACATCATGTCGACTACTTCATGACAATCAAAACAGTGGTTTTTGATCATGGCAAATCTGAATCAAATATTACACATCAAAAGAAATGGAATAGCCTGAAAATATGCACATTATCACTTCATGACTATTTCCAGTTAGTTTGATCAAAATCCTAAAGAATGGTTTCAGAGCCATTTTAGAGAACTGCTCTACAAAGTTAAGCTGAGAATTATTTAACTTCAAAAGGCCATAACTCAGTGAACATGATGCCCAGGGTCTGCATCCTCAATGGGCAGACAAGTAGCATCTCATTTTATAGCAAAGACAGTTGTCTTGTATGCCACAAAAAGTTAATTTGTATAAACTTAAACTACTCCACCTAAGGTACCTTCCATGCCAGACTGTTCAATTTGGCCTTGTAGTTTCAAAAAAGATTTTCAAAGAATCAGCTATTGATAGCAGTTTATTTGTATTTTCTGCTAATTAAGAACTAATTACAAATTTAATTTTTTTTTATTTCTAGGACCTCAAGACATTTTGTCATGTTTGTACAACAAAGAAGAATTTTAATTATCAATAAATCTATACTTTACAGGATACTGCAAGTTATAAGTTGTAGCAAACTCTATTTCAAACAAGATGCCCAAGAGGACCTGTGCTGCTCCACTGGCAGACGAAACATAGCAAAATAAAAAAAAAAAAAAAAAAAATAAAAAAAAAACAACTAGCCCACCTAGAGACCTCCCACACCAAATTTGGTTGAATTTGGTTTCATTTGTCAATAACAAGGCAATGAAAAAAGTTACGGAAAAACCCATTAAATATATAAATGGCCAGAGTTCTACATTCCATATACCAAATTTGAAACTAAATTGATCAACAAATAAATATTTGTATGACCATTTTCCTGTTTTTTCTATTTATAGTAACAGCAGCCGTCTTGGATTTAGGATCAGGCTGAAAATCACAAACTTTAATCTACTCCACCTAGGAACCTTCCACCAAATTTGGTTTCATTTGGTTAAGTGGTTTCAGAGAAGAAGATTTTCAAAGAATGAGCTATATTTAGCTGCTTAATTTGCATATTGCGCCTAATAACATGCCGATGAAATCTGATTTCATTTTTGTCACGTGGTTTCAGAGAAGATTGATGTTTACACACAGACAGCACAAATGCACGAATGCTTTGCCATGCCATAAGCTTAGCTGGCTATAGCCAGTTGAGCTAAAAATCTATTTAGAAAATTCCCTTCTGGAGACTAACCCATTGTTCAATTTTAAACTAACCTCATTAGTGATGTTAGTGACTAATATGTTCTTCAAAATTTACATTAAAAGAACAACTAGTTTGAAGTCAGATTATGTCATTTGAATTGAAGGCTTCTTATACATTTTATAATGACAAAATTCTATGCCAGTATTCAATTTTCAAAATCAGCCCTTAATTTATATCTTACTTAGCTTAAACTTTTAAAATTTCAGGTACTTTAATTTTTAAATTACAATAAATTTGAAATTTCCACTAATGCTGGACAGCATTTTTTGCCTTGGGATTTAAACATATTTCTGGAACTTGACTAGAGCATGTGATGCAGACTGCTTATAATTATGACTGAATAAGAACAACAGAAAAAAATTGTTGTCTACTTCTTCTTCTTTTTTTTTTTTTTTTTTTTTTTTTTACATAAGTAAAACATTTAAGTACGTATTTATGTAAATTCAATGCAACTGTATATCAATTATGTGCTTTTATTTTCTTTCCGAGTAAAAGATGATTTAAATCAATATTTTCAGATGTGAAAAGAACACAACACAGGATTTTTTTTAGTACACAAAGTTACTTTTTAAGGTGACCCTAGGAAGTGATGTTTAGGTTCAATGACTTTCTTTAGATAAGAAAACTTGTAGGAACTCTCTGATACTTATAGCTAGCAAATGCTACAACTATAGGATTTCTCAAATATGACCGTTTATTACCAAGACTCAAAGCCTCAATTTTAAAAACTTTCAATTTCAATTTTTCAATTTCCCCTAAACTCCCAGACACCTGATGATAAAGTTATTAAAACCAGTGTGAAAACTTGAAAGGATAATAGTGTGGCTTATTGAAAATTTCACTGTTGAAAATTTCTGAAAATTTCAACACATTTTTGAATAACTAGAATGCCGCGAGTCGGATGTGTTGCCTGACAAAAGATTGGAGTCAACAGTAGAACTGTTAATTAGTTCTGTTTCATATTTATAAGCACTGTTTTTACACACAAAAATAATTTCATTGCAAGAAACATGCATACCAAGTTTGGTATCAATTGAACTTAAGATGAGAAAGTTATGCTCTGGACAAGCAATTAGAGAACTTCTCAAACATTTCAAACAGAATTTTATATGAAGGGCAAAAACTCTTTTAATAATAAACATTTACAAAAACCTATGTTATATGTGTTAAAATATTAAAAGATGTTTATCATGTCAAAATTTGGTGAAGATAGCTCAAAAATGAAGGAGTTATGCCTCTTAGAAAAAAAAGTAATAAAAAGGGAATAAACTTTAAAAATACCCAATGCAGAGTTATGGTTCTTTAACTCTGCACGTCGTCTCATTGCAAGAAACATGCAAACCAAGTTTGGTGTTGATTGAACTAAAGATGCCAAGTTATGCTCTGGACAAGTAAACGGGACGCCACCGCAGCTGAGAGTAACCCCTATATGTCGTCTTTTCAGGTGACACAAAAATGATGTAATTAAAAACAGGTGATTTTCCTTGATCTTATAACATCTAATTTATTATAAACTTCAAGTACCATGAGAGATTTCTAGAGTTGGTTTGAATTTACAAGATAAAAGTCAGAAACAAACTCGGCTATAATCTTAGATTGTTGAAATCTGAAACCAGTTAAACTGAGTTTTTCAAAAGGCATGTACTGGCTTCATTGCACAAAAATGATGGAATGATGGAACAACCTTGCTTGTAGTACCCACACATTTGTCTTTGATTTAATTCTTTGAATTTTAACTATTGGTTCCATTCTTAAAGAAAATATCTATAAAACAGAATATAAAGGAAACAATTAACAATTGAACTGTTTTAAAATGGTGTTCATTGTCAGTATGAAGGCAACAACTTTGCAAGCAAACGGAATAACGCTAACGCTGAAAGGTTTGCTTGCAAAGTTGTTGCCTTCATACTGACAATGAACACCATTTTAAAACAGTTCAATTGTTATATTTTCGTTTAATACTTTAAAAAAAAAAAAAAATTATTCATCTATTTAAGAAAAAAAATTCCCATTTTTAACACATGAGCATCGGGGGAGTCCAGTAGACGCAACAGCTGAATTTAAGACCGAGAACGACACATTATTAATCCGCAATATTTTTAATGTGGGGTAACAACGGGGAGTTTTGGTATGAAAAATTAAAGTGTTATCAGGTATTTTGATGGTATTTTCTCGATTTTTCATTAACATAATGAATTTTTTAGAATATTGGATATAAATAATATATATAAAAATTGAATATCAACGATAAATGTGTTGTTATTTGGGACTATATTTCAGTCGAAAATCAGGTGCACCTGTGTGGCCCCATTTCAATTTGCAAAGAAGTTTGGAGTAAAAGATTGATGGCTAAATGTCGGAAGTGAAATTTGTGAATCTGAAGACGGGAAGGGGGGAACTGTAGCTGAGGGATAATTTTCAATGGCCAAGCATGTGGGTTTCGAATCTGTGATATGTGAATTAGATAGGGATTTACCGAGAGATTTTTTCTGGAATGTCGACATTGTTAGGTTGAGATTCACTCTAACATAATGTGCCGAGCTTCATACTCGGTATCATTCAAATGTAGACAGCAAAGCAGTGAGAAGTATACTTATTCTTTACGCCTGGTGTGGTGCAAATATCTCTCATAGTTTAGAAAATTATCGTTTTAAGGTTAGCAAGGAGTTGTGTAGTACCATGTATGTACTTTTGAGGAGTTCCTATTGTATGCCTTGTAAATTGATTAAAAGCATGTAGATGATTTTTCAGTTTTTCCGATCAACAAACACAGCATGTGAACGGACAATTTTCACTGGATGTGGCATACATGCCTGAATCTAATTCCAATTGAAATTTACATCACTTGAAATTTACATCCCGCGAGACACAAAATTGATTGACAAGTTGTACCATTACACATTGTCTCAAAATAATAGGGTATATAGCAGCTTTGTCAAGGTAGGAAGAATTTTTCAAAGATCCGATTGTTCAAAAAAAAATTTTTCTGGTTTGATGGTTTCGACTGATCTGTTGTTGTCTGTTCTTTCAACAGGCCATCAAAAACACCACTCTGTCTCTCACAATGTCAATATAATGGTGAATATCAGCCTAGGTGCCTATATATGTTATCAAAATATTTTTTTATTTATTTCTTTGATTTTACTTTGTAATATCTCGTAAATGTGTTTTTCAGTCTCGTCTCGAATGTAAACAAATGTGACGTGACAGTCATGTTTGTTTACCTACGATAATGTAGTTCCGAATTGTGTATTGCATTTTATATGTATTCATGCACGGAGTGACAAAATTTTTTGGCATTCATTGTCAGTAATAATTACAACGGCTCTCAAGCTTGCAGCTATGGGAATTTCACAAGGCAAATGAAAATATTATTTGTATGACCGAATCAACAAAGGTAAAAATGAGAAAAAATTGTAATAAAGCATCAATATGAAATTATGGCTGGTTGTTGTAGAATCAACATGAATTAACTAAAGAAACCTCCTGTTGCCAACGTTCGTGGTACTAACAGTTTGTTGCTAAATATATTGGTTAATTGTAAGTAAATAGTAAAAAAGTCAATCCTCTTTAAAATGAAGAAAAATTTATTGTTTTCATTTAAATATACCAGAAAACATTGTTTGTAAACAAAACTCTCTCAGCAGACGCCATTTTGAAAAAAAGTGACAAAATTTGTGGGAAGTCTCTCGGATCACAAGATTTCTCTGGTTAGGGCTTACAACACTGATTGTTTCAAAAAAATTAATTTTCAATAGTCTAGTTTAGATTAACAACACATTTTTTTTATTATTGTTGATTACAAAACTATAACAAGGATTTAAAATGTTCAGGCATTTCCAGTATAACATGTGGGATTCAGGTTATTTTACATCATATTATATAGTGAAAAATGCATGAATTTGACTAAATATAGCATAAGAGACACATGATTTTGATGACACTCAAAACTAGTATTACTAAATGGCACAAAAGTTTCAGATGATGATCGAGTAAATAGGCCAGACTTTCTTCTTCCAGACGACATAATCATTGTTTACATCGTTATTTATTTTACTTGTGATTAAAAATAAAGTTGTAACTTCAAGAATAATTTGGCAATACTGAAATCTGTCAAAAATTCAAACTTTTGATATTTTTAAATTTTCTCACCAGTTTAGGATTTTCTAAGTATAGAAAGTTTAACCCTTTTGGAGCCTATTTGACTTTGAGTGTGTGCAGTGATGTACTTCTTGTAAATGATATACGGTGTAAACAATCTGCCACGAATTTGACCCTACCACGAATTTAGGCATATTGAGGATGTATAACTTATTACTATAGTACTCACAGCTTTGGCAATATCTTTGTAGGTCAATCCATCCCAGTGTTGTCTTTCTGGTGAATTATTTATGGATGTACCATGCTGGGGTTCAATCCAGCACTCTGTAACAATCTGTAGCTCCCCATCAGCCTCTGTTGTCTCCATCTCATCTAGATCTTCTTCAGACACACTAAAAATTATAAAAATACACAGATTATAAATCAACAAGCAAATTCAGTAAATTAGGATGACCTGCCAATAGATATTTTTGTAAAGTCCACTTTATATGTATTGATTGAAGTCCAATAATTTTTTTATACTTTTGATAAATAGTTTTACTGAAAATATCAAGAAACAATAACTTATTGTTAGGACAAATGCAAATCAACTCTGGTGAATAAAACACACATCTATCACTGTTTGTATTTTTACCAAAATTTGCAAACTTGTGATAAAAAAAGATTTTGAAAATTACATTTTGACAAAAAATTTCCATATTAAACCATAAAGGCCCATAACTCCAAGAAAAAACAGGAAAGGAATTTAATAATAGAGTTGTGAAAACTTCAACTAAAATGTTTTAGAGACTTACAGCTTCAATGAGATAGTACATGAAAATTGGCAAACAAATTTTGGTTAACAATATACACAACTTCTATCACTGCTGATGATTGCACCAAATTATGTAATGAAAAGTGATTCAATCATTTGAGAATTACTCTAAACAAGAACTGGGACAGACACATTGACTAAACTTTCAATGTAATATGCCTGCCTTTAATTCAAAATTAATATTAAACATCCATCTTTCTACGAATGCAGAAGATACTAAAGATGGAAAAATCTTAAATACAAACATTAGATTTCAAAACCTCAAGTTTGTCTGAAATTTTAAGCAAAACAAAAGTTTTTGATGACACAAACACAAAATAAACATAAAAGATTTTTATCCAGATCTGCATATCCTTATAACAAATACAAGTTTAACAAATACAACTTGGAACAAGAGGCCTATGGGCCTTAACGCTCACCTTAGATATCCAAAATTGTTTGCAAAAATACATACAATATTCTAATATATATGCCTATACAAAAAGTTGAACAAGATACAGTGAAACCTGTCTATAAAGGCCACTCAAGGGATGCGGCCAAAGTGGCCTTTATAGACAAGTTCTCTGATCAAGGATCATCATAAATTATTATCTGAACCAACCGTTCTTTTTATTCATTTTAGTACCCAAATTAAACTGAATATAGCTAACTATGAAATTGTTTCTTTGAGATTAACCAAGAAAAAAATACATTTTTTAACATCAATTTATTCACCATTTTCAGGAATTTTCAAATCCTTTGCACCACACCGGCCTGGTAACATTAATATGTCTAAATGATCTATTCTCTCTCTTTTTTTGCTAGGTATAGGGGTGTTGCAAAGAGAAGTATTATTCTTATCAAGCTTCCTTACACCTATACAAACATAATTAGGTCTCTTCAGACCCATATCACACTCTTGCTAATTCAGACTTCAAAGGAAGTTGTTACATAATGAATTACACCGTTAAGTGATCAGAGCAGTGATTATCTGTGTCATTTGTAACTGTCAAATTTACTGTTTACATATCTTTATTGAAAATAACTATTAATTTTTAATATAAAAATCATACACCATCATAAAATAAATATTAAAATATTTTTTCTGGTGCCGAATTTAACTGTAGTCGGTGCCGAATTGAATCTAAATTGGTGCCAAAAACATATCGTTGCCAAAATGACTTTTTACAGTGGTGCCGAGATGACTTGATATCGCATCATGGTACGATTTCCAAACTAACGAAATTAATGTCCGTTAGCAGTAGAACGGCACATACGGTTTATTTCCCAAGATACATTTGCTTCATAGTCTGATAACACAGCTATGATTTGGGTTCGTCCAACACCATAACTTCCGTGAGTTTCCTAGTACTTAATTTCTCCTTTTCAGATTTATTAAACAATTCTACTTGCTGTTCTAAAGTCAATGCATTCCGTTTACCATGACATAAAGAAAAAAAAATCAAATATCACTGCATATTATAAAATTTAAAATATCGGGATGTAAGCTTTACCCAATATGGCCGCTTAAATACATATAAACAGAGTTGCATTATGGGATTTTTTGTTTTATGTTGACTGGTTCCGGAAATTTCCGGAAACTGATGAAGTTTCGTAACATTGCAAATGGCCGCTATAGACAGTTCTGTTGAAGCTTGGGGTTGGAAAAATGGTGGCCGCTGGCCGTATAAGACAGTGACCGCTATATAGAGGTGAAATAAAGAACAAAATTCATCAGGGGGAATAAGATATGGCCGTTACAGACAAGTGGCCGCTTCATACAAGTGGCCGCTAACACAAGTTAGACTGTAATTAACAATTTCAGTTTTTTATGCATCTATGGCCTTAACCTTTGAATGTATGACCTTCAACCATATATCAAAATGAACTTCATATTAATACCAACAATGTTCTAATATACATGCCTATACAAAAACTTAATAGTTACCAAGATAATTAACAATTTGAGTCTTCTTATGCATCTATGACCTTAACCTTTAAATGAAAGACCTTGAATCATATATCAGAATGATCGCTATATCAATTCCTACATTATTCTAATAAACATGCCTATACAAAAAGTTAATAGTTTTCAAGATAATTAATAATTTGAGTCTTCTTATGCATCTATGACCTTGACCTTTAAATGTAAGACCTTGAATCATAAATCAGAGTAATTGCCATATCAATTCCTACAATGTTCTAATATGCATGCTTATATAAAAAGTTAATAGTTTCCAAGATAATTAACAATTTCAGACTTTTTTCAGGCTTTTTATGCAGCTATGACCTTGACCTTTGAATACATGTCCTTGAGCCATATATCAAAATGATCATCATATCAATACCTACAATATTCTAAATTTAAGACTATGCAAAAAGTTAGTGGTTTTCAAGATAATTAACAATTCGAGTCTTCTTATGCATCTATGACCTTGAACTTCAACGTAAGACCTTGAATCATTTATATCAAAATGATTGCCATATCAATTAAACCCTTTGTGACATTCTGTGTTCCACTCAGATTTATCAATAAAATTAGAGTAATATAAGTTGTTTGCAAATAGCTCCAATATAATAGGTTTCATCTGTTAAAAAGATTTTTAGTTTCAAAGCAAGAAATAGAATCCAAATTCTTGATCAAATAGAACTTGAACCTAGATAACTGTATCTGCAACCACAAGTATATAAACTATAAGAATCAACTCAAAATAAAGCATACCTGTCTCTGGTTGTCTTTATATGAGGAGGAAACATAACATATTGTACAACACATTTTCTTGGTTCTTTAAGCTCATTCAGAGGTCTGGAAAGATCCTAAATACAAAATCAATCACAAACATTTTAAATACATAACATGAAATAAAATAAAACAAGAGACCCAAGAGGGGCCTGTGCTGCTCAACTGGCTAAAAAAAAAACAAAAACAAAAACAAAAACAAAAACAAAAACAAACAAAAAAAACAAAAACAAAAACAAAAACAAAAAACAAAAAAATAGCCCACCTAGAGACCTCCCACATCAAATTTGGTTTAATTTTGTTTTATTTGCCAAAAACAAAGCAATGAAAAAAGTTACGGAAAAACCCATTTAATATATTAAATGGCCAGAGTTCTACATTCCATATACCAAATTTGAACTAAACTGATCAACAAATAAATATGTTGTGGCCATATTCCTGTTTTTTATTTATATTAACAGTGGCCATTTAGGATTAAGGATCGGGCCTGAAAATCACAAATTTTAATCTTTTCCATCTAGGGACCTTCCACACCAAATTTAGTGGTTTCAGAGAAGAAGATTCTTAAAGAATCAACTATATTTAGCTGCTAAATTAGATATTGTGCCAATAACATGCTAATGAAAATGGAAAAACACATTTAATATATTAAATGGCCAGAGTTTTACATACATGTACCATATAACAAATTTGAACCAAATTGATCAACAAATAAATATGTTATGACCATAATCCCGTTTTTTTTACTATTTATAGTAACAGCAGCCATTTTGGATTTAGGATCCGGCCAAAAATCACAAACTTTAATCTACTCCACCTATAGACCTTCCACACCAAATCTGGTTTCATTTGGTTATGTGGTTTCAGAGAAGAAGATTGAAGTTTACGCATGGACGCACAGGACACATGAACACTTCGTCATGCCATAAGCTCAGCTGGCTATAGCTAGTTGAGCTAAAAAAGGGAAAAAAGAAATGGTTATACTCTAAGTAAAATAATATGGTGTTTATTTGCTATCTTTTTAATGTAACATGTTTACTAAAATATGAAATAATATCACAAGTCCATGTGGACACTCATATACACAAGGACACAGAAAGAAAATATTTCAAATAATTCATGTAGTCACAGCAATTTTTTCTTAAATGGTTATGGTATATCTTGGTTTTAATCATGATAATGTTCTACACCCAAATTTCCTGTTTTACTAGAAACAATTCAAATAATATATCTCTACTTATGTTCTAGTGGTTTAAATTGTCTTTACTACGTCTGTCAAAAGCTTCTTAACAAAATTCTTGTACTACCTCTTTTATTGACAATTATGAACTTGATTATTAGAAATTTAATCTTACTCTGTGGTAAACAAAATGTCAAATACATCTATATATACAAATATATCTCTTTTGAAGAACTTTTCATCACTTCCTTTCTACATTTTTAAAACAAAAACATCAGTTTTGTGCGAGTATTGAAATTGCTATCAATTTAACATGAGAAACATTTAACTGCAGTCATTAACTTAACCTTGAAAAAATAAATGATAAAACAATGATATTTAGCCATTATGTGGTTAGAACAAAAACTCTGATAAGATATTTATAATATACTTACAACCATTTCTACTTCCAGAACCATGTTTACAATTCCAGCATTACTTGAAGCAAAATGGAACCCTTCCTGTAACCTTATCCTAAGCAAGAAAAAAATAGTAAGAAAATGTTAAAGATGCTTTAGATTTACTTATCACTTGTTTGTATCATTAATTACATGAATTACCTATAATCACAGAATTAATTTAATTTTGTTGCTATCACCCTTATTGTACGACATGGCATAAATAGATGCTGCCTGATTCAGATCGTCAGCATCATCAACAACCATTTCTGTGAAGTTGTTTGACACTACATATTAGGATGCAGGTTGATCTTGTATCTCAAAATTTCCAATTCATATATGTGATATGAGAGTTAAAGAGCCATAACCAAAACACACACACACACACACACACACACAAACACAAACACACTCACAATCAACTTACTCTAAATAAATTATTTTCAATTTTGAACCTCGTCAATTAGTACATCATTGTTTAATGTTTTAGTGAGTGACTTTTTCATTGTACAGGCCAATTTATATATCAACTAAAATTCAATATAAACAATGGCAAATCTTAGGCATGTTCAAGTTACTGGTTGCTTTCCACTGCACTCGCGAATATAATTTTTATGTCTATTGAATGGACACGAGTACTCGCGTTGAAAGTAAGTCATCATAATCATCTAGATGTTTTAAAAATAATCTCCCTTTGATTTGGACACAGACACTCGAGAGAAAATGTCAAAATATAAATTAAATTTGACAACTGTACATAAGTTTTAACTAATCCTATCATTCAAATTCCTTCTAGAAAGAAACCATACCCTTGGACTGAATTATAAATTGAAATGCATATTGGTTTCAGAATTTATTTAAGCCATTTCTTACAAACGTTGTCCAAGGGACGCCATCTTGAATCTAAGGCCAACAACCTAAAATATTGATAGCGGTTGCTCGTGTGCGCTAGCGTGAACTTACATTCCTGAATGACTTGAAGTCAATGTGCAAGCATACAATACTATTATAAGCGGGCCTCTGGTAGGAAAATAAATCCATACACAAAAAGGTGATCTATCTTGAAAGGGAGATAACTGTGTTAACACTTACTGAGTAAGTAAATTAGGTTTTACTCTCGAATTATGATTATTTCACTTTATCAAGATATCATCATCTATACATAAAATTAAAGACTTTTCTAAATTTACAATATGATCACAACAATCATGCTTACCATAACAAAAGGAAGATATTTTACTGGTACTTACTTTGCAAGTGTTGACAGAATTCGTCCAATAGCTTGTAATGTAATATCAACCTTTCCTTGTTTGACAGTCCAAATCCATCTTTGATGGTGTAAATATCGAGACAAAGAATTAAATGCATTTGCCATGGTTGATTTAGTTGAGGCTTGTTGCATAGTTATATGGATAGGTATGTATCTGGAAGGATCTTCAAGTATTGTCATATCCCGTGGTTTATTCTCATAACTAAAAAATATTTAAATACTTTAAAATGCTTTACAAACAAAGTAGAGATAGACAAATATTTAACATACAAAGCACAATTATATCAACACAAAAAATGTTCTTGGAGCTTTACCCTTATAGCAAGAGACCCATAGGTCTTTATCTGTCTACCCTAGAAAATTGTAGAAATCAGAATTATTATAGAAGTATTTTAATATGACAACTACCTTCACAAACTTGGTATAGCTTTTGTGCTAATGTTATATAAAAATTTCCAGATTCTAGGGATACTGAAAATTCTGTAATACTTTTACATCATCAGGTCATTATGACCTTGAAAGTGAGTCAAAGTCAACCTTCTTTTAAAAAATTGAGCTATATGCAAAAACTAATCCAAAGTTTCTAGGCCTTTTGGTTCATGTCAAGAAGATGATTCAAGTTTATAATATTTGAAGTTGGGAGCCATAATGTGGGCCAAGGTTAGCTTTGCAAATTTGGTATAGCTTCATGTCCTGATGCTATAAGCTCTTGTTCGTGCTTTACATGCAGCTCCAACTTCCTAGGTTGTGTTTTAAGGTTTTACTTCTTCAGGTCACTGACTGGATCAAAAGTTATGGTAATCTAGCTTTGTAAACTATATGATGTGCTGCTTCATAAACTTGAAAGTGTTTTACTTGCATTATTATACATAACTTTCAAGTTTCTATTTGTTTTGGATCAAGACAAAATGATGTATAAAGGCTGTATTACTTTCGATCACTGTGACCCTAAATGAGGGTAAGGATTAACAAGTTTTGCAAACTGGTAGGATCTTCATGCTTTCATGCTATAGCTGGAAGTTTCAAGTTCCTAGGCCTTTTGGTTCATGGCAAGAAGTTGTTGAAATGTTTTACTACTTTAGGTCACTGTGACCCAACTGAGGTTCAAGGGTCAATTATGGTAACTCTGCAAACTTGACTACTGTCTGATTCACATCTGCCGTAGCACTAGTTTTTCAAGGTTTTAGAAGAGATGTCAAAAAATTTTGTAGCATACCACATACTGTTATGACATATGCATTTTGTCGCAATTACCTGACACCAAACTAAATGCCATCTCAGCTGGAGTATAAAATGCAGAGCTTTTTAAAATCCTTACGGGGATCTAATATGGGAAAACACACTAACACTCATTCCGGAAATGTCAGTGTTTGATCTTTCCCTCGCACTCACAATTAGGGAATGGAATAATCTCTTGCACTCTGTATGGAGAAGCTAAAAGTTTTGAGTCTGCACAATAGTTTACACAAAAAGATGAACTCAATGATCTTACTAACCTGATTAAGATATCTCCTACTGGTTTGGTCAGCAAAACACAACAACCTATTTCTGACCATTCTCTCTGTAATGGAGGTTTCTTGACCACTGTTGGTGGTGTTGGTTTTCCTTGTTTATTTCCTGTCTGTTTATCTTTGGAGATCTGCTGTGAACCTCTCTGTGGAAACTTCAGTTCTCTGACTTTGTTTTTCAGTATTTGTAAAGTTTTGTGCCTCATAGATCCTGAGGTGCCACCAAGAAAGGCTAATCGTAGAACCATACATGGTGGCTTTGATGTAACTCGCAGCAGCAAAAATGACACAGGAGGTTTATCTACATCCCTAATTAAAGAAATACATGTATAAAACCTTTTAATGAATAATCAAACCATTTGTTTTCTATAAAAGAGAAATAATGAAGGATAAAATTTCTCATATGAGTATGTATTAACAATGTGTGTATTTATACTAAACTTACTGCTCATGGAGCAATATGATGACTCAAACATTTTTCAATGTTTATTATCTACAGCCAGAAATAAAATTTGTTTAAAGTTTTTGTAAATGTGACAGCTGTTTCTTCTGCAGTTAAAATTTTTAATTTTATATTTTTTTCACCTATTAGGGCTTAAAATTTTGTCCATTTTGCTTGATATCCTGGATGAATTAAAAAGAAAGAAAATTTAGGAACACAAGACATATTCTAAATACAATTTCTTAATGTCAATATACTTTACTGCAAAAATGGGATTTTTAATTCTTTAAATACATACATATTCCTCACAATAACATGTACCTGTATAAAAACTTAATGTACGAGGATCCTTCTATCAACACAAAGGAGCTCCAGTCTCGTAGGAGGAAACTAAGTGAAGTCAGAGCCTGTCTACAAGAGATCATACTAAATCTACCACTGGAGTTAGGTGTATGTAAATATTTAGGTAATGGTATATCATGTTCTAAAACCATACCAATACGGTGACTGTGCATCCATTTTTGCCTGTTAAAACATAAGAATTAAAATAAATCTGGTAAAAACTGAATTATACATGCAAACACAGGCTTATACTGTGTTTATATCAGGCCTTCACAAACGCAGATTTTTGGCAAAAAACAGCCAATTCAAACTTCAAAAAGCTGATTGAAAAATATCCGAATCGGCATTTTTTTCCCATAATAGTAAGACAAAATCTGATTAATAATCCTTTAATAGTCAGCTTGTTAACAATTAAAAGTACTCAGGACAGTGTCATGATTCACTGAACTTCCCTATTCACAGGTAATTACTAAACACCTTACAAGTTAATTGATTACTAGTGGCTTCACCTTTTACCATCGTTCCTACTAGAATATACAATTCACAGTCATACACATGCCTGACTGTAGTTAATAACCTTCCCTGATCTCAATATACAAGAGCTGACTAGATACGACCATTTTTCGGATTACCAACAACAACATGATCATGACATTACACATGGTTTTTGAATCGGGATCAATTGCTGTTTCTGTTATATGTCGATATATTTTATGTTGCCAGAGATGGGACTTTTGAAGGATATTAATAAGCGGTATTTTTGAACATTGATCTATATATGCGACATTGTCACACATCGACTTATAATTTATAATTAAAACGACAGATATCCTATCGACTTATAATTTATAATTAAAACGACAGATATCCTGATGTTGCAAACAGCATTCAGTTTAACTGATTAATTGACGTTTTGTTGCATTGCCAATGATTGGACAGTTATAGAAAGATGAAAAGCAGTACGTTAACACCATAGCACCATAGTTTATTTATTTACCTATCTCTGATGTGTGTTTATTAAAAAACTAAATTATTTGCAAGGGGGGGGGGGGGGGGGGAGGTGGTGGGTTTGTTGTTGTTACCATTTGCCGATTCTTTGGGGGCAAGGGGGGGGGGGAGAGTTTACCCTTTGCCTATCGGGGGTGGGTGGGGGGTTGATGTACCTTTGCCGTCTGCTGGTTGACCTTTAACGGCATTTGTGGAGCCCTGGTATATATCTAAATCAATTGTTCACATCTTTGTAAAATTAAAATAAGTTTTCCAAAAAATAAATCCAGGAATAAGACTTTAACTGGCTGTTATCAATCCTCTTAAAACATAACTTGCGATGTTTATCTGGAAAATTTTGGGACAATAAATTAGTGGTTATCACATCCAATGGTCAATGTTAATTGCTGATTATTCTGAGCTTGGGGTATGCGCATGGATGTACGGAAAATCCCATGAATCGAAGGTGAAATATGACAAATTGCATTAGTTGTCAGTCATTAATATCCAGATGTATTTGAAATGGTGTTATGTATCCCTTACTAAGTCACAAATGACAAATTCAACGAAGTTCTGTGTTTATTTATCATATTTCATCATTTTGAAAGTTGTGTTTAAATGACCCGGTTATTTTATGACATAACCATATTTAATATTAGATCCCAAAATGCTGAATATCACTGGGTAATCAGGAACATCATTAATTAGATAAGCACCGTTTTAATATTTTCTTTGGAAAACGTAATGCAGCTTTAAACAAAGTTACATAATCATAATGAGTAAATCATCTTTAGGTACTTACCAAATTTTAACATCTAAGTTAACCACTGGCTTCCAGAAAGATGAAAATAAATTCAGTTCCATATCTCTGCAGAAAAAATTCATAATTGTATAATAGTAGTAGTATTTTTACAACTTCAATGAGAGAGAGAGAGAGAGAGAGAGAGAGAGAGAGAGAGAGAGAGAGAGAGAGAGAGAGAGAGATCTTTGAAAAATCAAACAAACAAATCTTAATGCTGACAATGACATTGCAAAATGGTAACATTTATATCTTCTCTTTCAATCAATCTGGCAACATCTTTTATTTTTTAAAATCAATCAGTGTGCTTGCTGCTGGTCAGATTGTTTTCTTCAGGTACTTTTGTTTTCTCTCAATTTTAAGACTGACAACTTCTGTATCAGTAACAATTACAAAAACAAATCTACTGGTCTATTAAAAGCTAAAACATTTGTTACATCATACAAAGACTTAACATAAGACACACAACAGGGGAATCACATAATTTACTTTGTAAATCTGAACTATAAATATGGTAATGTTAAGAGGCCAGCATTATGCCTTGCAAATATTCATATATCCAATAACAGTCACAAGACAATGTAGCTTCCAAACCTAAAATCTGTCAACAATACCTCTTTTCCTCTTTGGAAAATGCACACCACAACTGAATCATTGTATGTATGGGACAGTTATCAGAGGGAACAAGTTAAGCTATAGATATTTCTTTAAAAAAATAAAGTAGAAGTTGCAATTTCAGCCTTTTCTTACTTTGAACTGTGTTGAGTATTGAGTGCTGGTGTTGTTGAGCTCTGAGGCTGATAAAATACTGGTACACCACTTTTCACACTGTTTGGTATGTTAAACTGTACTGGATTAGAACCAAAAGACTGGAGATGAACCAGTAACTGATCTGTCTGACTCAGTCTGAAAATATAAGTTAAAAGGCAATAGTCAACTAAAAGGGAGGTACTAAAACACACCCAAGAAATAATAAACTATATTATCAGACGTTGTATTTTGACAGAGAATTGTCCAATGTTCTAAATACTAAATTCAGTATATTAAATATAGATTGGTATGAATCATCATGTATGAGAATATTAATATACCTCAGTTGACATACATGCTATAAATCCAAGATTTTCAATTCTTTCTAAAACCTGTCCCACCACCAAAAAATCCAAGATATTTGGACCTGCCCTGAATTCTGAAAATCCCATCATCCTCAAAAAAAAATTTGAAGTTTCCAAAAATTTGTGATCACAATTTTTTTAAATACTCTACCTAAAATAAATATTTAACATAACTCACCTTTAATTCACTATATTCATCACATAATATTACAAACTTTTTAAGTTACGAACTACTGAGTGATAACGTCTACCTCAGATTCTCATGCATATTGTGTAACAAAAAAAATCATAATTTATTCTTTTACTAGAGCAATATTTTAAGAAATAAAGAATAAGTTTTCATTCATATTAGGTAAAGTTTGTCAAACAGTTGATTGGGAGAGTGTTTATTTACATAGTTATGACCTCAAATTAGCTGTGAGGAAAACAGCATAAATAAATACCTTTGAAGTGTGATCCAGAATTTTTTTACATTAGCTGTTCTGATGGGACTCCAGTTCACTTTAGACTGTGGACATGTTATATCATGTAGGAAATCATAACTACCTTCAATTGTAATCTCTACATTTGTCATCTTCCTGAAAATACAAAAGCATTAAATGACGTACATAGTTCAAATACTAATTTAAAATTTGAATATTACCCCTCTACTTTCATGTACTTTAAATGCTAAAATAAACTTAAAAAGCCATCCTTGTATAAAGGTCATGAACATATAAAAACCCAATCTGTATATTATGGTATTTCAAATATACAATTCACAAGTAACCTGCACATTGACTGTGGAAAAAGATTAAATCATTTTAGTGACTTTCTGGTGGAAGCTTCTGTTTAACATCTACCTTGTGAACAATAACAAGAGGTCCATGGACCTAACAAAGGATTTGTGGCATATCTCCTACAGAAGTTCAACAGTCAATCATATTAATAACAGAGACTTTTAAAATTTTTCAGAGTTTGTACCCCAAAACCAAGATATTTGCAAATCAGATTTTACTTGTCTTAGGGTAGCCACAGTAATGCTAAGTCTAAATTTTTAAGACATTATACAGTTAAAAATTAAATATCTAAAGTTATATTTAAATTGTTTAATGTAGGTTTGTTGAACAAACCTAACAATCATCAAACTGAAATCTTTTTAAAATACTGTTGAGACAAAATGGGAACATTTGAGTTGAGGGTAACTCAATTGAGTGAATGATTGTGAAACTGGGGCCTGATAATTAACTATTTCATTATTCTTTACAGTTGTTATATTAAACTTTGATTCCATAACCTTGATCTATTTATCAAAATAATTGTTTTATCAATATCTACAATATTCTAATATATACATGTGTATATGCCTCTCAAAAATTTATAGTATTCCAGTTTATTAACTATTTCAGTAATCTTTTTGCATCTATGACCTTGGTCTTTGAACCAATGACCTTGAATCACTTTAATAAAATGATCATGACATCAAACCTTACAATATTTCAAGAGCATGCCTGTTTTAAAAAAGTTTATAGTTTTCAGAGCCTTCTAAAACTCTCTTTAGTTCAGGTGAACTGATCAAATTCTTGTATTTTACTAAAGTTGGTTCAATATCTTGAACACTACATATCAGAACAATTAACAGACTGTCTTTGGTGAAGTCCACTTTGTATTGACAGTTAATTAGTTCTTGGTAACAAAAGAAGTCCAAAAAGAATTCAGATATCACATTTATTATGATTTCTATGGGTGGTAATATAAAAGTTTTACTGCACTTACTTTGTGGGATCAACTGGCCATGATGATACAGCCTTATATTCTATCTTAGCATAATCTCTCCATGGTAAGACTAATCGTACCTCAAGCTGACTTCCACCTGTTCAAGAAAAAATAATTTTGTCCTTGTTTACATACTGCATATCCAGATATTTTGTAGCACTTTAATTTTTCATCTTTGTTAATAACAACTTTATTCTTAAATCAAAAATTTTAATATTACATCTTTGGTATGAAATTGTAATTAAATAATGTTCAAATCAAAATTTTTAACTACATGTATTACTTGAAAACTGCATTGTAGTAAAGTTTTAAAAGAAGATCTCTGATACTCTGGCCGAGTGGTTTAAAGCTTGCGCCTACAGATCACAGCGCCTCTCACTGCCTGGGTTTGAATCCCTCTCGGGAAAGATCCTTGTGTGAGAAAGTTTGTCAGTTCACTTGCCAAAAGTCGGTGGTTTTCTTCGGAAACTCTGGTTCCCTCCACCATCCCAAAACTGACCGCCTCAAAATAATTGAAAGAATCTTGACTGGGGCGTAAAACACCATTACTCCACTCCAGTCCACTCTGATACTCTGACATACAAATGAAAAAAAAGACAGATGTTTTAGATAAAAACATTCAATTAATTTTGATAAGAAACTGAAATCATTCTATTTAATATATAAAAAGACACAGGAAATCTCCAGACTTTTAATGTGTGCTATTTAATGTCCAGTGATGTGGTTATAGAAGCTTTAGAGAGTCACAACCATCAAACTTATTTTACAACCAGAGGTCAATAAATAAACTCATTTAAAAACTAGACATTGCGTTTGAGCTGGGCTCAATTGCTGGGTAAGTCGTCAAAAATGGTGGCAACATTGTATATTAAAAAAGAATTGAGTATTAGTAGTAGCAATGATAGATGTATTTGAATGAAGATAAAGGTATAATAACTTCTGAAAATCATTGTCCTTTAAACTACACGTCAAAGGGAACAAGTGTACAAAGTTTCATTACATTCTATCAAATGGTGTTTCAGAAATGCTGTTTACAAAAGTTCATTCAATAACACTTATAATAACAAAGAAAATCATTGGACCATGAAAATAAGGTCACAATGTCTGACTTTGTGGTACAACATGTAGAGCATCTAAAATTGTACCTATAAAACAAATTGCATTGAGATTTGTCAATAAGTTTCTTTTCTAGAGTGCAAAATAAGTAGAGTGTGACATGTTATTATCTCCCTCTTTATTTCAACCAATCAGATGTGACTGACAAAAGGCACAACTACATGTCATAGGGAAACAAGTGTACAAAGTTCAATTACATTCTATCAAATGGTTTCAGAAATGCTGTTTACATAAGTTTATTCAATAACTCTTAAAATAACAAAGAAAATCATTGGACCATGAAAAAAAGGTCACAATGTCTGACTTTGTGGTACAACATGTAGAGCATCTAAAATTAGTACCTATAAAACAAATTTCATTGAGATTTGTCAATAAGTTTCTTTTCTAGAGTACAAAATAAGTTGAGTGTGACATTGCTATAATCTCCCTTTCTCTTTCAACCAATCAGATGTGACCCCCCCCCCCCCCCCCCCCAATAGCACAACTACATGTCATAGGTAACAAGCTGTACAAAATTTCATCACATTCCACCAAACCATTTTTGAGCTATGCTGTTTACAAAAGTGTGGTGAAAAAATAAGGAATATAATAATAATAATAATAAAGGGTAAATCAATAAGTCATATGTTGGGGTGACTTAATTAAAAAATAAGATAAACATGATAAGAGTTTACTTTTAGATAGGATGACATCTTTGATAGTGTAACCTTCTCTCAGTCTTACAGATAACACACTATGTATACTTGTGTTCAGTTTGGTCTCCAAGTGCTTCTTATGTACAACTGGCATCACAACTGTGCTTTTGTCTTTGATGGGATGAGATAAAATTCTATAAGAACAAGAATTACTCTTCATTACATACCTTACTATAAGATCACAAAAGCAACATAAAACTGCATAAATGTTGATGCCAACCATGACATTGAAAAAAGTAACACCTGTGTTAGGATGCCCAGAACTTCAGTGGTTTAGTGGCATGTTACAGATCAGTTTTTTTTCTATATACCTTGGTCTAAATACCACTCAGAAAATTCATGGTGTGAGAAAGTTTGTCAGTTAACTTGCTGAAGGTACATGGTTTTCTATTGGTATCCTAATTTCCTAAACCATCAAACAGCTTACTGCCTCAATTTAAGTAAAAAGTCTTGACTGGAATTTGTTTATTTTTTCAATTAATAGGGTTATTTAATAAAACTTAACTAACCTATTAGAGCTGCAACGATATACGGGTATACCGGTAATACCAGTTTGGATAAGAAAAATACTATTATCGCGATACGGTTTACACATACTGGTTTTTGATGATACAAAAAAAATTATAATCATGAGTCGAACAAAGTTAAACACGATCGCCAGGGTGTTTGTAACTAACGTACGATCAATGGAAAAAGTTCTGAATGTGGATAGGATCTTATGCACGCTTGTTGTTACCCATTACAAAAGCAATGTGTAGTTATTTCTGAATGATAATGATGGCCGGAATCAGGAAACACATTTTGGAAGATGAAGAATTCTATTTTTATTAAATTCACAATACATATCGGTACATATTGCAATATGGAAGTGAAATATTGCAATATATTGCAATATGGTTTAACCCGTATCGTTGCAGCTCTATAACCTATGGTGAAGGAATGTTATTTATCGATCTGTATAACCACTGTATACGTCAAGTGCATGATTAATAATATACATCACATTTTGTATTAATCATCATCAAAGTCTGAGAAAATAAAGAAACAAAACACCAAAAACCACCTTGACATAGGGCAATTAAACTAGTTTACATGTAAACCACCTTGACATAGTGCAATTAAACTAGTTTACATGTAAACCACCTTGACATAGGACAATTAAACTAGTTTACATGTAAACCACCTTGACATAGGGCAATTAAACTAGTTTATATGTAAACCAACTTGACATAGGGCAATTAAACTAGTTTATATTTAAACCACCTTGACATAGGGCAATTAAACCAGTTTATATGTAAACCACCTTGACATAGGGCAATTAAACTAGTTTACATGTAAACCACCATGACATAGGGCAATTAAATTAGTTTATATGTAAACCACCTTGACATAGGGCAATTAAACTAGTTTATATGTAAACCACCTTGACATAGGGCAATTAAATTAGTTTATATGTAAACCACCATGACATAGGGCAATTAAACTAGTTTATATGAAAACCATGACATAGGGCAATTAAACTAGTTTACATGTAAACCACCTTGACATAGTGCAATTAAACTAGTTTACATGTAAACCACCTTGACATAGGGAAATTAAACTAGTTTACATGTAAACCACCTTGACATAGGGCAATTAAACTAGTTTATATGTAAACCACCTTGACATAGGGCAATTAAACTAGTTTATATGTAAACCACCTTGACATAGGGCAATTAAATTAGTTTATATGTAAACCACCTTGACATAGGGCAATTAAACTAGTTTACATGTAAACCACCTTGACATAGTGCAATTAAACTAGTTTATATGTAAACCACCATGACATAGGGCAATTAAACTAGTTTATATGTAAACCACTATGACATAGTGCAATTAAACTAGTTTACATGTAACATTTGGTAAAATATAGACTGCTACAAAATGGTTTACCAGGATATGTGGTATTTAACCTGAACATTTGTGCAAAACAAAATAGAATCATATGAGTGTACATTTTCCTGTAAAAATGATGTTATTTCTAATCAAGATAGGCAGAATGTTAATAAACAGTAGAAACAAATGTGTCTATTATCAGTATGTACATATTGTGTACAACAGATGTAATTCTTTTGAAAAAAAAATTGACACTTGTGAAATTGTAGATTATCACATTTGATACTTACATTAGGGGTCAGGGCAATGTGTTTCTAAACAAGAATTTAGCTGAAAAGATTTACCAGTGTATAAAATTATATGTTTCTCTATTTCCAAACTTGCTGGTTAGGTAAAGTTAGAGTTTAAAACTTAACATATTGATGTGTACATGTATTGCCTAAGGTGACAATTAGGAAAATGTAATAGATTGTGTCCAACCACTGAGTAGGTTCACTCAAAACTGGCATGTTTGACATATGCTGTTTTATCCTGCCAGAAGTAAATATTTGCAATCAAATGGATTTGCTGCACCATAAGTTCAAATTGGCATAAATCAGGTTGATGAGACAAGCTCCAGCATTGGCAGGTGCTTGGTAGTAAAGGTACAATGTATGTTATAATTTTTACAAATACTTATAACAAGTAAAAGACAATTATAGTAAAGATATGGTGATAGTGAAAAAAATATTGTGATGACATTAAACTTGTCAATAAATGTCTATTTAAGGTCTAAAGGTTAAAAATCAATTAAATTTGTTTAAAAATTAGGTAAACGCAAATAAACTTACCTATTTGTAAGGGATATGGGATGCATTGGGTCTACAGTCCTATGATGAGTAAGATCATATTTAAACCCTTCCAGTCCCTTCTGGAAGCTCCATAGCAGTAATGCTTTATGATACACATTCAGTTGTTTACCACTGTGCTGTGACTGAAATAAATTACAAAAAATATTTATTAGTGTTAATATATCAAGACAGGGAATTGATATGGCAAAACACAAGAAAATGGAAGACTGAAAAAATGACTAAAATTTATTCAAACGGATAACATAAAATATGACCAAAAGTGTTTGCTATGATGCTGACTAGTAGTATAAATTAAAAAAAATACAAATATAAACCATGTAACATTACATTATAGTAACATAGATAATCACTGTAAGTTCACACATGTACACACATCAAGTCCAGATAATGTGCATATCTACAAACTTCAACATACAAGTATTATGTATTTCCTTTTAAAAAAATTAATCACTATGAACACCTTTTTAAGACAAAGATAAAATAGTTTTGAATTTAAAAATATTATGATTTAAATACCTGTATCCCATACAACTGTTAAAGTAAATTTGTAACAGGAAAGGGTAAAAATGCACAGAATATTAATCTGAGATTTTAATACCTGTATTAACAATTTTTAATTATTCAAATACAAAAAAAGTTAATTAAGTACACTGTTTTTACAGCTTGAAATTATTATTTGGTGATTGGCTCATTTTTTCCAATGCACATGCACATACCGCAATATTATATATATATATATACAACTTTTTTTCTTCATATAATACCATCATTTCTAAGTGTGTAAGCAAACCCACAACATGTCTTTCGGTCATGACTATTTTCAAGCTATGAATAGGATTGTGCTGATCTGTATTTTATAGTATAATTAAACAATTGTGAAACCACTGGGACAGAAAAATGCTAAATGGAAATGAAGTGGTATCACATGATACCTCAGAAATATATGTAGTCAGATACTGTTATGAGGAAATAAATCATAAACTAAGTAAAATATGTACCAGATCTGGACAGGAGGAGAAATACGCTCCAAATGTGGCAGTAGCAATAAACTGTAATAATTCCACATGTGGTATGTGACCAAACTGACATCGAGAACAATAGGTGTCACCAGTCTTCAAAAATGAACATGCAATTGTGCTATTACGCAGCTGTGTCATGAGGGAGTCAAATAAGTTATTGTCAGTTACTCCTAGAATTCCATCAGTCACAACGACAATACCTAAATAACACAAAAATTATTAAAAGTTAAAATTACACAGTAAATTATAAAATATTAATCAGTAATATATATACCAGTATATTTATACAAATTAAATTATTCATGAAGACCAAGAAATTATACATGTATATGTGCAGCTGTTTACCCTGTGACACATGTCAAATCTGCATTTTTTCAACTATTCGTGATGATGTAAACAATAAAACAATACAAAGATATCAATAAAACTTTTCATTAATATTTAACTAAATACAAACTATGAAACTTTAAAGTTAATGCTAGATTTAAAAAAACCAGTAGCATCATAGATAAGCTGTAAAATAAAACACTGGATAATATGTGACAGAATATTACGATATTTTTTATTGATAATTGATAATTTTCCAAAGGAAATTTTAAATTTGATGTCCAATGACATGGCAAAATCTTACATTGATGAACCAAGGTAAAAACTTTAGACATTGCATTTGAACAAAGCTCAATCTTTGGGAAAGTCACCCCCAATGGTGGCAACCTTGTACATTAGAAAAGAATTGAGTGTTAGTAGTAGCAATGATTGATGTATATGAATGAAGATGAAGATATAATAACTTCTGGAAATCATTGTCCTATTAAACTTTAAATTGTCATACATCTCATAGGGAACAAGTGTACAAAGTTTCATTACATTCTATCAAATGGTGTTTCAGAAATGCTGTTTACAAAAGTTCATTCAATAACTCTTAAAATAACAAAGAAAATCATTGGACCATGAAAATAAGGTCACAATGTCTGACTTTGTGGTACAACATGTAGAGCATCTAAAATTGTACCTATAAAGCAAATTTCATTGAGATTTGTCAATAAGTTTCTTTTCTAGAGTGCAATATCAGTAGAGTGAGACATTGTTATTATCTCCCTTTCTATTTCAACAAATCAAATGTGACCCCCAAAAGGCACAACTACATGTCATTGGGAACACGTTTACAAAATTTTATCACATTCCACCAAACCGTTTTTGAGCTATGCTGTTTACAAAAGTGTGGAGGAAAAATACGGAATAATAATAATAATAATAATAATAATAATAATAATAATAATAATAAAGGGTTAATCAATAAGTCACCCAAACTATTTTGGGGTTGACTTAAATATGATATATGAATAAAAAGTAAACATGAAAATCAAAACAATATAATGTCTAGACTAGTGCTGTTTTTCTGCCATTTTAGATCCAAACCACTTGCATCTATATATGAATGACAAATCTGACTGTCATGAACAAACTTTTAACTACTCCATCTCAAACCTTTTTTAAACTGAATTTGGTTTCATTTCGCTAAGCAGTTTTAGAGAATCCACTAAAACTAGTACAATCAACTTAAACCCAATGAAAAATATTACAGAAAAAAAATCAAACATACTTATATGAAATGGCTAGGAATCTACTTTCTATAGATCAAATTTGAACTATATCCATCTATTACAAAGTTATGTATAATTTATCTTAGTTTGAGAGTAACTGCTGCCATTAATGAATGCTAGATTTAACCTCTATGAACAATCTTATCTGCTTTAAACTGTCCACACCAAATATTACTCCAATTGGCCTGGCTGTATAGGATTATAAAGAGATGCTTGTTTGTTATACCATTAGCTCCAAGGGCCATATGTAATAAAACTTCTGCAACATATATGACAAAAGTAATTAAAAAATACGCAAACCTGCACTGGAGTTTTCAGGCAGAAGTTGTAGAGCAAAAAATCCTTGTCTTAACAAATTAATTATACCAGCATCTGCATTGTTTTCTTTTGATTTACTGCTCCTTGTGGAATTTGAATCTTCATCTAAATACTGGTCATCTCCATTCTAAATTAAAAACACCAAGTTACTTTTTGAATTTTTGCTGAAATACTGTAAAGTGTGTGGAAAAGTATTCAATTACACAAAATAAAATACACATTCATATATCTGAAACATTTAGGGAAGTTTTAAGGTTCTTGGTAAAAAAAAACTTTAGGAGAAGTTGATTTCTCTATTCAAAAACAAAAAATTATAGATATAAATAAATAAAAATTAATCAATAAATAAAAAAAACAAATTCCAAAATAATAAAAAATTCCTGACATGATTCTATAACATTTCACAACTTTCATCTTGTATAAATATATACAGTAAAACTTTGATCACTCGAACGTTGTTACCTCGAATACCCAAGATAACTCAAAAGTCATCTCTTGGTCCCGACCAATTTACTATATAACCCTATGTTAATAAACCTCAATGGCTCGAACTTTGTTAACTCGAATACCCCCGCTTGCTCGAACAATAAATATATTTCAAACTTATAAAGTTAGTGCAAATCTAACTTCTTTTGCTCAAATACATTTTTTTCAGAACATGTGACCCATCATTGTAAACAAAACACAAGCTGAAGCCATACTACAGATTTAATCAGAACGAAACAATTAGTCTAAATGTTGAGTGCTACTCGAGATTATTAATTAACCTAATGAGACAGTGCTCGATATATACAGCACTTTAATCTCTTAATATGATTACGACAGAGATATATTTGATCATTAAAACATCTCAGTTGCCCACGTTTGATGGTTGCACATAGGATTCTGTAATTTACCTGTCACTGGAGTATGTAGAGTAATGTGTATTATCGTTATTTCCTGTGATTAAAATTACCAGTAATAACTTTGCATTATTCGTGTTATTAAGTAAGTTTATTTTGTATCATCACTTGTTGATATTAAAATAAAGTGCCATGTTCTAGACCCACAGCCACAAATATCATACGACAGATGGCAGGTCAACAACATTATCGAGGTATCATGATGAATAATGGATTTTTGTATTTTTAATTAGCACATTTCTGCCGTTTCATTATCTATTTAATATTTCAAGTCAAATACTGAAATTTTAATTCGGACATTTTATCATTTGACCTTTAATTACATTTATCTGTATTACAAGATTCTTTGTCCGTCCATAATCAAGAGAACCTGAAACTCTGATCGTATCTTGATGTTTGACCGCTCGAACCCCCTGATGGCTCGAATATTTGGTCAAAGTCCCTTGGACCAAGAGCCATCAAAGTTCTACTGTATATATATATACATTTAGGGAAATTCTGTTATGATTTTCTATGTTCTTAGTGGAAAAAAGGAGAATACAATTTCTGAAAATACAACTTATTTTTCCGAAAAGTTCTTTTTCAATATTTGATGCACTATAAACTGGGTTTTCACTCTTTGCAACCCCAAGCAATTAAATGTTAAGACCTAAGTTATAAACATCTATCCTTCTAAACTTTAAATAAACAAGAATTCCAGAATTAAATGTCTTGCCTGGTTAGTTTGTGACTTTAACTTAAACTTTCACATTTCGACACGCTGCCGCCGCTGACACCCAAAAAGTAACACCTAAGTCTTGCCTTATGGCGATGCCAGGCTCGACAAATATAGTTTGATTCCCTCTCTCTCTCTCTCTCTTTAAGAATCAGAATCTCTATCCAAAGATAAGAAAATTTATTCTTTCATTTAAATGTAAGGATTTATTAAGGTTTTTCTAAAAGTTAAAGGGTTATATCTTCTCAGAAATCTTTACTTATGTTATGAAAAACATGTAAAAGTACCTCAACTAATAACACAGACACTGATTATGTCGTAAAATGTTGATAAGTGTAGATTTTAGTTTTTGGTGAGCTTCCTTTCATAATCAATGGATAATTGCTTCACGTTGACAATTTGTGTCAAGTTTTTAAGTTATATTTAAGGAGACTTCCAACTTTTTGGCTTTGACCTCTATATATTTATGTTTGTTAAATTAAAAAAAAGGAAATTATGTAGGACCTCCTTTATACTTACAAATGTTGATAGAAAACTGTTTCTGCCAAAGCCAGTAGCCAACACTTGTTCAAATGCATTTAGCTTGTTTTGTATATTATCAAGGAACTCTGTAACATTACTTTCATCAACCTTTATACCCTGAGCAAGCACCTAAATCACCAAAACAAATGACATTATTATTATTATTATTATTATTGCCTACAAAAATAGATATGCCATTTCCATTAATTTTTCATTTCTTTTCTTCCTTTCTTTTTTTCAAAGGCAGAGGATAATAATTAAGTAAAACAAAAATATCATTTTATTTATTATAGTCATTACTTTAAATATGGTTAAAATATAAGAATTTTAAGCTCATTTCATAAATAAGGCCATTAACCTGACCTTTGCCCCTGTCTTCACATAGAAAAACAGTGTTTCAAGCATATTAATTAGTATTTGCATTGAAATATGTTGTAGCTTAATTAGTAATTTAAAAAAGGCCATGAGATTGACCTTTACCTTACTTTGAATGGCTGTTGAAGAAAATATCAAAACTGAATTCCAATGCTATATGTACATGTTTTTTCATTTTTTTTCAAGGTATGATTATTTTATGAAATTTTCAAAATCTGATGCATAAATAAGGTACTATTTTAACCAATTTTCACAAAAAGAACTATAGACTAAAGACCCTAGAGAAACCAACTATAACATGAGATAAGTACTGCTATTACCTATTTGTTTTGGATTTTTTTTTATAAAAGATTTTTGTGTCCCTAGGTGAACTATACCTAGTTTTAGTAGGTAAAAAAAAAACAAGCAGGAATTGCACCAGCCCATATATGCCTCTGACAAAGTTTCATTGAAATCAAGGAGTTTCAGAGGAAAACTGGAAAATGTGCATTAAGCACACATGTACAACATGTTGTGCTATGCCAAAAGCTTACATGACACTTGGTCAAGTGAGCTTAAAATGAAAAAAAAAAAAACAAAAAAAAACTCTCATATTTCAAAAAGACTACGTTTTATTTGTTGATTGCCAATAGTAGTTGAATTCTATACATCCTCCAGAAATAGTCAGATGTTAGTTATTACCCTTGATATGACGTCAAAAGGGAATATTTTTGGAAAGTATATAGATAATAAAGTGAGATCACAATGAACAAATTTAACAAATATCAATCATATAGATTCATTTTATCCCACAAAAAGACACTTCAAATTGCATTTTGATTAAAAGACTGTAATTTTCTTCATAAAATTAACAAGTCGATTTTTAATAAAACTAGAAAATCAGAATTTGTTAATGGTCAAATTTCACAAATATTATTTATATCTATTTATTTATTTATTTATCTATCTATCTATTATTTATCTATCTATCTATCTTTCATCTATTATTTATTTATTATTTATTTATTTATTTCCTCATACAATAAGATTTAAGAGGATAAGTGTATAATAGTTTAATTTTTCATGAACATTATTTTGAGAGAGAAAAAGGTTGATAAAGCTTCAATGAAGAAATGTCTGTTGGTACCATAACTTGGATAGACATGAAGATTTATCATGCAAAAAAATTATTTTCAAGTTATTTATAATCTTTTTTCAAAATCTTAATTTTGACTGTATGATGTAAATGCCAGTCTTCACACCCATATAAACATAAACTTGTAAATTTACATTTTGAAGCAATGGATTTTGATATAAATAAATATATATGGCTGAAACTGCATCAAAATTATTGCATTCTTTGATCCTTTACTTATGCTGAAGGCATAATTTATAGTAGCTTTTAATTGGTCACATTAGTTTTTTATGTGCAATCATTTTCAATTTTCAGGAAATCAACAAGTCCCCTTACTTTTCCAGTTACCAGATTATATAGTTATCCACAGTCTAGTTACCAGATTATATAGTTATCCACAGTCTAGTTACTAGATTATATAGTTATCCACAGTCTAGTTACCAGATTATATAGTTATCCACAGTCTAGTTACCAGATTATATAGTTATCCACAGTCTAGTTACCAGATTATATAGTTATCCACAGTCTAGTTACCAGATTATATAGTTATCCACAGTCTAGTTACCAGATTATATAGTTATCCACAGAAATCACACCTTGATTCATGTCTAAGTGAACAGGTAATTAATTAGGGTCTTAGCAAATTCTAACCTCTATATCAGTTATCTTTAGTAACTAATTAGTTTAGATTGACTGGCCATCCAAGGACTAAATAATGGGGCTTTTAATAATAATGTATTTTGTTAATTTTACCAAAAAATCAATTTTTTTTTTTTTTGTACAAATTGACAAATCAGAAAATAATTCAAAAATTGTGATTATTTTAAAATATAAAATAATCAATTTCAAATCTGTAGTAAATTTTTAACTTTACTTTGAATAAAACATGAGTGCTATTTTCCTTCTACATAATTCTGTCAAGGTTATTTCCATATGATGTCACATTCTACAAATACCATTTACTGTACAGGCTTTGCAATTTATTGGATCTATAAACAGTATTGATGTTCTAGGTTCACTAAACTTTCACATAAAGCATTAATACCAAATGAATACACATCTAACTAAATTAAATTACCTGATTAGAGGTACAGGTAAGAACAGGTGTGTAAGCTATAACTGTAACATACAAATCAGGACTCAGCTCAACACAGGCTCCAGGTAATATAAACTGTAATGGTGAAATGAGTATGATTAAATAACTATTGTGATTATTTGTTAACTCTTGACTGTGGGTTGTAATAAACTTAACAAAATTGCTTGGTATTATATGTCTTGTCAAATTCCTATAGTTGGGACATCTGTGACCAAGTGGTCTAAAATGTGTGCTTACAGATCACAGCACCTCTAACCAATTAAGATAGAATCTCACTTGGGGAGATCCTGTTGTTAAAAAGCTTGTCAGTTTGCTTGCTGAAGGTTGCAGTTTTTCAGGCACTCTGGCTTTTCCCGCCATCCCTGAAATGACCACCTTCATACAAGTAAAATATTCTTGACTGGGGCATAAATCACTACTGGTCCAATCCAATTTCCTATGGTCACAGTTTGACTAAAGTTTTTAAATGACTTCACATTTTGACATGCTCAAAATATCATTTGTTGTCATAAAAGTCTGTCCATCCATCCATTCATTCTTTTTATTCATTCATTTTTTCATATATTTATTCAGTATACAACTGCCTAGCTTACTCTTATTTTGAAAGATATCAGGGATATTTTGTAATGAAGAATATAGAATAACAAGAAGTACCATAAGATTACCCAGAATGCACGGCATATAAATTTTGTTCTAACATGTAGAAAGGTAACTTCAGATACAAGTGATATTAAATCCTTCTTAATTCAACAGCAAAATTCATAAAAAGGACAAAGAAATGCTACATAAGAAGACAGAGACAGATTTTATGAAACTGAAAAAAAAAAAAAAAAACAATAAAAACATTACCGGTTTTACCAATCCAGTTAAGCAGCATTTTAATGTCTGATGAAGCTGGCCAATTAAAACTGTACCAGATTTCAAATCCTACAAAAATTTTGTAAATTTTTTAAAAATTGAAAAATAAAAAATAAAAAAATAGAATTTCAAATTCCTTTTTTATATAAACAAGTTTCAAACTGAAATGTTGACACTGCAAACTTAGAAATGATTATTAAATTTGCATGCAGCTTACAAAAGTATTTTTAAAATATGTAAGTACGGTACTTCTTAAAAGTAATGGTCACACACAACATTGGCATCACATTTATGATAATGATATTTTTAAAACTTCCTTGCAAAATACAAAAAACTAAATACTAACATATGTTTAAAATAACCCCAAAAACTGATTTGTACAATGTCTAAATGTACCAGTATGTCAAAAGCACAAATGTGGAGTGGACAATGAATCTTATCACTGAAATTAAATACTGGACAAATGTTTGTAAAACATGCTATTGCAAAACAACATACAAATATAACTGTGAATCATAAACCAGGAATATCAACAAAAAAACAAACTTATTAAGAGAGTCCATGAACTTTAAATATCTATCTAAAAGATAGTTGCACTAGAATTGTGAAGTTCAACCTCACCAAACAATGGTCTTTTACCAATGTTTAAAACAACTTAATGCACAGTGATAGCTACAGTAAGGGACAACACTTTAAACCATTGTTTAAACTTACTACAGATGCAGCAGATGGGCTCATATCTAATACAAATACAAGTCTATAAGTCTTAGCAAGAAATGTGATGACAGAGGTTGGCAACACCTGAAACCTAAAGCCATCATTTGGTGTCAATGGTGGCATTTCATCATCTGATGCATCATCTTTTTCTGGAACCACTGACAAAACTGATAGCTCTTCAACAGGTTCAGTCTAAAAAAATAAAGGCAAAATTTTGTTATAGGTTTCAATAGTATTTTTAATGTACAGTGCACTCCAATTATAATGAGATCACTTTGAACTAAATAAGGATTACAACAAAGAAAAAATTTGTCCCCAGCTTTTTCTCTTTTGTATAATAAGAATTTGTCTTCGGATATTATGCAATTGGCTACAACAAAATATCAGTTTTAAAGTAGATGACATTCTGCTTATGGCTATTATAATCAATGTTATTTTTTATCAGATACAGGTATAAAGTCTTAAAGTGAAGTCCTTGACTTGAAGTCTTGCAACCTTACTTCAACAGAATCAACATTGTGTGAAAGATTATCTTTATCAAGTCCTGTAGCAGTAGCACATGTTGACTGATCTTACCTCACTCCAGTAAAATCACCACTGAATAACATAAATACTTGTTTTAGAGTGTGATTGTTTAACTGACATAAGTTGTGTTAACAAACTTTTCTCAAATTTTGGTTGATCAATTTCTACGAAACCTACTTGTTCAGTTGGTGATCATGATCCTGATTTTTTTTATTGCTTCCAAGTACCAGAGCATGTGACCACTATGCATTTGATGTTAAGGAGACAACTTCCCTGTAGTAGGGTATGTCGTGTAAATTATCTCCCTTAGACCATAAACAATATATATATTAAAAACATAGTATTCTTCACTAAAGAAATAATATATTATTTCATCATCATTATTATTATTTTGGTTTTATTAAAGTGTTTAAGCATGAGAAACGGTAAATACAAAATTCAGATAATCTAATTATTTTAAAATTTAGATTTGTTTCTAACAAAGTGCAAATGTTCGTTAGCAGGCATACTGTTAAAGCAGGATAGGACAGAAATACAAATGTGTAATACATGTACTTGTTTCAACAGAACATTAGATGAATCTTACTTTTTCAGACTTGAGATTTAATTCTAAAATAGTATTTAAATGATTAAAGAACCATGATGCTCTAATATTTCTTGAAATTCTGTAGTCTTTTTTCATCAACAGGTATACCATTTTAGCAGGATATATCTAGAAGAGAAAAAAACAAGAATACTATTCAAAAATGTCATTTAATTCCAGAATTATGTAGTGGTCGGACAGATGAATTACAATTGATTTGAACCAGAAACGGACAAATCCCATTAACATATGGAATCGAGTCCTGACCTACTCGAGAATCGTGACTGCATTGGTTGCATAGCTGTTGAAAATATGTGACAAGTGTTAACTGGTCAATAACACGAAAATTGGTTATATCTTTGACTTTTTTAAATAAATTATTTTATTAAGTCGGACTGGACAGACTTGAGAATTACGATAAGTTGCATAGCTATAACAAAAACTTGCGATTAGTTTCAACTTGTCAAATACATGACAAATTAATTTTATTGTCGACTTTTAAAATGAATTAAAAAGAAATTCAAAATCAGCACATGAAAGTGGCACCGACTAAAAATCAATATATAAAAATCCAATCTTTTGTGCAATGTTTATTGACAGTTGAAATTAAATGACCGTCATGTAGAAAACTGTTTAAGTAGCCTAGCAGCATCACATTTCCTTGATAATTGGAAGATTTTCACACAAAGTTTGTAAAAAAAAAAAAAAAAAAAAAAAAAAAAACCAAGATATTCCATCTCAAATTATTATACGCGAAATATATTTTAATTGTTTAAAATGAAATGACACAGGTTTTAGAATGAGACCACATTAAAAAAAACGAGATAATAATAATAATAAAATTTTTTTTAAAAAACGAGATAATAATAATAATAATAATAATAATTCTGTGGATTTGAATATATAGAATAAAGAATTTCAGAATATCACAGCTAAATGTATGCCCAAAGAAAAGTGAAAACTAAAATCTAATAAAATCAAATTCTATAAGTTGATCAATAAACATGTTTTAAATAGACTATTCTGGTCGTCAATTTTTAATTTTGCCTAAAAGTTATATTTTATGATTATTATTATTATTATCATAGTTGTTATTATTATTATTATTATTATTGACATAAAAACTAATGAAAAATTTCCTTTTCTTACTTGGCCACTGCGGCAGCTCAGTTGGTAGAATGCTCGCTCCGTAAGTGGAAGGTCGTGGGTTCGAACCCCGGTCGGGTCTGACCCAAGACTTGAAAGTGGGAAGTGACTGCTCTTTCACCAAGCACTCAGCATTACTAAGTGAAAGTCACGGTTCTTTCGGATCGGAACTTAAAATAAATGAGGCCCCATGTCATGGCAGGCATGGCACGATAAAGAACCCTGCTGTATAATGCCATCAGCGCAACGTACAGGCAAAATTTCTGCCCTTTCGCCTATAGCTGGCGACATCTCGATATAAGTGAAATATTCTTGACTGGGACTTTAAACACCATTACTCAACTCCCCCTCCTTTTCTTACTTTTTAAAATTTTAAAAATGAAATATCCATTTTCCTGAAGTGAAATTTTTATACTGTACATGACAAATAACGTTTACCAAATAAAAAGATTTAACTTTACTCGAACTGCAAATATATTATTTTATGTTACAGGTCGTAAGATAACTTTATCAACCTGAAAAAAAAATTTTGCAAATTATTCGAGCTCAAAAACATGAAATCTTTTTCTGAAATCTCGTTGAAGTCTCTTGGGTGGGTGGGTGGGGTGGCAAAGTGACGTTAAATATTACGAATGTAATAGTGTTTATCTAGTGTAGTGCGATATCGTTAGTTTTTCGTCAGTTTTAATGAAATTTATAATTATATCTTATTTAAAAAAATTGATTATAAGACTGAAATTATAATTTAAAAAAATCATTTTAATGATAAATTTATTTATATTTAAAAAAGAAATGTCAGTCCGCCAGCGTTCAAAATTTTTTAAAACTTTTTCAGTTGTATAAATGGCACTAGAGATGTGAAGAAATTAAATTTATTAAATAATTTAAATTTTATAAAATAAATAAATAAAAAACGGGACAGATTCTCGGCTCTAGTGGAAATAATAACCATTTTATATTTGCTGACCTAAATATCATCTTTAAGCTGTCAAAACATTTGCAAAGGTTAACTTGTAAGGGCACATGCACAGTGATTTATCATTGAAACTCGTGGTCGTATTTAGCTTGAAGTCAAAACTTCTTGTCAAGTTATATAATCAGTGAAGATGTTCTTTCATTTCTTTTTTTTTTTTTTTTTTTGGTTATTTTTGGAATTAGTAAATCTAATTCGATCAATACAATTCTTCTTAAAACCGGGATTTACATTTTATTTTTGATTGATCTTGATACATCTTCAAATGGTCAAGTACACATCCAGTTTTAAATGTATTTAGTTTTCATAAACATCGCGGTAGACGATTTTATATTCCACAGCGGCAGAAATATTCTTTGCGGTGGACCACAGTGGAAATTTAATCCCTTCTGATTGACAATTTCAAGTCATTTTTTTTTTGATTTTAAATGTAGACAGAATGCTTAGTTTTTCAGCCAATTAACATATATTTTTTCGCGTGGAATGAAGAAGTTCTATTTAAATTTCTAACTCTACAAGATACACAATTTTATACAAAAAAAAAAAAAACAATAATAATAAAAATAAAATTTTAAAATAAATAAATAAATTAATTAATTAAAAAAAACGCGACTCCAAGCCAACAAGTACATAGGCTAATTGAGACTGGATTTCAATTTGCCCCCCCCCCCCCAGCCTCGTTTTCAATCATAAGAGTTACTTCCCCTGTAATGTTTTCGAAAAGGTGAATAAGTGACATCCTGTTAATTACAGGTGTGGGTCTAAATCTAAGGAATTTGTCTAATAAACAAATGGATTATTAATAATCTTAATTATCGGTACATGTCAAACGAATGTTAATTCCACTTGATTAGTTTTCCCGTAAATTAATCATTTAAAGTTAAACTATGAGTTCGTATTTGACTTATTTTAGTAGTTGGTAAATAATATTCTGTGGAGGTTTGTTACTGGTATGACGTCACAACAAGGGAGCCTTAATATCCACCTTTTTGGTTTGGATTTCCAGAGATGTATTAGAAAATCACCGATATGTACCTTCTTATGGAATGGAATTTTATGGAATCTTCGCTACAGTCATATTTAAGTACGACGAACAAAATATGTCAAAACTGACAATCGTTACAGGTACCCTTTAAATAAGTAAATAGGTAATTTACAGCACCAACCCGTCGAATTGAACAGTTGAAACATAAATAATATTTGCATTTTTTATTTCTCCGATGAAGGGTTAAAAAACACTACAACAGGGAAGCACAAAAATTAGAATCATACACTTTCTTACCCAAGATTGTAAACAGTCTCAAATTTCGTTTACATTTATGTGTTTTAATTTTGTATAGAAATTACTTGTATGTATTCTAAATTTAAGGGGTAAACTTGTGGATTATCACAAATCGATCACGCACCTTGTCCTCCACCTCGCTATCCGTGTCAGTCTCCATTTTAGGAGATGATACCTCACTTTTTATCGATGATTAGACGTAATATAAAACTACATGCTTTCAAGGTCCCGTAGAATGAAATTGAAGTTAAAAAGTCGATGCTTGAATCAGCTGATCATGTACATATCTCATGCTGCTCATGTTAGTGTTTTGATCGGGGTGATAACTAGTATCACTAAAACGTTTAGTATACTATCACAAAAACGCTTTAAAATGTGTTGAAACGTACCACATAAATGGATACCCAATAATACGAAACCAGTTTTACGAAAATCGTATGGATGAGGTACAGTCTTATTTAAATGTTGAAGTAAGCGTGTTGCATTATTCAAATAAATAAATAAATAATAAAAATTAAAAAAATAAAAAAGATTATAAACTTTTTACTAAAACAATTATACTTTTAAAACCACATGTTTACCGCTTTAAAATCTGCCTGCATTATGCGATAGAATCTAAAGCTATACCAAATTAAAGGATACAGATTTCTTGATCGACGATTGTTGTTGTTGTAGTTGTTGTTGTTGTTGTAGTAATGTTGTTAATGTCGCATCAACAATTATCTATTCGCGATATGAGCAAGGTGATTAATCTCTAAGGATTAATCTAAGAACAAGTTCGTGTATGCAGTGATGTGCGAGTACGATTATTATGTATGGTCTGTCTTGTACTAGCTTTTTGGTTAGGTGCTAGCTCACCGAGTCAAGGTATGCTCCAGGCAATTGTACTACTCTCCCAGTCCATTTCCTGGCACCGGCTAAACCAATCGATACTATATCCTTTTAATGACGAGCGCCAAACGAGGAGGCAATATCTCAAATATTAAAAATATCGTGTATGACCCGACCGCTCTCGAGGTGGACGCTCTACCGCTGAGCCAGCGAGGGGGTCTCTTGATCGACGAGGTAGCACTCTAAAGTAAACAAGATAAACGACTTTTGCTGATCCAATAATTGCATAAGAAAGGTTTGGCACCTAAAGATATCCATACTAATGCGACAGCAACACAGGGAAAAGATGCCCTTATGCTACTGTAAAAAGGTGGATGGTTGAATTTAAACGTTAGAAAAAAAACTTAAGGATGTTCCTGCCCTAGAAGGCCTGTGACTGATGCAACCCCATGGTTGAAATGGTAAATTAAGTCCACGATATTGTTATGACTGACAGACGAGTTACAGAAAGATATATAGCCAGTATAATTGGCATTTCACAAGAAAGAGTAATTCCATCCTGACAGAGGATCTCACAATGAAAAAGCTTTCAGGCTGCCAAGGCTTCTGACAGTCGATCAGAAGCACACCGCGTGACACTTTGTCGCGTGCTAATCGAAACGTTTTAGAGGTAGATCCTGCTAACTTTCTCCAGAGACTTGTTACAATGGACAAAACGTGGATCCAATATTTCACACAAGAGACCAAACAACAGTCTTAACCATGGAAACACTCTGGTTTACCCCCAACAAAAAGGCAAATACTGTTCCACAAGCTGGAAAGGTTATGGCCTCAGTTTTCTTGGATGTTGATATGGTATTCTGATGATAGATCATTTAAAAAAAGAACAAACAATTAATAACACATACTATGCATCACTTGAGACATTAACGGCAAAATATTAAACTCGAACCCCGCTGAAAACTATGTAAAGGTGTGTTTTTTTGATGTATGTGTATCTGAAATGGCTATTCAACTGATCTCGCTCCATCAGACTTTCATCTATTTCCAAGCCTGAAAACGACCATATCCGGTACCGAATATGACGTCATGCATACAGTAGATGACTTCATAAACGATCAAGAAAAGACCTTCTTTAAAGTGGCATTAAGGCCCTTAAACATCGCTGGCAAAAATATACAGAGACTGAAGGGGATTATGTTGAAAAATTATCCAATTTATCCGCCAAAATTCAATATGAGACTCAAAACATATTAACCAGTAATCTTACTTGCCAATAGTTAGTGTGTTTCTTCGGGCATTCCTGTATTAACAAAGGAAAAAATGACAGTAAAAATGAAAGTAAAAGAATCATGACCGAGACTAAAACATTGCAAAATCAATCAATCAATCAATTAATCAATCACTTTGTTAAAGATCTTATCAGTGTTTGATGGACCAAATGGAATTCTTTATGATCGTTAGAACTCTCTGGCACCTAAACACCTAACCTAACCCACCTAACAAACCAACCAACCAACCTACCCATCGATTATTGACCAAAATATAAGACAGCATAAATAAGATAAATCAAAGTTTATTATGATAATACAACTACATGTATTAATACATGAAATTACAACCGTTATAAGTATATAAAACATATGCAAAAAATAAACGAGAAAAAAAAATCACAACAATATAAAGTATAATAAAACACAATACGAAAAATTGCAAATATTAATCTCGGGGACATTTATCTCTGAAAAAAGCGATTTTAACATTATACAAATTGTACTAAAGCATGTGGTTAACAACCAAAGTAAAAATAGTTACGCATAATAGTGAATACGCGTTTATTCTTTAAAGTCGTGCATTTGAGATAGAACCATTCTTTAAAGTCGTGCATTTGAGATAGAACCATTCTTTAAAGTCGTGCATTTGAGATAGAACCATTCTTTAAAGTCGTGCATTTGAGATGGAACCATTCTTTAAAGTCGTGCATTTGAGATAGAACCATTCTTTAAAGTCGTGCATTTGAGATAGAACCATTGTTTAAAGTCGTGAATTTGAGACAGAACCATTCTTTTGAGTCGTGCATTTGAGATAGAACCATTCTTTAAAGTCGTGCATTTGAGATAGAACCATTCTTTTAAAGTCGTGCATTTTAGATAAAACCATTCTTTAAAGTCGTGCATTTGAGATAGATAGAATCTTTTAAACTGAAACATTTAAAAAGTCGGCAATGGAGATTGAACAGTTCTTTTAAAGTCGTTCATTTGAGATAGAACAGTTCTTTTAAAGTCGTGCATTTGAAATTGAACAATTCTTTTAAAGTCGTGCTTTTGAGATTGAACCATTCTTTTAAAATCGTTCATTTGAGATAGAACCATTCTTTTAAAGTCGTGCATTTAAGATACAACAATTCTTTCAAAGTTGTGAATTTGAGATAGAACCATTCTTTAAACTCGTGAATTTGAGATAGAACCATTCTTTTTTTAAAGTCGTTCATTTGAAATAGAACCATTCTTTAAACTCGTGAATTTGAGATAGAACCATTCTTTTAAAGTCGTTCATTTAGGATAGAACCATTTTTTAAAGTCGTGCATTTGAGGAAGAACCATTCTTTAAAGTCGTGCATTTGAGATAGAACAATTCTTTTAAAATCGTTCATTCGAGATAGAACCATTCTTTTAAAGTCGTGCTTTTGAGATTGAACCATTCTTTAAAAATCGTTTATTTGAGATAGAACCCTTCTTTTAAAGTCGTGCATTTGAGATAAAATCATTCTTTTAAAGTCGTGCATTTAAGATAGAACAATTCTTTCAAAGTTGTGAATTTGAGACAGAACCATTCTTTAAACTCGTGAATTTGAAATAGAACCATTCTTTAAAGTCGTGCATTTGAGATAGAATTATTCTTTTAAAGTCGTGCTTTTAAGATAGAACAATTCTTTCAAAGTCGTGCATTTGAGATAGAACCATTCTTTAAAGTCGTGCATTTGAGGTAGAACCATTCTTTTAAAGTCGTGCATTGGAGATGAATCGAATCTTTTAGATTAGCGCATTTTAAACTGAAACATTTAAAAAGTCGACATTGGAGATTGAACAGTTCTTGTATAAAGTCATGCATTTGAGATAAAAACATTTTTTAAAACTCACAAATTGAGTTGGAACCATTCTATTAATTATAAAGTCTCAGATTTGGGATAGATCTTTTCTTTTAAAGTCACACAAACTTCTATTGAAGTCGGAGAGTTCAGATTTAATCGATGAAATGACATGACCTTTTCGTGTTTTGTAAAGTTTGGTTGTCATTTAAGACTTGCACATTTCCCTGCTCATAAAGTCAATTTTCTACGTGGTTTACTTAGCAGCGATTTATGGAAAGAGATTTGATTTTCTGATTAATAACGGTTTTTATTAAGGAAGTTTTAAGTAATACCCTTTGAGGCGGAGAAGAGAGCGTGCAAACATATATGGAACTATTTATTTTATAATCAAAAAAATTGCTTGTCATATAAAATGTTAATTTGAACACATACGTTGGTATGAAAAGCACAATAAAGATAAATATTTCTGAATTCATTTTTTTTACATCAGTCATTGAAGTGAGAATATTTTTAAATGTTTGTTTATTTTAAGTCAAAATTATTTTTAGAACATCAGATGGTAAAACTTTAGACTATAATATATACATTGATCGATGATTTATGCAATTTTAATATAAATGCCTTGCTAATACCCACAAAGAGTATAAAATGACTTGGATGAATATTTTTGCCCAAATTTAAGATGTTATAAAATTTCAAGGAAAAGTTCAGGTCAGGTTAAGGATGGTCATAAATCAGATTAGATAGGTAGAAATTATATACAGAGTCATTTTTCATTAAAATCCAATTTGGATACTTAGGACTTGTGGATATATATATATATATATATATATATATATATATATATATATATATATATATATATATATATATATATATATATATATATATATATACAGATCGACCTGCTATGTTAAACAGTTATATATCTTTGTTATGTCGAGTTGTATGCACTTAATTTTGGCCGCTGATCAAGTCATTCTGACAATGGGAAATAAAAAACAGGACCTGCCAAGCTATTTTTTAATCTTCACATTTCATTATTTGTATATTATTTTGTGTATCAATACAAACATTTGTTTTCTTTTTAGATTAAATATTTCTCATTATGCATTTATTAGTAAAAGTTATATATGTAACAAACACTAATTATAACCATGCCATTTGATATCTTATCAAACATTGTTTGGAAATAAACACAGCTAATATAGTATACAATATATAAATATACATTTAATACCTCCACATTTATTACAATATATTCAGATTAAAAATAATTATCACGATAAAAAGAAATAATCGCCCCTTACTTATCTGTAATTAAGACAAGAACAGCAAATTATTTTAACAAAGTCCATTCCAAATTTTTAAACATCACATTTGTTATCTTGTAAAGGTTTCTTTAAAAGAATAAACTTGAAAAAAGCAAGTTTTTTCTCTCAACACATATGTTTCCTTATTATGATGTTAAGCTATTCGCGATTTATCTCTAGCTTCTTAAAGTCTGAAAACAATTACGCACTATTTAGAAAAAATGTAAACATTTGTAGTGTCATCTATTGTAACGAAAAAATATACCCATTTCTTGTCAAATGTTGTAGGCAAAACACTGCTATCAAGTAAAATTGTTTTACCACAAAACCGTAAAAGTCCGTGTGCTAAATTCTTAAAATAAATGAAAAAAGTATTCTGAAGTTTTGCTTATTTTTGAATTCTTGTTATCTAATATTTTAAAAAATATAACACAAAAAACAAGAAAATCTATGTGATTTTTATAAGTAATTGTCAAATTAACGTTGTTGATATTATGTTATTAATCCGGACAAAATTTAAACAAATACCAGAATACATAGATCTTCCAATAACCAAATGATCAGTATTCATGTAATATAGGTCAGCTGCTTCTTACCATAAAATCCTTAATAAACAATTTTACTTACAGAACATGTTGGCCTATGACACAAAATTGACGTAAAATATTTAATACATCAATTCCATCAGTAATTATTTCCTCCAAAGAATTCGAATTACAAAACTATATAATGTGATCTACCCAAGGACCATAAACTAAAAACGAAATCAACAACAGTAATAAAACGTCAATCTTTATACAATGATTAAACAAGCAAATTCATAGAATTTATGTTCCCCGCTTTCAAATGAAATAGACTCCGTAATTGTAATAATATGAGGGTAATATGGACAGTCCTAGCATAAAATGCAAAGAGGTAAATTGGAACTATGGATTATCGTTTGTTTATCTCTCTTTCGATAAAAGCAGGGGACAAAAATCTTGAACGGTTAACTTTTAAATGACCGGAAACCGATTTTATATTTATAGTCACAGTGACCTTGATCTTTGGCCTAGTGACCCAAAAATCAATCCCAAGCGAGCTCTTGTCATAAGCTACCTCTGTGCAACGTTTCACAAAAAATCTTGAACTGTTAACCTTTAAATGACCGGAAACCGATTTTTAATTTATAGTAAGTGACCTTGACCTTTGGCCTAGTGACCCAAAAATCAATCCCAACCAGCTCTTTCATAAGCTTCCTCTGTGCCAAGTTTCATTACAAAATCTTGAACGGTTAACCTTTAAATGACCAGAAACCGATTTTCTATTTATAGTCAGTTATCTTGACCTTTGGCCTAGTGACCCGAAAACCAATCCCAAGCGAGCCCTTGTCATAAGTTTCCTCTCTGCCAAGTTTAATTTAAAAATATTGAACTTTAAAATGACCGGAAACCGATTTTATATTTATAGTCAAAGTGACCTTGACTATTGGCCTAATGACCCGAAAATCAATCCCAAGCGAGCAATTGCCATAAGCTATCTCTCTGCCAAGTTTAATTAAAACATCTTGAACGGTTAACCTTTAAATGACCAGAAATCGATTTTCTTCTTATAGCGACAGTGACCTTGACATTGTGACCAAAAAATCAATCCCAAGCCAGCTATTGTTATAAGCTACCTCTGTTCCAAGTTTCATTCAAAACCTTTAATTGTAACTAAAGTTATTGCACGGAAACCAAACGTGACGGACGGAATGACGGACAGACGGACAGATAGACGGACAAACCCATCTTAATGTCCCCCCTGAAAGCGGGGAACAATAAACAAATAAAAAGTCAGGTTCTCAAACATGAATAATAATGTCTGTATTTACAATTACGTGTGCATGGGACGGAAAAACTGAAATCGATGATAGAGTAAAAGACTCTTAAGATAATTATTATTCAGTTATATTAAAATCATAAAAAATTATAATCGAAGTTTCTGAAAAATGTTGAATTCTCTTGTGTTTTGACACAACAAAATGTCCATTGAATACATTTTAAACTCTTCAAGAATACCTTATAAGATTTCAATTAATTGATGTCATTCTCAAAATGTTGGATATTTAACTTTTGATATAAAAGGTCAACGTCATTCTTTCACTACATGCATAAAGAACAGCTCAATGAAGCAACATTACAAACATACGCAAAAAATTCGACGGTTGTACTATACACACAACAATTTGCTCAATCCGAGCAAAATTCGGAGGTTGTACAAACATCCACTGCTCAGTCTGAGCTAAAAGTTTGGGAATTGTACGTAGTGAAACAAACCACTAAATCCTAACAAAAAGATCGGGGTTGTACATGTACAAACAACCATTGCTCAGTACTAGAAGAATTCATACTGGGGTTGTACATATACTAACAACCATATAAACAAACATCACTAAATCCTAACAAAAATTTCGAGGTTACATATATACAAACAACCATTGCTCAACCCGAGCAAAATTCATACGGGGGTTGTACATATAAAAACAAAAATTGCTCAGTCTGAGCTAAAATTCGGGGATTGTACGCATACAAAAACCCATTTTATAGTCCGAGCTTATAATTCGGGGGTTGGATGTAGAAATTCAACCATTGCTCAATCCAAGCTAAAATTCGGGGTCTGTGCGTATACAAACAACCATTGCTCAGTCCGAGCTAAATTCGCATATGTACTTATACCAATAACCATTGCTCAATCCGATCTAATATAAGGGGGTTGCACGTATTCAGACCAGCTTTGTTCCCCGTCCGAGTAAAAATATGGGGGGGGGGTTGTATACAAACAACCATTGCCCAGTCTGTGCACAAATTCGGGGGTTGAATGTGTACAAATAACCATTGGCTTATCCGAGAAGATAGTGGGGACTTGTAATAATAACAACAAATAATTAATGGTCAATCCGAAAAAAAAGCGGGGGCTTGAGCGTATACAGATAGCCGATGCTTTATCCGAAAAAAATATAAAAATATGGGTGCTTCGACTTTTAATAAGTAAAAACAAACCAATGAAAAAGTACAAGATGGCGAGTAAACAGATAAAAACGTGGCAGATAAAATATGGCACCGATACTTTCAAACGGAGGCTTATATGCCAATTCTGTTTTGCTTGCCGCAAGAAAGGCATTTTCAATTTTTTTGCCGAGTGTTTGTAACAAGAGGCCCATGGACATTAACGCTCACCTGAGGATATGGCCAAAATCATTTGCAAAAATACATGCAATATTTTAATATACATGACTATTAAGTCAAAAGTTTTCAAGATAGTTAACAATTTGAGTCTTCTTATGCATCTATGACCTTGACCTTTAAACGTAAGATCTTGAATCATACATCAGAATGGTCACTATATCAATTCCTACAATGTTCTAATTACATGCCTATACAAAAAGTTAATAATTTCCAAGATAATTAACAATTTCAGTCTTTTTATGCACCTATGACCTTGACCTCTGAACATATTAGCTTCAGCCATATATAAAATGATTGTCATATCCATACCTACAATATTTTTATATATATTCCAATGCAAAAAGTTAACAGTTTTCGAGTTAGTTCACAATTTTAGTTTTTATAGGCAAAAAATAACATTTCAGGGGCAACAACTCCTTCATGCAATATCATGTAGTTACGAAACTTTGTACCTTTTTAAATTTTGTCATGCTGAACATTTTAACAATGTTTTGAGATATATATATATATATTCCAAATGACGTTTTAGAATGGGCTTTTATTGTAAAAGTGACTGGCGTTCAAAATTATGTTCGGGTTTGGACACGCCCAACAAGATGGCTGTCGTCACTTAAAATAGCATAGAGACAAAAATCTTTTTTTCGGAAACCAAAGCATGTATGCAAGTTACGGTTGGACATTTAGATTCAGCATTCATAAGACTTTAAAATTAGGTTACGCATTATGCGTAAAATTTCGTAATTTGTAAAATAAGACATGTATTGTTATAACTCTTGCTATTTTCTTCGAAATGTTGTGAAGATCAAATGTCAAGGTCATGTCCTAGTTTTTGACTTTTGATAAAAATTGCTATTTTTTTAACATTTCAAGTGATAACATCATAGGATATATCGTTGAGGTATTGACATGACGATCATTTTGATATATAATTCAAGGTCATGGGTTCAAATGTCAAGGTCACATATGCACAAGTATACCGAAATGGTTATTATCTGCAAAACTATTAATTTTTATGTATTGGCATGTATATTAGAATACTTCAGATAGTGATATGATGATCATTTTTATTTATGACTCAATGTCATAAGATCAGTGGTCAAGTCCAAGCTGCATACGACAGCTTAAATTGGTACAATTTTGATACCTAGGGCCTATCAATTTTTTGTATAGGGATGTATATAAATATGTTTAAGGTATTGATATGAGGATCACTTTGATATATAACTCAAGATCATATGTTCAGAGGTCAAGGTCATAACTGCATAAGGACGACTTTAATTGTTAATTATCTTGAAAACTACTGTATTAACTTTTTGTATAGGCATGTATATTAAAATATTGTATGTATTTTTATAACAATCATTTTGATATATTGTTTAAGGTCATTGGTTCAAAGGTCAAGGTCATAGCTGCATTAGAAAACTGAAATTGTGAATTATTTTGAAAACTATAAACTTTTTGTATAGGCATATATTAACTACCTATAAAAGAATGGTGACTTAATATTTCTGATCAAGTATTGTGGCAGCTCTAAACTTGAGAAAATATGGAAAGTTTTTGTAATTTATACATTGTATATTGCAAGTTGCAAACAATTTTGGACATATCCTCAGGTAAGCGCTAAGGCCCATGTGCCTCTTGTTTTTCATTCAGAATGTTACAAAAGTAAGAATTGTAACCTATCTGATAACAAAAATTACCAATGATTTTTTCATTCAGAATGTTATGAAAGTAAAAATTGTAACTCATCTTATAAAAAAAGATTATTACATGGCTTTTTAATTATAAGTTATATCTTTTTTAAACAATATATTTTTAGAAATTAAAAAAAAAATCAGAAAATTGAATAATTAAATGCAGTTCTAATCATGGCAGAAATTAAGAGTAAATAAAAGTTAACTTATAAAAAATATTATTCGAAAAACGTTTACAGAAAAAAATCATTGTAAGCAAATCAATACAATAAAATAGACAACAAGACATAAACAACCCTAAATTTTGTCTTCAAATCTACTGTAATCGTTAAAAGTACAAGTGCTAAGATTAACTGACACTTTTTAAAAACTGCCAAAATGTCAGCGACAAATACGTTTCGGAAATTAACAAACCCTTAAACCAATTAAATAAACTCTATGTTCATACAAAAATACCTCTATACAGTCACATTTTCCCCGTATATTAAGATTAATTTCTTCATTCTCCAGAAATTGTATTTAAAACAAACTTGTTTTGTCCGGAGTATTCTACTTACTATTTCACATCATTCTCTATTTGTTTACATCTAAATATACATGTACATGTACTTCAATTTTTTTTTCACAAGCATTTGTTAAGTATTGCAGCAGTCATGTTAAGGATCTGAGCTCTTTTTTCACTACTGGAACACATTGAAGCCTGTCTATCAAAGCCACTAGATAAGCCTAAGATAATGATTGGAAAAGTCTATTTCCACCTAAAACTTACAAATTTCTCAATGTCTGAAATAATGTTTCTAGAATGTCATTCACAATATTTCATATGTTATTGATGTAATTTAGTTACAGTCCATGCCTCGATGATATAGTTAAATAGCATTAGTATTCCAACACAACATATTAATATCCTAGACAAATCAATTGGCTTAAATTCTTAATATTTACGTCATATATTAAAATATAGTTGCAGAAAATTCCCTATTGCATTCGATCTTTTTTACGATTACTTGATTTTTAAAGTCTCTCGATAGACAAATGCACCATAATTTCAAATAAAATTATGATTGTTTTGAGAGTAATATTTTGAAAAATGATAACACACTTTATCAAAGAAGCTTGTAATCAATATCTCCATTAATGTAGACAAGTAATCTAAAAATAAACAAAATAGAAACACTTTCACACTGAATCTTCACCTTTTAAAACGCTAACAGGCAAATGATATTAGCACCATTATTACTAGATAGGAACATGTTAAAGAACAGCCAGAATTACATGTAGAACGACACGGTGTCCTGTCTAGTAGAGGTAGAAATTGGTTCCAAAATGCCATTTTCCTTGGTTTAAAATTAAACGATTCCTTCACTGTAATTTCTTTATCGAAATAAAGTCTTGTAAAAACCTTGTTAGGTATATTGTAACGTGTGTAATTAATACCATTTAGTGTCAGATACCTAAAAAGAAAAAAAAAAACAAGATCATTGGACCTTACTACAGACTGATAAAAGAAATCTACAAAATAATTGACATTATTTGATTAGAGCACTGAAAAGAAATGTTCTTGGCAAACCAGTCCGAACAAGAAACGAAACAACACAATAAGATTGAAAGAGAAACGAAAAAACTAAGTATGCACACAATAAAAACACAAATAGTTAAAATTCCGATCTTGGGAGGGCACTGATATTAAAAAAAATAATGTAAAAATAGTGTTAAATTCTTTGCAGAAGGGGATATATCGGTGATAGTAAAATGTCGTCCGTGGATGTAATTTAATTTTTCTTGAGAGGCCTCGTCAACTCTAAACTAAAGTCTGAATTTTTAAAACCTACTGTAAAATTTTTAAAGCAAACCTGCGTGATTTATTGGCAAACTATAAGAAACATGTTATTTTGCATTCCTACTTCAAATTTTTTGGAACTCATTACTTGTGTTAAGGTATTTAGAATTATATAAAAGTCTTTAAGATAGCATAATTAATTACGTCTCTTTTTAAAGGTATGCATAAGTACTTACCCAAACTTAACAAAGTTACTCCACATAGTCATCATATATTTACTGGCTATAATGTCTGTGTCTGAATAACTGTATATCTCGTGTCCAACCAAAGGACAACCAAATAAATAGAACAAATCTCGTCCATGTGGGACACCTGTATAAGAGATAATTAAAATATTTAAAAAAAAGTTGATGGACAAGAACAATTACTTTTAAGGTAAAGCAAAGCCTATCCGTTTTGTTGACCATCACTTCTTTAACTACATATACAATTTTCAGTAATCGAAGGTGTTTTTCATTGTAAGCTGTTAGGTGCCTGTTAGACTAACATGTTAGGTTACACTATAAGTCAAGTAATTACAATAACTAGAATTTCTTGACTTTTTTTTTTTGAACATTTTTTTAGTGACAACTAGACACAAGTACATAAATAATACAGGTCTTGATTTTTGTTCATTAAATTTTATTTGTAAAACTTTTAAAATAAACTGATCGACAGCAATGTTAGTGAAAAAAATCAATTTCATGAATAGAAAAAGTAACCATTACAATCTAACAATTATTAACAATGGGAAGAAAATTAAATATACTTTTTGTATTATTGTATTATAATTTTTTTAGCGGGTTATGTACACTGAAATTAAACAAATTCTGTAAATTGCATCTATTCAAATATTAATTATCTTACCTAACCAGTTTGGTTGTGGTGCAAGGGACGACTGATGGTCGAAGCTGAATACAAATAGGTTTTTTGTCCATTTGGACATTATGTTAGCCATATGAATCATAGGAGCAACAAATACAAAATCACTTTCCATCTAAAATAAGAACGACGCTCTGTCATATCAATTATTAAAAATTGTTATCAAAATTTGTGACTTTATAAACAGTAGTCTTAATTAAATATAATGTCTTAATCTTTGTTTTATGCACGTTTTTGAGTTAATTATTCTGTTTTTTCATCTTCTCATTTCAGTATTTCTATTTGTATAGTACAAGTTTGTAGCTAGAAATCATGCACAAGACATTAGTCACAATACCCATAAATACGAAATAACAAACAAATAAAACAATTATCCAATCAGTATTGTTGTTTTAAAGGTGGCATTGGCTATACATGCATTACCAAATAAATAATTTCAGTAGCGTTATTCTCAAATGTTCTAAAAATTAAAACACAATAATAAGATTTTATAAAGAATGTATAACATGTGTGACTTGAATTAGACTGCTAGTGCTCGAATTGCAATTTCAGCACTTTAAACTGGAATAGTTTGTATATGATTTCATATCTGGGCCTGACCGTTTTCAATGTACCGTGTTATAATCATGCAGTAGATTTTACTGCATAGAAGTAAAGTAAATAAATTCACTTTCGACAAAACTATTTTGTTATAATGCTTAAAACAACTAGTTAACAATGATTGATTATCGTCTTTTATGATTTTTATATAATAAAACAGTTTTCTTAAAACAAATAATGTCAATAAAGGAACGCGTTGAATTCAGAGTGCTTTTCTTATCCCATCAGAGATAGACGGAAAAGAGATGTCAACTACTGCCGTCTGTAATTTGCCGTCATGCTATAATAGAATAAACCATTATAAGATTGGCTTTCCAAGACAATATTGGTTACATCATAAACTCTAAGAGCCCTTAGGGTATAAATCATATTTAACACAAGAGTTATTTTTTGTAATTCAATCAATTTTCCAAGAATCCAATTACATTTAGCAGTAGCATAACCGATCGAATATGGCCGTAGTAATCTAAAGCCAACTATAATTCTCAGATACACTTTTCTTATTGCTATGTAGTTGTATACGTCATTTGAAAATTGCAGTGCTTTCGAATGATTGTAATTTATACAGATATAAATCAAGAACTCTATAGTTTTTCAACAACTGGTAAAAACTTCCTTATTGATTAATATACTAGCGGAAAAAAGGAACTATGCATGACTGAAATGTGAGATTATAAAATAATTTGAAAATGCAAAGCAATGAATAATTTCGTATTTGTTTATTAGATATTTCTTTACAAATTCATGTCAATGAAAAGATTACAGATACTGTTATTTCATACGCAGGGGACTAGAAACATAGCATATAGTAAAAGTCAGTTCACAAGATCAGTATCGTATGTGACCACCATTAGCATTGACACAGGACTGACAGCGACGCCTCATAGAGTTGATTAAATGCCTAAAGAATGCTTGAGGGATGTTGTTCCATATCTGGTCTAACACTTGGGCCAACCCTTGCAATGTAACAGGCTGATTGGGCAGATGATGTAATCGGCGTTCTATTTCATCCCATATGTGTTCAATTGGAGAAAGGTCGGGTGAAACGGATGGCCACGGTAACACATTGACGTTATGCTGTGCCAGAAAATCCATTGCAACCCGTGCGACGTGTGGTCTTGCATTATCATGCTGAAAAGTGACGTTACGTTGCTGTCCTTGAATGAATGGGATGACATGGGTCTGTAGAATTTCATCATGGTACCGTACACCGGTCAAATTCCAAACTACCAGAGGAGTTCTGTCATTCGCTGTGATGCCACCCTAAACCATTACACTGCCCCCACCGAAAGAACGTCGTTCTACCACACACGCGTCATGGAAACGTTCTCCAATGCGCCCATACACTCTGGAGCGTCCGTCACTGCTGTCCATGTGAAATCTGGACTCATCGGTGAACATAATTTGTGCCCAGTCTCGTAGATTGAAGGTAAATGTGTTCTGCACCATGCAAGACGAGCTGTGCGATGACGTCGTTGTAGAATTGGACGGATTGCCGGACGTCGTGGACGAATATGTCTTTCCCGTAAACGATTCCGTACTATTCTGGGGCTGATTGGGCGTAGTCCAGGAATGCTCCGGGTAGTAGTACTGGCAGTTTGGAAACGGTTCCGGAGGTGCACAAGCCGGATATGGTTGTCTTGCTGACGTGTCGTTACGGGTGGACGTCCTGAATGAGGGCGGTCTCTAGTTGTGCCAAACTGTTGGTATCGTCTCCATGAAGCATAAACAGTGTTTCTGTGGACACCAAAATGTCTAGTGACAAAGCTTTGGGTCATACCAGCCTCAAGCATATCAACTGCGAGGAGGCGATCATTTTCATTTAGCCTAGGCATTACACTATGGAAGCTTTCAACCGAATAAACTTGCTTTTCTGGTTTTCTTGTGTCCAAACAAACAAACAACAGTGATTTTTTCCTAAAATATTGTCACACTGAAATGCTGGGCGACAATTGCGTGAAAACCGACCCGTGCGCATGGAGCGTAAAAATCACGGGCAATTGATGCAATGACCGAGCGATATGATAGAGGTATATAAACTTACCATTTGTGCAAATTTAAGATATATACATTCAGTAATAGTAGCGAAATTATTAATTTTATTGATGCACAGTTACTTTTTTCCGCTAGTATATATTTTGTGCATTGAACAATATTATAAATACTTTAGCTAAAAGTCGTGGGCTCTAAACCTATCAAAACTGTGTGTTATGGCGTTTAATTTTACAATTTTACAGGTCGGCTTGTGGAAATATAAATGAAGGGGTTGAATTTTGAAACTTTTTCTGGGTCAAGCTCCGGTCAGAATTAAAATGCCTATTTCTCATTTAGAATAAAATTTTGTATTTGAGGAAAAATCTTCTATATCTAATACCTCGATCTATCAATTGACAAAAAGGTAATCTTGAAACAATTGCCAATCAAACATACTTCTACTCAGAAAGTAGCCAACAATCACCGTAAGCAGAAAAACATTATATATATTTATTCAGGCGGAAGGTAATGTTAGGCAATACTTTCAGCTAAAGAAACAGTATACAATATACTATATCTGAATGTACTTCATCAGAGAAAAAAGATTTACATGATTTTTAAACAAACACCTAGTTCTTACATCAAAATAGTTTATCGAAATAGAGGTTATACTTCCCTATAATCTTAGGTAAAAAAACATTAAACTTACCCAAAATACGCAATCATACCTCGATAAATCTAACGGGTAAGAAGGAAATTTGTCCTGGTGATATCAATAAGGAAAAGTGCAGAAAATGTATCTTTTTACAGTTTTTGTTTTTCATATTTGAAAAAAAATTGATTAAGTTGTCAAATTATTAAACTTATTAAATGATTCATTTTTTATCAGAAAACTAAAAGTGTATTTAAAAAAACGAATGAGGGTTGTGTACCTTGCGTTCATCGAACAAATATATGAAATGCATCCTTAAATTGCAACCAACTAATTGAAGTACTTAATTCGACAAATTAACACAAAGGAGATAAAATCATATTATCAATCACAACAAAGAAATATTATACTTGCCTCGATATATCTAATCAAAGATGAGGTTATATTAGGTAATAAATCCCAGCCATTGTATTCGTGAAGAATGATATCTGAAATGCATAAATTTGTACATTGTTTAATTTCCATATAATGACATACACGACTTAGTGGCTAAAATGTAAAGAATGTTCTCAACTGTGTGATGGACCAGGTTACCATGAAAATATCGAAAATCAAATAACTTGCGACTTTTGGTTCGGTTGGATGTTAAATCCATAGGAAATTACTTAGACACCTATTGTGTATTTTTTTTTTTTTTTTTTTTGCATTTAAAACTCATTGTCATAAAAAGCGATTCAAATTAATAAAAAGAAAATAATATACGGTCGTTAACTTAAGAACATATGATTTTTCCATCTAGACGTCGCTTGTTATTTGAAAATGATCAAAGGTCTCCATCATTATAATTGAACTGAAGGATCCCTTTCTATAAAAGAACTGCAGAGTATAAGTCCCCGTAACTCTGATACATCATTCAAATAAATATGTAAGCTTTTAAAATTTACTGCAAACGTTAATTGACAGATTTCCCGTTAATAGACAAATCGGTTGTTCTGTTTTGTAAAAATTCATATGTACTTTGCTTTTCATTAGATGTGTTAAATCTAAAATAGAGTTTCTTACTTAATTACCCCAAACTTTAATTTCTTAAATAAAAATTAATTGCTTCAGCTATAGCCCTGCAAAAACAGTTAAAAAATACAAAATACTGAAATATACTATTGAAACAATAAGTAAATGACTACCTGTAAGTCCACAGACTCCCGGGAAGGCTGGCTTGTATAAGTTCAAAATGTCTCGAAATTGTGTTTCATTAAAAACTCCCTTAAAATGATCAAGAAGGACTTCAGCTGAAAGTGAAAATTGAGCTGAAAACATAATGAAACGTTATAAATGTTTTATCTATCTATAAAACTGTAATTGATAATATGTATTTTGCAATAGCAAATGCAACCAAAAGCATAAACAGTAAAATTAAAAAAAGAAACAACAGGCACACAAACAGAAAACTTATGTTTTAAAGTTCTAAGGTATTTGAAAACTGATTATAAAATTTGAATAGCAATTGATTAAATGAGTAAATACTGTTTATTTCTGAGGTAAAGTAATATTTGCGGTAAAAACTTTTTTTTGCTCTTTAGTGAACTGTAAAAAAAATGTTTGATGTATTTTAGCAAGCAAAAAATTTTTTGATAGCAACATGATAAAACTAAGAAGATTATATATATTTAATAGACATGAACTAAGCAATGCATGCAAAATTGTCTATAGGTTTAAGATTATGTAAGATAAAAGATAGAACACAAAGATTTATAAAATTAAAATCTAATTTATTAACAAAATTACGGTTGCATGCTGCTTCCTGCACAAAATGTGTAAGGTTCAATGTTCGAGATATGCTATTTTTATCAACGACGATGTTTTTTCGTTAATTGTAAAAATGATTGTCGATAACAAAAATTGGAAAAAATGTTTCAATTATAAAGTTCTTAGTGAAAAAAAATATGTAATGTTTTTATGGTTCTATATAAATATATTTAGTAGCGTTTAATATCGATTTATGTCAAGGTAAAATGGTCGATAACAAATTTGGTAATTGCGTTAATATTTAAATAGATAAAAACAAGTCGTGCTATTTTATGTCAGATTTAGTATTAAAATCATACTTTATTACCACATACACATGCAGAGCCTTAGGAATATTAATACACTGGTATTTTAAATTAGAGAATTCACAATGGAATAGAAATTAGCAACTGAAAAATATATATTTGCCACAGACAGAATACTAAAAACACTACACACAAAAAAAAACAACTTATAAGACAGTTGATAAGGGTGAAGTTGTTGTATCGAAATTTATCCTATCAATATTTGACTTCCAATAGTTCCATGTTTACTTTCATTTTCCAATTTGTTTTTGCACGTGGCGGGTGTAAATAGATAGGGTTGTTTACCCTTCTGGACCATCCGCTTTCACTTCTCTGCTGAAAGTTCACGTGTTTAACTGAATAAGCCAGTTAAAAGTAATAACTTTTTGGAATTTTGATTTGAACATGAAAAATATGTTTGGATTTTGATAGAAATATAAGAGTTTTTCGCGACATAATACGAGCACTAATTTAAATTTAAATTTCTTTTTTAACAAATTTATTTTAATTTGGGTATTTTCATCAGAAAAGTCAGACTCAAACAACCTTGCAGATTTTTATAAAAAAAACTTTTTATATGAGAATTCCCATTTAAAAACTTCTTTAGGAACCTGTTTCTAAATTGAAATACAGAAGGCTCAAAAGATTACCTTTGTTATCACTATATTCTTCAATACTTTGAACTTTCGCTACATCTTTTCCGATTTTAAACGCTTAGTATTTTCCGTTTCTGATTTAATACTACAACCAGTATCATTCCGATACATTCTTCGATTTCAGCTCGAACAGTAACAAAAATGGATCAAAGACTCAATGGGCCGGGTTGTTTTTCAAATTTCTAATGAATGGGGGTAAAGTGTGGAAGGAATTTTAAATAACTGCACAAAGCAAGGTGCACAAGTTGTTTTTTTATACTTCACAGAAAGTCTTGAAAAATGGGGAATAGTTCCAACAATGACAATTTATATGAAAGAGTAATAAAAAAAGTCTATATATGTATTAGGAAAATCTCAATCATTTTAACATTTCCTAAAGCTACAGTAAATTGAAAAAATGTGCACCAGAAACTTTACATTGGAATGGACTGGATAAGATGGACAGTGCAGGACAGATAGACAACAGGGTGACAACACTAGCTTTCCACACTTTCATCCAGTAGCTAATAAACCAATGACTTTTAGAACATAAACAAGAACATTTTTGTAGTTTTCTTTCATATATGTATAATAATCCTATTTTTTTTTAAAAAAGATTTGAAATTTAAAACCTGTCACAGTAGCATGTAATGGCATAAAGGTTTCACTACATCATTTGAAGTCAGGTGCACATCTTTGATAATCTTTTGATATATACAGTATAAAGTGACTAAGTTTCAAATTCTGGAAAAATGGGGAAAAAATTGAAATATTTCCATAAAGTCAGGTGCAAATCTTCAATATATATAGAAACATTCTGTGAAGTTTCAAGGCTTTTGGTTGAAAACTGTAAGAGGAGTTGAGTTCACAAAGTAGGAACTCCCGTTCAAAAACTGGCTACAAATGGACTAAGTTTCAAAGTCTGGAAAAATGGGGAAAAAATCTTGAAATATTTCCATAAAGTCAGGTGCACATCTTCAATATATATAGAAACATTCTCTGAAGTTTCAAAATTTTTGGTAAAAAACTGTAGGAGGAGTTGAGTTCACAAAGTAGGTACCCCCCACTTCAAAAACTTGCTTAAAATTGACTAAGTTTCAACGTTTGGAAAAATGGGGAAAAAATCTTGAAATATTTTCATAAAGTCAGGTGCACATCTTCAATATATATAGAAACATTCTGTGAAGTTTCAAGGCTTTTTGTTGAAAACTGTAAGAGGAGTTGAGTTCACAAAGAAGGTACCCCCAGTTCAAAAACTTGCTGAAAAGTGACTAAATTTCAAAGTCTGGAAAAATGAGAAAAAATCCTGAAAAAATTTCCATAAAGTCAGGTGCACACTTTCAATATATATAGAAACATTCTGCGAAGTTTCAAGGTTTTTGGTCGAAAACTGTAGGAGGAGTTCAGTTCACAAAGTTGGTACCCTATTTTCCCCGCCCGCCCGCCATATTTTTAACCGGATTCGCACTAGGTGCAACCAGGTCAAAAGTGTTGCTGTATGGATAAATTGATATATCTAGTTTCTGTTACGATCAATTACTCCACTTTTTTGAGAATATAAATTTCCAAGCATCATTTCAATTTGAACTTCAATATTATTTATTCTTCCAATTATTTCTAAAAACGCAATGAGATGTCCACTGGTTTCAAGCTTTGATTTCAACACCAAATCGGTAGGATATAATCATTACATGGTGTGTTGGTGACCTAATATGGTTTATACATGGTCAGTAAATATCATACCTGCACTTGGGAGAACATTTTATAAAGCAGAAGTATTTGATACATGTTTTTCACAGCTGTTACAGAATCTGAAGTATAAATATTTCTGGCTATCTGAAATAATAGCAGACATTTATTTCTTACATGATTTTCCGAAATGTGCACATCTGGCACATCAAAATTTAGCAGGTATTTGTTATATATTTACTACCCCTGAGCGGGTACCGCTGCTGGTGGAGTAAATCTCCCCGAGGGTATCCATAACTCAGTAGGCAGTACTTTGTGCTGTCAGAAAATATACCATTTAGCAAAATTTTCAGTCGTCTTAATTTTTGAAATTTATTTAAAACTAAGGTCTGTTCCCTCCTGCAAAACATTCCTTAGCTGGATTTTGATTCACATATTTTTGGTACTTTAGATTCATAAATGTGCAACTGTTTGGCGTATGTTTTTTAATCTATCAACTTTATCGGCCCCTAGTGTCACTGATGAGGAATGATTTTCCGAAATGTGCACATCTGGCACATCAAAATTTAGCAGGTATTTGTTATATACTTACTACTGAAGATATACTGTTTCTTAATATAGAAATAAGTACCTGTGGTAATAATGCCCTGGCGACGCAGGTTTGGATCCCGTATGGGTCTTCTTTATCCATCATGTTAACTTTTAGTGGCTAATATAAGTACTTAATAATGACCAATGATTTAAAATGAAACTTGGTTGTATTAACAAAGTTAGTCACGGATACTCAACTCTTAAAATAATTGAATTATTCACTAATAATTATTGAAAAACGATGACAAAATTAGTTTTATAACAGCTATAATTAGTAACCTCAATATAACATCAATATACGAATATTTATGAATGATTTTTGTTTTTTCTTAACCATAGTCATCAGTTAGTTAATAATACGAAATAGGTTGAACAATGTCAAAATGAATTGAATTCTGTCTTAAATTGTGTATATTTATTTATTTATTTCATGACGTAACCGTATTGTTATCAAAAAATAAACGACATTTGTATAATGTTATGAACATTTTATGTCTTTCTAATTATGAAATATTAAAATTAATGTCTTTATGGCATATACGACAAAAATATTCAACAAAGATGACAGGTTTTACTCTCCACAAATGTTTACAATGTACTGTTGCAACAAAAACAAATAACACTGTAAAAAGTCATAGAATAGTTAACAGTTTAGATTTCAGGAACAACATCTTTTTTTACCCCAGTGTTAAGTATCATCAAACTATTCTGCGATCCTGCGATTTAATTCATTATTAGAGTACTGACTATATAGGTAAACACTTATTCCAAATAGAAATTTAGTTAATTAGAATACAATAAATCGAATGTAAAAATGAACCTAATTGAAATATTATTACCTGTATTAACATTCTTTCTCGACATAGTTATTGCAGCTGTAATGATAAATACTTAAATTTAAAAAGAGATAATTCAGTCAAATTAGAAAATTTACCCTAAAATCAAATCTGGGAAATGGAAAATAACATCAAAACAAAAAGACAAATAGGTCGAAATCGATATACCAATAAGTATCTGAGCAATAGGGCATATCTATTAAACGAATTTTACAATGACTTCAAAACATTTACATATTTTATTTCATTACTATATGACTTTTTGTTAATAAAACATTGGTGTTTTTAAATACATGTTAGCATAAATAAAACAAGAAATTGATTGTTATATAATGCTTGTTGTTATAAACATGACAATTAAACACTAACAGTTATCAATGCAAAACTCGTGTAGATATAAAATACTTTACATACACGTTAACGGTTAAAATATTAATTAGAATATGCATAAAATGCATTAGGAGTTTTTTAAAAAAATAAATTTCAACCAAAAAAATTTAATATTTAGGATCATTCAGGATTTTTCGAAGTATAAAACGAAGCCATAGGTTTGGGGTAAATTCAGTCTACCAAAAGAAGCATCATCACTTTTGTCATGCAATCTAAAGTTAATTCTAAGCTAAGGCTAAGCTGGCTTTATTTACCATGTTGAGACCCTTCATCTCTTGTGAAAGAAAGAAAATACGATTCTCCGTTAATCACCCCTGTATTTAGTATTTTTTCTGGCCAGTCCGTCAAAAACTCCCCATCTACAATAGCTGGGAATGCTATGAGATTAGCTGGTGTTGGCTACAAAGAAATGTAAGATTTTTAACTTGATATAAGTAAAAGGTGTGTAAGTTGCCAGTAACTAACTACAAATATGTAAAACTCAATTTTTCTTTTAAAAAATGTAAAATTATTCATGCTATAAAAATTTATCAATTTTTGCTATTTATAGTAACGACGGCATCTTGGATACCGCAGGAAGTTGATTTGTGCAAACTTTAATCTGCATCACCAAGGGACCTTTCACACCAAATTTGGTTAAAATTGGTCCAGTTCTTTCAGAGAAGAAAATTAAATTTTACGTACGGACGCAAGCACGCTTCGCCGTGCCATAAGCTCAGCTGGCTATTGCCAGTCGAGCTAAAAACGCATGTAAAACGCATGAAAAGTAAAAATATTTAAATGAACAACTTATCTTGCATTATTGTCACACTTGATTGGTCAATGAACAAAAAAAAAATCTAATTTTTCTAAATGACTCAAAAAGATTAAACAACAAAATTTATATTTGAACCTTGGCATTTTCTAAAAACTGTTATTTGCAAAAACATTTAAATAATAAATAATAGTTTTAAATGTTTGGGTTCCGGTAAATACAGCAATTCAGTTTTGTAGAAAATTGTTGTTGTTTACTGATGTTAATTTAATTATTTTTGTCTTCACTATAAATTTCTGTAATATTTTTCTGGTACTTCTTTTGATTAAGCAAATTCAATTTTAAAAGACATTTTTGGCAATCTTAAAACTTAATCTTATAAAAATAGGGGATAACTCAAGCTGTACAAACTTAATTTTGATCTAATATTCAGATCCGCGAGAGCCAATCAGGAGTCCTAATAATGAATAACAATCAAGGACCTTCGACAATTGACTTGTAAAAAGAGTCAATACTCAATCATTTTGCACGCAGATACAGATATTTTAATTTTCCGATATTCAAATATATAGAGTTAAGTTATGTCTATTTTATTGACTGGTTATTTACCTTTCCAGGAATGTTTTTAATTACATCTTTACTCAGGGATTTTAGATACTGCTTATATGGAATGTTTAAATCAACCGAGCACGAAGCACGTTCTTTTTTACAGTCATCTATGTTGTAACCAGGGCGCCATTCAGGTCTCGACATAGCCCAAAATGCCAATGGAGATCCACTTTGAACAACCGCATATCGAAATAGACCTGTATAAATAAATATCAATTTTAGCAAAATAAATGTACTCGAACAAAAAGATAAAAAATAATTTACTAAATCATCAAGGATGGAAAGATGAAAGTAGGTGTCTTCATGCAACTCTTTTCACTTGAATGGGCTTTCGAGAAAAGAAAACCGTTTATTACCATGACCTTTAACCTCATTTAATCACTATTCGAAGTTTAGTAAATCAGAGTAAACACGTCTCCAATTTGTTGGGCGTGTAATAAAACATTTTAGCCATGAAACAAATAAATCAACCCCTAATAAACAAATATCCATAGAAAGTAAAATTACAATCAAATACGTTTAATTTACTTGCATTGTGAAAAACGAGAAAAACGATAAGTCCATGGTTTGATAGATATACCGCAGAATTTTGTCTGACGTGCCATCAAATGATGACGCTATTACAGATATTGATAAAAATGGCGAAAAATATGTACTCATTATTTAAGAATCACTGATGCCTAGTTTTAAGTCTTTCAATATATTATTTAAATTTATAGAAAAAATGCAAATTATTCGTGTCTAAACTAAGTCTTACAAAGATATATGCATTTGATTAACCGCAAAAAAGATGTTTTGATCTCCGGAATAAACTTTATATTTTGATCACTAGACAAAAACATATTTTGCACCATTGGTTGGTGAAAATGTGTAATGTCACATCAGCAATTTTTCATCTGTATGTGAGTCTGGCTTTTTGTTAAGGTGCTAGCCAGTATCCTTCAGACAAGCAAAGCAATTCCTGAGTTGCATTTTCTACGTAAACAAGTCAATACTCTATCCTCTTATAAGGAAGCATTGTTGTTAAGTCTGAAGTATTACCTGTCTAGTCTTGGTACGAATTACCTTCCACTCTTGAGACAGTCCGCCTACCACTAAACCCCCAAAATACTAACAACCATCAATGAATGTTATAGTCTTATTCGCATCAAAAAATTTGAAATGAATCATTGAGGTTTTAAGAAATATCACATAATACAAAAATATTTTAAACTGTATAACAAATTATCAATTTAACCTCTATATTTGAGCATTGGGTGGTCTAAAGTGCATGTGTACAGTTATTTATCAAAGTTCCTTCTATTGCCTAGAATCCAATCCATTTTCGAAAGACCATAGTGTATTATAGTTTGTAAGTTTGCTTTAGAAAGTCGATGGGAACTCCAGTTGTCTCCAGCATCCCAGAACTGGCTGCATCAATATAAGTTAAAAAGTGGTGACAGACTGGGGTATAAAACATTATTTCTTAAATTTTCCAGTTCTCAATGCTAATTAAGGTGTTATTTTAACATTATATTTATATAATGGTAAGCTGGGTGAACTTCTTTTGATTGATTAATTCTTCAAACACTAATTTTGATTCCTAACACACATAATCATGTTTTGTAAAAACAAATTTGGCAGTTAAATTAGCTGAATTATTTTGTTCGAGTATTCAACTTTGATAAAAAGCAAGTTAATCATGAAGTGTGAAGGTTGTAACCAACCATTTGACTGACGTGTGATGACTGCAATGTAGCCAGAAGCTACATATGTAATGGATAATTGACCAAGGGATTAAAGCGATCATGCCTGTGAAAAATATGTAATTATGCTATTCAAATTGTTTTCAATTCTTTGAACAGGACTTTTATCTTATAAGTTTGCCTTTAGGGATGAAATCAAGTATGTTTTAGGATAGGGATTCTTGACTGAGATTGGGAGATTTCTGTCCCTAGAAACCCCCCCCCCCCTCTCTTGATTTCCTGAAGTTTTTAATCACTGTATTAAAATTTCCATAAAAAAAACAGAAAATATACAGTTAAGGGATAGGGATCTCAACTATTTCAAAGTTGTACGTTTACATAGCACCACCCAGCCCCAACCAACAGTGGGGAATGGTCTTTGGTGTCTTTTTTTATTATCACTCTATTCAACATTAGGAACCAGATAATATATAGTTTAGGGGTTGGGATCTCAACAAGTTTAAAGGTTAAAAGTTATGTGCATAGCACCACCCAGCCCTACCCCACATGGTGGAATTACCTTAGGTGTCTTTCTTTATTATGAATCTTTTCATTTTATTATAAGGAACCAGAATGTATAAAGTTTATGGTTGGGGATCTCAACTAGTTTAAAGTTATGACAAACCCCACCTGGCATTACTCCTTAGTGGTTTAACCAGGGGGAATGTTTTATATGAACTGATGTGCCTCAGATGCTGTTTATAAATACAATGAATATATATGGTATTATAATACAAAGCAAAGTATTTATGGAAAAAATTGTGACTTTTGTTTTTAAGACCCCTACCTCCTGCCCCTCCACATTGAACGCTCGGGGATTTAAATCCCGGATAACACAACTCTTACAATATAGGAACTTACCCTATACGAGATTGATTGATGTGTCTAGGAGAAATCCTGCGGACAAAAAGTGATCAGGTGATAATAATAATAATATAATAATAATAATAATTGTAATAATAATAATATTCATTGAGAACCGGATACGGAAGAAAAGCAATAGGTCTTCCAACTTGTAAGGTGGTAGACTAAATAATGTTTAGATTACTAGTTATGAATCATTGAGATCAAGGATTTAGCACATTTACAATGTGTTTTAGGTTCGTTTGTTTGGTTTAGTTGACAAAAAGGCAAATATATCTACCTTTAGACATAGGAGAAATAACATGGAAGCCAACGTCTGCTGCACCTGCACTGTGACCATCAATCGTTACCATCGAAGGATCACCATTAAAGTTGTGTATATTATTCCGAACCCATTTCATTGCAGCTACCTGATCTAAGAACCCATAATTCCCCTTTAACCCTTCTTCTCTAGCACCAATGAAACCTTTAAATATATAAATGTATGTACATTAAATCTTAATTCTTCGAATCCTAACCACAACTCTAGACTACGCATAGTTAAACAAATTTAATCCGTTGTCCTGGGAGTCAGACTTTCCCTCTGTTAATATCAGGGTTTTTTGTTGTTTCTTTATGCGAGTTTATATTTTTGCACCACGCATTTTATTCTGCTACTTTTTTTTTGTTGTAAGGATTTTTCATTTTGTCTATGTCATGAGGGTTGTGTGATGAAACAAAATGTGGGTGTAAAGCTTGTTGAGTTTGGTTATTCTGTTTTGCATCAGTGTTATAGGTGCCTCTGTTTTCTAATCTTACTGCTTGTTGTCTACCGTATCTTTGACTATCGTACATATTCTTCGTATAAAACTGTATGGTATTTGCGTTTTATATAGGACGGGTTACATGAATAAAAAAATTGAGGTACTTTTGGTAACCGCAGGATATAGCTAACATCGATTGTAATATATGTGCCCTTTTTGCACACCACGATTGCCAAATTTTTACTGTGAAATAGGTTTGGTTGTTAACCTTCCTAGTATGTCATAACTAGTGTCGTATACGTTAATCCATTGGCTGCGTCTTCTATCATCCGAAATTTTCCATTGAAATAGAAAGACATATAGATTAGAATTATGTTAACTGCTTTAAGAAATGTTTTGTTTTGTCATAGTGAATCTTTGATCAATTCGCCCCTGTATTTTACATCTAAAATCTTATCTATTCTTATTATGCATTATGTGGAATGTTTGTATAAAGATAGTTACATCATATGCTACTAACAATGCTTTTTGATCCACTTTATCCAGAATAAGTATATCAAAATGTCTATCATGATAACAAGTTCGATGGTATGCCTCAAAATCCCTATACACAAACACAATCACGCTCGCCTCTAGCTCTGTATTAAGAAATAAAGGTGGCAACACTTGGTTGAATAATCAAATAAATAACCTTTGAAGCTATCCACTTTTAAACACAGTATGTTCAAGTATGCAACAGTTTTGTCAATAGATACTCAAATTGTTGACAATTTAATAGTTATCAACATTACATATGTGCAGTTATTTATACAAATGTACATTCTTTGATGGGAATATAAATGTGTTGAACAAATTCTTTAGGAAAAGCAAGGATGGCATACTGGCAATTTTTGTCGCTTTCGTGGTACAGCAATGTGTCGTTTTATCTGTGACGCTATAGTTTGTCTGCTAATCAAGTTAGTTTTCAGTAGGTTTGTAATAATCTAACACAAACTTATGGGTCCATGTTCAAATCACAACCCCCAAAGCAAAGTAAAGTATATAAATTGAAAATAAAGTTAAACCCCTGATTTACCAGGGAAGTAATTCCGATGTTCCAAAAGGGTAAGCATGTATTACCTAGCCAGCTAAATTAATTCTTCACAAGTGAAATCAAAATTAAGAATGAAAAGAACGTGGAACTATGGGACTTTAAATATATCCAGTATAATTTTTGATACAGCGACTTCTTTCTTATAAACAATATTGTTGATTGATCAATAAAACATTTTATTTAAGCGCACACACACACACACACACACACACACACACACACACACACACACACAGGGAGAGAGTTAATGGTCAGGGTTTTATTTATATATCTATTTATAATTTTTATTTATGTATTTATTTATATTTTTGACGATGCTTTAACTGTATGAATTCGTTTTGTTGTTAATCGGTCACTTTGATGCATCAATGTCTCGTCATTATTTTAAAACATTATTGGAAACTCTCTTGTTCCTTAAAATAAATGTCAGAAAGTTCACGACTCCAGTAGCACTAGCCTTTTTTAGGTGTTACTAAAAATAAGGTTCCGCAGGACCCATCTGTTATAAGAAATCTATTTCCAAAACGCAATATTTTTATTTTACGTCGTTGAATGATGTTTAGTTGTTTTAAATGCCTCTATAAGCTCTCTGTCCCAACCGCGTAAATAGATATTGAATTTTTGACAGGAAAGAAAAATTGTTGGATCTTTTTGAAAGAGAAATGATGTGCATTTTAAGTAAGTCGTAACAAAAGTTTATCTTTTATATACATCGATATAATTTGCCATAACACGAATGTTACAATCTTGAGAAAAATTAAAATTTTAAAACGACAAAATCGTAAAAAAATATTTTGGAAATATGCTGTTTTATTGTATTTCTTATGTTGTCTACATAACTTACAGTATGTGATTAAATACTTCATGGATGATTCATATAAAGAATTAAGTAAACACAAATCTGTCAACCGGACTATTTCGTCTTAAAAAGTAAATTTTTGCCACTATTAAATAATTCCCAAACAATATAAAGTTATGAGTGATACAAAACTGTCTGCAATCTTTGTTTATAATCTCTTTGGATTATATGCTTTTCCAAACTTTGTCATAACAGAATAAAATAAGGCATACAGGGTCATTAATTCCAAATGTAATAGGGTTTGTCATGACTTGATACGTGTATTCAAGAGTCAAGTATTATACATAAAAAAGTTTTTATATTTTACTTAACTAATTATAAAATGTTGTAATTGTCATAAATGACTTTAAAAAGCAACTTAATCAATTTCAGCAAAACTATCTTTACTATTTTAATCATTTTATTTGATCAAACTAACACATTTTTTTATGTTTATTCGAACTATATATTATTTTTGAGTTTACCAAAAAACCCTTAGAGGAGCTAGAATCCGGAATTAGTGAATAGGCGATAGGCTACTGGATTTTGATTTTAAGCACGGACCATTTTTTTCTTTTAAGAATTCTTCTATAATTATCTTTGTTATTAAGACATATATGATTCTTTGCCATCATCAGCGTTCATCATTGAACATGTTCGGTGTTGAAAAGGAATCTATAAAACTTGTGTGTTAGTGAAAATCCAATTTACAATTTCCGTTAGAATTCCAAAACATAACTTAAATTGTATAAACGTTATCAGCTATATTTGATAGACGTTTGAATTTTTTGATTAAAATATGTAAGAACGTATAAACATACTTTAATTACAAATCTTGGTCTTATCCGTAAATCGATTATAAGCTTATTTCTAAATTGAAAATGAACTTTCAGATGATACTAGTGATTTATAACTATAGTAACATGGGTGGGTGGTTAATGATTATCTATGAAATTTTATCAGCAACATAGCTATCCAATCGTCATCATTTCAACGCCTTTATACTCTGGATAAGATCTACATGTCTGTGAACTGAAATAATGATAGTCAATCGGTAATTACCAAATCTTTCATCAATATTATCATTTTAATGTGTTAAAATAAAGCTCTTTTTGAAGTGTGTTAGAGATCGCCATTCCATTTTTTAAAAATTGTTTTTGGATAGAGATATTGAGGGCGTAAGCTCCAAGATCTAAATGCAATAACTGATACTTGTAACGTACAACCAGTCTTTTAGAAGACAGACATTGAAACCGTTCTCATTATTGACTTTTATCTTTTCAATGTAAGTACCAATCGTTCAAATTGATATCCTCGTCTGTAAACCCCCGACTTTGAACAGGTATACGACATAAGAATTCAAATATATGCATCAAGTGTCTATTTTTTAAATATCAAATGACTCTCAATTAGGAATATCTTAATTAAAGATGTTCGAGAAATCAGAACCACAACTAGTAAACCAAAATGATTGAAAATGTAATATACTTGGTTAAAGTCTTTTTATCACACTTGCTTAATTTATTGTACACCAGCACTCTATAACACTTTACTTTTCTGTTTTATTCGTTTTTATGTCAGGAGTTCCTTAAAACTATTTACTAGTCTGGCTAGTTGAATAATTTTTTGTACGCTGTTAATTTGATGGAAAATATGGACCTGTGTTCAAAATAAAAAAGCGTAAAGAATTACTTTTACAAACAATTTATTTAACATTCATAAGTTAAGAAATGTTTCAAAATATCTAGCTAAAAGTAGCAGATCATATTTATAATTAATTATAAAAACAAACATAATTATCTTGGAGTGGTGAAAAAAAATTGCAACGAAGTTGAACAACTGAGTGCTCATTTTGTTTACAATTTTAGAAGAAAATGCATGATTTCTCGCAAATTCTAAATCATGTGTCAATACTTAATTAATAAAGATGATTTTCAATATATTTGACAATCACCTTAAAAGTTACTAGTAATATTTAAATGAATTCCTGTTAACTTACCTAATGCGCCTAGTCTGTAGTTAAAGGTTATAACGATAATTTTTCCAAATCCTGCTAAAACATCTCCATCAAGCATTGCTCCCATGCCGACTTCATTTGAACCACCGTGTATATATAACAAGATAGGGAATTTATTTTGTGTTTTATTCTGAAATGAAAGAAACACTTTATCGCAAAAAAAGAAAAAAGAAATCAAGATGAGTTCAGAATGAATCCAAGATATAAAACTATCATGTTTATTTTGAATTTTAATTTTATGATAGAAACCCGTGTCTGATATTAAATGATGAACATAAAATAACTGTTATACTATTTAGATGTTATGATCACAAGGGCATTGTTAAGAATAAAACTGGATTTTGCATCATAACACACAAATTTATGTTAAGGAACAGAAACTTTCAAAACAATACAATACTTTCAAAATCAACGTTCTTTATAACAGGAACTACGATATACATACATGCGATCCTATAATTTTTACTAATTTTAAAAATATTACTTTTTTTGTAATTCACAGCTGATTGCATAAATATAGCCTAAACGTACTATAATTATCTAAAAAAAATTAAAAAAAAAATTAAACACTTTCAAAATAAATAGAGCTTACGGAGGCGTACTCTTACAAATCTCGTCCTGCTGGGTCATTGTAATCTTTGTAATCTTGTCTAACTTTGGACATGAATCTGATTTGTTTGTTGTACTAATGGTTAGGATTTGTATAACTAAACAATAATCGCAAAAGCTTAAGCATAAAACATGAGTTAATATTAACTGTGAAAACATGTCATATAAAGTATGACTTGAAAGGTCTTTACCACGAAAACGTGATTGAGGAAGCATCACTCAAAATCATTCCTAAAAGCACTAACCGCAAAAGCCTCTGGGGAGCATAACCTAACATTTATCACGAAAGCATAACTAATAAAGCATTACTTAGTATTGACCGCGAAAGCTTGACCAGAGTCATTAGTAATCATAAACTGCAAAAGTATAACTGGAGAACAAAAATAAAAATTAATCGCAAAAGCTAAACAGTAGACCAAAACTTTTGCTTTTGACTTCTATGAGTAACTTTCTTTTTTTCCCCCAACGCGATGTTATCTCTATCAAAATGTTTCACAAAGTAACATTAAACACATAAAAGAATATCAAAACAATTCAAAACATTATGACAACAGGAAGTTTTGGGTCTAATGGAAGGCATTATACAATTTACGTTCTATTAATCAAGTTAAAATACCCCTAAAACACAAAGTATTTAATGATACCTGCAGGTGTTGGAAACATAAAAGTAACATATACCAGAAAAATTGAATAAACTGTAGGCTTAAACGATCCACAAAACCCAGCAAAATATCGAAATAAACTGTAGGCTTTAACGAGGCTTTAAAGATCCACAAAACCCAGCAAAATATCGAAATTACGGTAGGCTTCAACGATCCACAAAACCCAGCAAAATATCGAAATTAACTGTAGGCTTCAACGATCCACAAAACCCAGCAAAATATCGAAATTAACTTTAGGCTTTAAAGACCAACAAAACCCAGCAAAATATCGAAATTAACTGTAGTCTTTAACGATCCACACAACCAAGCAAAATATCGAACTTGTAGGCTTTAAAGTTCCACAAAACCCAGCAAAATATCGAAATTAACTGTAGGCTTCAACGATCCACAAATCCCAGCAAAATATCGAAATTAACTTTAGGCTTTAAAGACCAACAAAACCCAGCAAAATATCGAAATTAACTGTAGTCTTCAACGATCCACAAATCCCAGCAAAATATCGAAATTAACTGTAGGCTTTAACGATCCACAAAACCCCGAAAATATCGAAATTAACTGTAGGTTTTAACGATCCACAAAACCAAGCAAAACATTGAATTAACTGTAGGCTTTAACGATCAACAAAACCCAGCAAAATCTCGAAATTAACTGTAGGCTTCAACAATCCACAAAACCTAGCAAAATATCGAAATTAACTGTAGGCTTTAAAGATCCACAAAACCCAGCAAAATCTCGAAATAAACTGTAGGCTTCAACGATCCACAAAACCCAGCGAAATATCGAAATTAACTGTAGGCTTTAAAGATCCACAAAACCCAGCAAAATATCGAAATTAACTGTAGGCTTTAAAGATCCACAAAACCCAGCAAAATATCGAAATTAACTGTAGGCTTCAACGATCCACAAAACCCAGCAAAATATCGAAATTAATTGTAGGCTTCAACGATCCACAAAACCCAGCAAAATATCGAAATTAACTTTAGGCTTTAAAGACCAACAAAACCCAGCAAAATATCGAAATTAACTGTAGGCTTTAACGATCCACACAACCAAGCAAAATATCGAACTTGTAGGCTTTAAAATTCCACAAAACCCAGCAAAATATCGAAATTAACTATAGGCTTCAACGATCCACAAAACCCAGCAAAATATCGAAATTAACTGTAGGCTTTAAAGATCCACAAAACCCAGCAAAATATGGAAATTAACTGTAGGCTTTAAAGATCCACAAAACCCAGCAAAATATCGAAATCAACTGTAGGCTTCAACGATCCACAAATCCCAGCAAAATATGGAAATTAACTGTAGGCTTTAACGATCCACAAAACCCAGCAAAATATCGAAATTAACTGTAGGCTTTAAAGATCCACAAAACCCAGCAAAATATTGAAATTAACTGTAGGCTTTAAAGATCCACAAAACCCAGCAAAATATCGAAATTAACTGTAGGCTTCAACGATCCACAAATCCCAGCAAAATATCGAAATTAACTGTAGGCTTTAAAGATCCACAAAACCCAGCAAAATATGGAAATTAACTGTAGGCTTTAAAGATCCACAAAACCCAGCAAAATATGGAAATTAACTGTAGGCTTCAACGATCCACAAATCCCAGCAAAATATCGAAATTAACTGTAGGCTTCAACGATCCACAAAACCCAGCAAAATATCGAAATTAACTGTAGGCTTTAAAGATCCACAAAACCCAGCAAAATATGGAAATTAACTGTAGGCTTTAAAGATCCACAAAACCCAGCAAAATATCGAAATTAACTGTAGGCTTCAACGATCCACAAATCCCAGCAAAATATCGAAATTAACTGTAGGCTTTAACGATCCACAAAACCCCCCAAAAATATCGAAATTAACTGTAGGCTTTAACGATTCACACTGAAAGAATAAAACACGTTGAGTATACTGTGTGATATGCCTTTGAACCTACAACAAATAACTCCTAAAACGCGCGAAATAACTACAAATAAGAGAATTATGAACGAAGAGTTTTAAAAGCTATAGTTATATATAAATGCTGATGTGTGTAAAGCAATGCAAAGATAACATATATATCAGATAGGGTTAATAATCCAATGCTGTTTTGACTTGAACATACTTCTGTTTCTACTTATAGGGCGTTGCTATCGAAACATTAGAGGTTTTCATTTCCTTATCATTATTAAAGCAAAGAGGAACAATTTACTTTACCTGAGTAAAACTATCGGAATTAAAGTTCAGTGGATTTAGAAAAAATTATTTGACGAAACATTTATCAGCGGAATGCTTTATTTTTCTCAAATAACTAACATTATATTTTCGGTTTTAGCTCAAATTCTATGTTGTTTTATATCTTTTTAACGTATAAAATGAACGGTAAGTGAACGTTCTGTAATCGAACGTAACCCTTAATTCCAACTCTCTGCTGTAAATTACATCTTATATATACAATTGTATAAATGTACACTGATAAGGAATGATTTTCAGAAATGTGCATCTATGTTCACATCGAATTTTAACAGGTATTTGTGTTATATATTCACACACACACACACACACACACACACACACACACACACACACACAGTCTATGTTTTTGTTCTTTGAAGCTGTGTTTTATGGAACGCCGTTTTAACATATATTCAATTATTTATACCTATCTTCAAATAATTGTACCTAGGTTGAATTAATTACACCAAGGTTCATTTTTTTAAAGATAGGTGCAATTGATTTATACCTAGGTTCAATTGAATTATACCTAGGTTCAAATATTTATACCTAGGAACAAATAATTGTTCCTAGGAATAATTCATTTGTACCTAGGTATAATTCATCTGAACCTATCTTCAATAGAATTAGACCTAGGTATAATTCATTTGTACCTAGGTATAATTGATACGTCTTTTAATTGATTTGAAGATAGGTGTAAATTGAATTTTGCTACGTTGAAACTTCAAAGCATTAATGCTCAATTCATTTAAAGATGGGTATAATTTAATTTTACCTAGGTACAATTCATTTGAATTGAACCTAGGTACAATTCAGTTATTCCTATCTTTAAATGAATTGTACCTAGGTACAATTGAATTATACCTATCTTCAAATGAATTGTACCTAGGTTCAATTATTTGAAGATAGGTATAAAAAATTGAATATATGTTAAAACGGCGTTCCATAGTGTTTGAGATGTTAATATGAGCTTTTATAAACCATTGATCACATGACTTACAATTTCTTCGCTGTCGCACATGTATGCGTGTGACGTCATAAACTGGCTGTTCCAGCGATCGAAATGATTAGAGCTTGGAATAGTACAGCGGTTATCGGACCACGTCTCAACAGTTCAATCTTTTTCTAACATTTTTTAAAAATTTTATCATGTGATGTCAGGCAGTAACTTCTACTGCCGTGCCAAGCTAACTAATCATAAAGCGCTAGCGCGCGTTCTTCAGTTTGTCTTCACGGCAATAAAAGTGATAACACCACAGACGCCATTTCAAGACCGTTCAATGGTTAAATATACACAAAGAACGTGAATGACGTCAGTTTTAAACAAGAATATTTATATACTTACGTCATGTTTTGGGACATATACATTAAGGTATAAACAATCTTCGCTCTCTATTGTGAAGTTTTTATGCATCTGTATGTAGGAAAAATCTCCTCTTTGTGGACAGGCAGCGGGAAGGGTTAGGGTATCGCGTGTTCCACTCCATATTGCTGGCTTTTGTGGATACTGTAAAACGAATGAAACAAAAAACTATTTCATTGGGTTTATCAATAGATGTATACATGTTAGGGCAAAGCAGTTATTTCTGTTATAAGAAATTCGTTTTTACAATTAACAAAATTCAGTAGACGATTTCTTAAATTTAAATTTCATATTTCACTAATAAGAAACATTACATTCTTGTTTCGGAACCTATTTCTTATATTTGTATAACACCTTAAACACTATTTTGGCTGTTTTGGGATTTTTGCAATTAATAGTAATTGCAAACATTTTGAACTTCGAGAGACAATATTTTCGATACCAAAATGTTTTTAAATGCAAATAGTCCAGTGGTTTCAGAGAATAAGATTGATTGTATAATTATATATTTTATGCCATCGTTAAAAAATTTTAAACACTTATTTTTAACTTTTTAATGGCCAACTTTATCTAAAGTACATCATATAATTCAATTACAGTAGGTCATACTGAGATGAAGTTGTTGGTCTTGAGAAGTAGGAGTTTATAATATAGAAGTTGCCATAACATAGATTGTACCAGCCAAAGCTAAACATACTACTGACATAAATTATTTAAAAAAAGAATCCTCACTTTAAGACATGTTTTATATTTATTCTAAGCACGAACTAGAAACATTATGATAGAGAAATACAATCAAAATAGATGGATGTTCCATTAAATATAGGGACAGTAATGGTAAAACTTCTATTGTCAAAAACAGACGTGTACTGAAATCAGCATTCTCAATTAGAAATATGCAAAACTATCTGATTCGTTAAATAAAATAGAATACAATTTTTCTAGGAAGCGACTGCATAATTCAAATGAATTTAATGACCCGGATGTTCAGATGACAGTTCAATTAACACAACCGTCATTTGCAAGTTTGGATAATCCAGCAAAAAATGGCATTTACAACAACAAACAAAAAAGTGCAAAACCATTTCATATTTTTTTTTCTTAAGTGCAATTGTCGAAATATGCTTTTAATAGCAACTACTGTTTTATTCAATGACAAATCAAGATGATACACTACCAATGTTTATTCGTTCTGATGATACACTACCAATGTTTATTCGTTCTGTAATGGTTGTCATTTGGGAGAAGTGGAAAAACCGAAGCTCCCGATAAAAACTTTCGATAGAAAAACAGACAAAATTCTTCCAAAAAGTTTCCCCGAGTGTGCGTCAACCTCGAAGGCGAAAAATGCTGTTTTAATTGAAAAAAAAATAATAAAAAATAAAGTTGACAAACTTTCTTACCCGAAGAGGTGAGAACCACTGTCTGTGTCAGAAGGTATATTTACATCATCGTTCTGATCAATCATTTCAGTTGTAAATTACTTTTGTCATATTAAAAAAAAAATTTTGAATGTATTTAACGATATATTTTTAAATGCTTTATGACACTAATTGTAATATTGTATGATATAGTTGTAATGTTTTGCCACGCGGAAAAACCTGGACCTTATTGGGTGATCTCTTCAATACATGAGTTTGCAATAAAAATAGCATAAAAAAAATAATTCAAGAAAACGTAAATTTAGAATGCTTGCAGAAAAATATGTTGCTAATTTTATTACATTTGTGATTGAATAAATCCCATCATATAATTAAGGCATGTTTCGGTTATTATATCTGTCAGATGTTTTGATTTTCTTGTGCCTTACATCTCTAACATATAAAGATTTATATCTTGTAAGAAAATAATGGATTCTTGATTTTAATAAGATTTTAATGATAAGATATATACTATATCTGATAAACATTTTTAGAAAAAGTTTTTTGTTTCATATGATGAAACTATAAAACACTTGTTTTATGAATGCGTCCATAATTAATATGAAAAAATAACGTCTAATCTCGGCATCTAAGTAATAAAACTGTCTTACTACAGGATCTCTATATTATCTGACAAAATCTTAACTACACACTAGCTACAAAAGTCTTGATAATACGTTCTGTAAATCGGACGTTTGAAGTCTTTGGTTAAGGCTACGTTAAATCAGTAATTGACGTGATGGCATTGGACTCAGTTTCTAATCACAGTCATTGTTGTACAGGGGTCTGGCAATCTAAATGCCATCTTAATCACAAGACAAGACTTACAGACTCTATAAATAAAGGGTTTACATCCGTACTTTAGATGTTTACAGCTTTACGTAGACGTTCAGCGTTTGTTACATCAAAAGCAATTTCAAGTAGAGCTTGAAATAGTTAAATAAATCCAAATAAAGGGGTTTGTTATATAAGATTATGTTGCCTTGAACCACACCAATGGACATGATAATGTCAATAGTTCCAGTGACTTCTCCTATAAAGAAGTCGTTATATTATTTCATTTGCTTTGTTTAACGCTGGTTGTAGTAAGATAAACAGGATATAACTTCAGCTACAAATCACATGTAATTACTTTTGGTTATTCCGTTTATCTGCAGTTTCCACACTATAGGGTTGATTTTGTCTTTTTTACTGTTACACATTTACTAACCACAGATACATATATCACAATAAATTCCCATATTTACGGTTTGGTCCTCAAAGACTGACAGTAAAACATTTCAGGTTTTGCGATGTTGTGCTGCTTTTGAAATATTGCATTCGGAAGCAATAAAAATTTATTCGATAAACAATTTTAACGAAGTACAAACTTTTTCCAGTGCAAATGTCTATCGCATTCCTTAAATGTTAAATATATTTAGTTATTTATTAAAAAAACTTGAAGAAAAAATGTTGGCCTACAATTAAGTTTGCCGCAATAAAAATAAGGTAGAATAAACACATCATGAGGTCTGAAGTTTTAATTTTGATAACCCTAAAGTAGTGAAAATGTTTTTTTTTTCGACAAAAACGAGCATTTCACAGTTAGTATCATTAAACTATTAGTTCTTTCAAAATTAAACTAGTTACTTGCAACGCTCATGAAATCTGCTCTTTGACACCGCAAGATGGAAACCATGAAAACTCTGTTATTAAAAACCTATTTTCATACATAGGATATTCATTTGTTTAAGTTGACCATGGGGTCTATGTATTCCAGAAATGTATCGAGAAAATCTTAAAAAATAATAATAACCAAAGACCTTGTCAAACATTTTGGTATTGGCAGTTGAGGCCGAGCGTTACTACCAAAGTCAAATTTAAGTGTTGCGGATTTTAACTAGGAACTTGGGAAGGACGTTGGTGGTTTAAAGTGCAATTCGTCTTACTCGCAAAGTGGCGAACAATTTGTCAAAATGAAGTTCCAAACGTAAAAGGGTTGAAAATCATCATAATCATTATTATCGTTCCGGATGGGATCCCTGCAACTACGACCACTTTACTTTTCTACCCAATTTAAAAGTAGCTAATATGTAATGCACCAACCTGTCCGTTAAATAAACTGACGCTAGAACAAACTTCGCTTCCCTTATTTTTAAGATTCTTGTGACATTCAAAATTAAAGTTTGGTAAATCTTTTTAGCTTTTTAAAATGTTTCTTTACAAAGAAGTTTGCTGTCAGAGTAGATCAAAAATAAAATTCATCCAGACAAGGAAAATACCTTTTTTCGCTTTATTTATTTACACAAATATGAAAAAGTTTTCACAATTTTAATACTAGACCAGCTTCGTTTGCCTTATTTATTCATGTGCCCTTATTCTTCAAAGTAAGTAATGTTTAGACATGTCATAATCTTTGTCTGGGATTAGAAGGTTTGTTATTAAAAAAACCTATGGACCAAGAGACAAAAATGATTGTTTCTATAAATATTGTTTTTACAGATTTACCATTTGATGGCGTATTTAAAATTCTAAAATGTAGGATTCTCTTTCAAAAAATATAAAGATGTTTTACATAATACTTACTTCGAACCGCAAATCCCCTACAGGTGGAGCAGCGTAAGGTACACCTAGGTAATTCTCCACTGGGTTTCCCTTAACGCGTTCCGAAATAAACCCTTTAATTTTTCCATACGCCGTACTTCTAATTACAAATTCCATTTTATCGCCGTGGCATCCTAATAGCATTACTCCAACAAAACAGAAAACCCGACATAGTATCGTTGAATATTTATACATAAACATTTTATATCCATCAAATTTTAAACACTCAAATCAGTAAAGCCGAAGTAAAGATGTTTTCCATTTTATATCTGTATAACACAATAATTTCTCATAAGGAAACTCGGTAATGCACGCGTTAGATGCATTAACCTGTTAAAATCTACGAGATTACTCTCCGCCCTGTAGAATTTGATCGGCTGTGCAACAAAATACCAAAAGAAGCGATAAGATTGTCATATCGTTGTGATAACTACTTTGAATGCACATATACCATATGTGTTTAAAAGATATTTTGACAATATCATGTATTACTAAATTCCTCTCTTGGTTTTTCGGTCAATCCTAGACTTAAGACCATTGCTGAAACATCTGCACACGTATTCACAAAAATAATTAAAAAAAAATCCAGTCCTCAGAAAAAATAGATACACATGTGATTTGTAAGCCTCGCACGGCCTTTCTTCATTTATTATGTGTCATCAAATCGTTGAATTTCGTATTATTACACTTAAATCTACACAGCTTAATTAATTTGGAAAAAACCGATAAAGTGATTGGCTTCACTTAGGGTATTTGTTTTAAAAGAATCACGCATTCCAATATATTTGGATACAGGTTAATGCCTTTTAGATGTGCCATACGGAGCCATGTAACGTGTCCGAGCTTTCTATATTGTAGATTTTATCAACAAGTGTTCTAGTAGTCTCTACATTGGCTACTCTCACTGGAATTCTGATACGATTCTGATAACGTTTAAGATGTATAGTCAGGATATGACCAGTCCAGCAATTGATTTACCAAAAAGCTTGGATTGTAACCTGATTATTTTTGTAAGGAATTTTTATCTTTATTTTGAGATAAAGACACCATGGTTTACTGCCAACTGCTAATAAGGATACTATGATATGATAATATCGATAACTTCATACTTTTAAGTTAAGTTTATGACATATATCAAACATACAGTGTAATCAAATAATACCAGCAAACACTTAAAATTCCAATAACACAAGAAAGAATCCAAGAAAATTTTACAAAATCTAACAAATATGTTTTATCATTAAAGATGAAACAGATCTCCAATTTCAAGCAATTTGAATATTTATATTCTTTTTATGGAGTGTGGGGAGAACGTAATATTAACCCCGTGTAAGACTTGTACATTAGATTATTGATCAAACGTCAGAGGACTGTCTCATAAAAGATTCAAAAACATTTTTTTCATATTTAAAAAAGAATAGATATTTGATTATATTCAGCGGCTTGTACATTTCATTTTCTTGAGAAATCAGTTTTGTCATGAGCTACTTTTAAATTTTTCATTATTTAATGCATTTAAGAATATCAGGTTTTACATATTAATGTATAATATAGTAAAATTCAAACTATCGATATCATCAATAATTGTTAGCGTACGCAAAAATGCTCAGATCACTTAGGATTTTTAATGCGTCGGGAAACACATTTTAGTAGTACACTGTATTTTTCACAATGAAGTCAAATCTTGTTATAATTTTGTCCAATTTCAAGAAAAAAAACCACTACCAAAATACTAAAGCTCATAAAGAAATGAAAATTAATAATAAGTTGAGTTTTAGAGAATCTGCTCTTAAAAATAAGCCAATCTCTGCATCTGTCCAAGGAGAGAGTTGATACAATTTGTGTGACACTTAGAAATGAAAATGCAAAATAAATCAAATGGAATAAAAACACAATTTTTTTCAGTAATCTGTGATAAATCACATAGATTTTACTATACAATGTTAATGTAATGCGGATTTGGCAATCTCTTCATAGTCTTCTGAACTGATTGAATGAAATGACGAAAGTTGAAGCCATCCCTTCAGGCTGATATGAGAAAAACACACAGAAAATGAAGAAATGACGGGAAATGAAAGCGATAATGTCATCATTTAGTATGTTATTAACAGCCAGTTAGAGAAATGATTGATTGATTTACTTGTCTGCTTCATGTGAATAGCCTTTCATTTTTTCTGTTTAGCCGGTCTTGATTTCATTAACTATCTTGAATACACAGTGTCGATATAGAGAGAGTACACTCGGTTACTTTTTTGACACAGAACATGTTATATAATCATATTACAGAAACAATGATCAAAAATACATAACACAGAGTAAAGGAGTTGGTTCACAACGCAGGTCTCACTATCCGAAGAACTTTAACACCTGCTGGAAATGCATGGGAAATTTTAAATTTTAAGTCTTTGAATCTCGATCGGTGAAAGTATAGTCAAGTTGACCAAGTGTTGTATCATGTTTGCGACACGGTACTTCAGATGACGCAAAAGTGCAACTGTCTTAGTGGCATACTGCTATACTTTCGCTTTTCAAATAATTATCTCAACAATTGTAGTTTTTCTCTTACTTTCAGGATGTCTGGAAATGGCCCTAAATACTTCCCATGTGTTCTGTGCAACAAAAGAACTAAACCTACAGAACGCAGGAACATTAATGCATCACTGGGAAAGTATCTGAGGAAGCATTTTATGTTAGAAACAAAATCTACGGATACACTTTGTAATAAATGCAGGCATTGCTACTATAAGACAGAGTGCAAGGAAACATCATCTCATGTAAACACAACAAGCAAAGATGAAGAGGAATATATACCACCACCACCGAAACGCAAAACTGCTGAAATATCAAGTCCACCATCAGTCATGCTCTCTATCCAATCTACTTCAAAAAGCCACTCTTATTGCTTCATATGTAAAAAAAAAAAAAAAAAAAAACTTAAATTAGTTGCTGTATCAGGAGATGCTAGATTTAACGCATTTCTGAGAAAAGAAATAATTATACCGTCTGGCTCTCGATGTTGTTACGGTCATTTGAAAGAAGGTAAACTGAGACAAGAGTCAATGAATACTATTAAATGTAGCAACACGTCTGTATTACTTAACAGGTCAACTGGACTTGAGCTTCTTAAGAAACTGAGAACACAAGCATTACGTAACGAGCAGTGTAGAATAGACTTCGATTCTGATCACGCATTGTCTTCAGCGGATTATGTAAACATGACAGGTATTACTAAGGAGAACTTTGATGAACTTTGTAGCTTTTTTGTTAGTGATTTTGTCAGAAATACGCCATTGAGAAGCACACGTACATTTTAGGGAATTTATCTGTTTAAAATGAGAGCCGGAAAATCAAATAAAGTTTTATCACTATCTGTAATATTTCAAAGTCTAGTTTACAGCGTGCTATATGTTCAGTAAGAAAAGCTCTTATGCAGAGTTTTGTCCCAAAGTACTTAGGCTTATCTCATATAACTCGTAAAGAAGTTATAAACAATAATACAAAAACATTGGCACAAACATTATTTGGCGATATTACCAATTTAAAGGCAATTTTAGTGTTAGATGGAACTTATATATACATTCAAAAAAGTGGTAACTTTCAGTTTTAGAGACGTACCTTTTCTTTACATAAAGGACGTCCTTTAGTAAAGCCAATGATATTAACAAATATACAGGTTACTTCATCACCGTAGTTGGCCCATACATGTATATGTCGGATTCCAAAAACAGTAGCCGTATTCGACTGGTCGTTTTCCGTTTAGCAAGAGGCTCTTCCATTAAACGGTATTTTCCCACCTTTATTTTTGACCAATCAGACTAAAGACATCAACTTTACGTTTGTTATTCGACTGGTAAGTTGTTCTCAACTCGATCTTCGTGAACAACCGTGTTTTCAGAAGTGAAAAGTTTGTTGAGCACTTTACCAGTCGAATGACAAATACAAAACTATATTCTGTGATCTGATTGGTCAAAAATGAAGGTGGGAAAATATCGTTTAATGGAAAAGCCTCTTGCTAAACGGAAAACGACCAGTCGAATACGGCTAGTGACGCCAGTTGTTATTACGCAATATCGAGGACTTTAAAAACTGGTTAGAGGACGACATATTTATAGTTGATCGAGGTTTAGGGATGCATTAGACCTATTAGATGATATGGGTATTAAAGCAGAGATGCCATCCTTCATACAGAAAGACCAGAAACAACTCTCAACCAATGAAGCAAATTTTACCAGATTGGTTACAAAGGTAACTACACCAGAATACTAAAATAATCGTAACTGATAAATTAAAACAACTATACTTTACAAAACTGAATAAATTTTTAAATTGTGGATTTGGACTTCAAGTACAGAACGTAACTTTTAAGTTTACCACTGACCTAGAAGTGTTAAAAAGCATTTTATTATATTTTAGATAAGACAACCGTTATTAATACACGTACAAATTGTAACTAGACACTTTGATTCCTACCGATATTCTAATTTTTTTTAACATACAGACAACCAAACACTAAAACCGGTCCTTGTTTTCTGAGCAGGTGCTAACAAAACAAGACTAGTCGGCACAGAGTTAGGATAATGTGTCGATTGATATATTTTATTAACTGCGGTATATTTTCTGAGTGCGACACCTTGTCACTACTGGAAACACTTTGTTGAAATATCACTGCTGTCAGTGGGATTTCATCGACAACACTTAGTGAACTAGCTCTTTAATTTATTTTTTTTCCAGATATCCAAAATAACACATAGTCATGGAAACGCAATATAGGAAATAGATTAAGCCTTTGAGAAAATTTTTGCATAGCAACACACACAAATACACACACACACACACTCACTCTCTCTCTCTCTCTCTCTCTCTCTCTCCTTGATACTCGATAGAATTTATTTTACATGATCTTTATAATATTTTATATACAAAATCATACATTTTGCTCACTGAATGTTGCCTAAAAATGCAAATAAATTGTCACACTCTATATTTTTAACAAGTAAACTATTTTTCTGTCCATAGGTTTGATGGGTAGTAGAATCTGCGAATTTCAGAATTAAAAGATGGGCATACTTGAACCATGTTTTACCTTCACACCAAGTCCCATATATCGGCGATGATGTTCGAATAATATGTTCCATCTGTAACAAGTATTTGCCACCAATTTCTCCTGGTACGGCATGAATTTGTTTTAATAGATTTTCAGCGAAATACTTCATGTTTTTCTTATTAAAGGTTAATAATAATAATAATAACTCTATTTCTTCAGAAAATAAGAATGTGCATAAGTTATCACTAGAAGCATACATTACAGGTTTTGTTATGTGGAAACTATTATCAGAACGAAGGTGTAGCTTCATTTTTAAGTGTCATTTAAAGTTGTGTTAATAAAATCTAGCTTACATATTCTAGTTTAAACTAATTATGTTGTTGAAAGGGTAACCGAAAACAATAAGACATTAAATTTTGCTTTGATGGAAATGAAAAAAAATACACGTTCTCTGTTAACTTAAAATGTGAGGGTATAAACATATTCTGTTAGTATCATAAATATATGTTACACCATACAAATAAAACTTTTAAATGTTTTCAGATAATGAAGATGACCAAGCTTTGGGGTTGAAAATGCTGTATCTATCCAAGCAAATAAACACTCTGAAAGAAAGGATAGAAACAGAAAGTCTGGAAAGACAACGGACAGTATGGAAAGAACCAGAAGACTGTCTTTTGAATTTCCCCATGCTTGACAAAATTGAACTCCGTAACATCACTTGCGGGTCTTATCAAATGAAACTTTGTCAAAGTTATATACAAGAACATGTTGATAATGGGAAGTTTGAAATATTTGTTCATGTAGAAGATGAAAATCTAATAAGGGTAAAGATACAGAGTAGACACGTTTATTCAAAAACATATTTGTTGTGGATTTTGTATAATTATATTGCTGTAACTGCTTGGTACTGTATGTGTAAAGCTGGCGCTCGAGTAGTTGGTGTATGTTCTCATATTGCCTCTGTCTTATGGTATTTAGGGTATCTAAGGCATCATTCTCACACAAACTATGGAGTTCGAAATTGGAGTGATTTTGTATCAGATGCAAAAGGTATTCCTGAAATTATTGATTTGTCTTCGGACAGTGTCGATAGCATTGTTGAGGAATAAAACTTTAAAGTATAAACATTAATGTGATGCGTCGCATGAAAAGGGACTTTACGGTGGTACAATGTCATTAATAGATTAGTTGTCAAAAACTTATTAGGTATGCAAGTGATCCCAAAATTCTCAGATTTTTACTGATGCGTTATTTATCTTTAATCATTTTCAGATTACCTACATGATATTTATAGCATTGATTTTTAGTAGCAAGTCATATATTTAATCTGCATTCGTTTAAATTGTCAAACTAGATTAGCAAATTTCTACGAACATTCCCATGTGCCTTATTTAGTCATATCGGTCATGAGCTTCTTCTGATATTATAATTTAAATATTTCCATTAATATCGCATACTTTTTAACAGACAACAAAATCACACATTGAACAACTCAATTTTGAAATTTGACCCCATAAAGTCACAAATGTCTAAGAATTTGACTGTTTTAGTAAATTTGAGTGTATTTGTATATAACATACTTTTTCTAATTTTATATTGTTGTTTTAGGGAAATTATTCGTTACTAGGTAATTACTCTTATCAAATTCTGTACTTAATTATTAAATTTCAAATTTACTAATTTTTTGAAACAGACTATAGATACTTAATATATTGTGGCAGGGTCGGTATTTTATGTTTATTTGTATATATTATTATTCTGATATTGTTCCGTTATACAGGTAGATGATTTGCAAATATTTCTTTATTACACATAAACAACACTTAACATTAACCTTAAATTCTATACAGCCTCGTTTTAATCTATACGGCCTCGTTTTCATATTACGCGCCAAAATTCTTATGTAACATTGTTTGTACCGACTGGACATTGACAATATGGTGTATGGAACGTTTTTGAATGAATGGTAAGTTTTACTAACTTTAACTTTACCAAAACCCTTTAATAATCATCCTATGTTGTATTTGTTATAGCACATTTTCGAAGTGCGCATTTTTTTTATATCAGGCGTGAAAAATCTTTATAAAATACATTATTTCAACTTGGAATGTTGCATCGGAATTCCGTGCTACATATCATTAATGTACTGTATTGCTTACTTGTACGATATATTGTATAACATGTATACAAGTATAAATACACACCTGTAATGATCAGAGATTTATTATTGTTCATTCATTTTTTATATGTTTTAGCTTGTAATCTGATGGTCTATATTTATGAATGTCCATGCAAGCTTGATACCATATATTGGTAACCATTTATTTATATATAAAAATATTATCATAACTGTTTTTATTTCTATGGTTTTGTTCATACTATAATATAAACATATATCGCATATACACACGCACGCCTTTTTGTGCGTTTGTTACTTGGTCAGCTTACTAGACATGTAAAGCGTTGTGAGCAAATCACTAGCAATAATAAATCTTTAGATAATCATACTTTTCATAATATATTTTAATGTGTTGTATGTTAATTACCAATATTTAGTTGTCATTAAATGTGACGTCGGTATTAACATAGGTCAATTAAAATATATGTAAAGGGGTTACCTCCCTTGAATTAAATATATCATTTGGTTAATTAATTAATATTCTGTGTTCATATAATTTTCTTTGTGGATATTTCAAATATGATATATTTATAATGTATTAATATATTTTAAGATATCATAATCAACAGTCGTTAAGTTTTATGTTTAAAACTTTATAAACTTTGTAATGATGCTCTGTTATACTTTGTTATTGTAGAGCAAAAATATGGATATATGTGTATAACTATATGACATTGAAGTTGCAAAAAGTTTTTCAATTTCCTGAATTTTTTTTGATTTTCTAAAAATATATTTTTTTAAAAGTAGATATCTTCTAACCACGATCCGTGACATTCATTTTCTAAAATTTCATTTCTTTTAGCTGTAAATAAACGGAATCCTTTGACCGGTTGGTCAGTGTTTTTACGATGTTAATTATGAGCTTGGAGCATGCGCACGGATGTACGGAAAACCCTAGAATCGAAGGTGAAACATGACAAATTGGATTAATTGTCCTTAATTAATATCCAGATGTATTCGAAATGGTGTTATTTATCCCTTACTAAGTCACAAATGACAAATTCAACAAAGATCTGTGTTTAATTTATCGTATTTCAACATTTTGAAAGTTGTGTTTAAATCACCCGGGTTTTGATGACGTAACCATGTTCTAATATTAGATCTTAAATGCTGCATCTCGCTGGGTAAATACTGTAATTTCTGTATTTATTCGAGCTTTTATCGTTAAACCAAATATAACATTGTTCATCAGGAGCATCATTTATTAGACTAGCACTGTTTTAATTTTTTCTTTGGAAAACTTAATGCAGCTTTAAAGTTCTCTACTTCCGGCTTATGCAATACACACATTGACGAAGGGAAATAACTCGTCTCTGCATTCTGTATAAAATAAAGCTAATGGATGGTTAAATGCTAAATATATATACATGATTATATTTATGACGGTTCTCTATTATTATTGATTATCTTAAACAAAAAATCAAAAAAGATAAATTATATTTTATTTTCAACAAAAAACATTAGCATTAAACCATATATTAGCTTTAATTTCATTTAAAGCTGCATTAAGTTTAACAATTTTCTGAATTTTTTTTGATTTTCTAAAAATATATTTTTTTAAAAGTAGATATCTTCTAACCACGATCCGTGACATTCATTTTCTAAAATTTCATTTCTTTTAGCTGTAAATAAACGGAATCCTCTGACCGGTTGGTCAGTGTTCTACGATGGTAATTATGAGCTTGGAGCATGCGCACGGATGTACGGAAAAGCCTAGAATCGAAAGCGAAACATGACAGATTTCATTAATTATCCTTCATTAATACCCAGATGTATTTGAAATCGTGTCATGTATCCCTTACTAAGTCACAAATGACAAATTCAACGAAGTTCTTTGTTTAATTTATCATATTTCACCGTTTTGAAAGTTGTGGTTAAATAACCCGGGTTTTGATGACGTAACCATGTTCTAATAATTAGATCCCAAATGCTGCATCTCGCTGGGTAAATACTGTAATTTCTGTATTTATTCGAGCTTTTATCGTTAAACCAAATATAACATTGTTCATCAGGAGCATCATTTATTAGACTAGCACTGTTTTAATTTTTTCTTTGGAAAACTTAATGCAGCTTTAAAGTTCTCTACTTCCGGCTTATGCAATACACACATTGACGAAGGGAAATAACTCGTCTCTGCATTCTGTATAAAATAAAGCTAATGGATGGTTAAATGCTAAATATATATACATGATTATATTTATGACGGTTCTCTATTATTATTGATTATCTTAAACAAAAAATCAAAAAAGATAAATTATATTTTATTTTCAACAAAAAACATTAGCATTTAACCATATATTAGCTTTAATTTCATTTAAAGCTGCATTAAGTTTAACAATTTTCTGAATTTTTTTTGATTTTCTAAAAATATATTTTTTTAAAAGTAGATATCTTCTAACCACGATCCGTGACATTCATTTTCTAAAATTTCATTTCTTTTAGCTGTAAATAAACGGAATCCTCTGACCGGTTGGTCAGTGTTCTACGATGGTAATTATGAGCTTGGAGCATGCGCACGGATGTACGGAAAAGCCTAGAATCGAAAGCGAAACATGACAGATTTCATTAATTATCCTTCATTAATATCCAGATGTATTTGAAATCGTGTCATGTATCCCTTACTAAGTCACAAATGACAAATTCAACGAAGTTCTTTGTTTAATTTATCATATTTCACCGTTTTGAAAGTTGTGGTTAAATAACCCGGGTTTTGATGACGTAACCATGTTCTAATAATTAGATCCCAAATGCTGCATCTCGCTGGGTAAATACTGTAATTTCTGTATTTATTCGAGCTTTTATCATTGAACCAACTGTAACATTGTTCATTAGGAACATCATTAATTAGATTAGCACCGTTTTAATTTTTTCTTTGGAAAACTTAATGCAGCTTTAAAGGCTGCGGCATGAAACTCAACGGAGTGAAACTTATTATGTTTACACCAATCCCGTTAAAATATAATATCATGGCAACAATGAATAAATTATATATTGATCTTTAAATGAATTTTACTTAGTATATTAAAGGTTTTCAAAAATATATTTCAGGAAAAAAACCAATCTGAATTAAACACAGTTGAAACAGAGTATAATTTAAAAGTATGAAGTGACTATTTTGAAATAGACTATATGTAGAAAAATATATATGTATATACATGTATATTGTACTTTAAATAGACTACTAATTAACTATTATTATAGATTACTGCTATAAAACCTATAAGATATGTTTCAAATAACAAACGCACCACTTCATTTTATTAATGTAAAACTTTCATAGCTTATGAGCAACTTAGAAAATAATAGTTGAAATATCTTTGTTGCCATGGTAACAATTTTTTTTTTATTTTTCCATATATTTTGTTAAGCTTATGCAGTGTTTAAATCTATGTAGCCTATGAAGCATATACATGTACATAGAACAAGAAGGCCATGAAGGCCCTGGACGCTCACCTGAAAATGATGTACACTCAGCTTGATTTTGGCAAACTGGTGCTTCTATTAAGAGATTTTTCCTATATTTCAAGCTGGTAACCTACTTATTGACCCTTACAAACTCGAGCTAGCTTTTCTCAAGAGGATCATTCTGACCAAGTTTGATGAAGATTGGACTCAAATTGGGGCCTCAGAGATGTTAACAAGGTTTTTCTACAATCTGACCTAGTGACCTAATAACTGACCCAACATGGCCCATATACAACTTTGAGCTAGCTTTTGTCATGAGGATCATTCTGACTAAGTTTGATGAAGATTGGACTAAAATTGGGGCCTCGGGAGTGTTAACAAGGTTTCTATATAATTTGACCTGGTGAACTAATTATTGACCAAACATGACCAATATACCCATATAAAAACTTGAGCTAGCTTTTATCAAGAGGATCATTCTGACTAAGTTTGATGAAGATTGGACTAAAATTGGGGCCTCAGGAGTGTTAACAATGTTTCTATATAATTTGACCTGGTGACCTACTTATTTACTCAACATGGCCCATTTACGAACCTGAGCTTTTTGACAAGAAGATCATTCTGACTAAGTTTGTTAAAGATTGAACTAAAATTGGGGCTTCAGGAGTGTTCACATGGTTTTTCTACAATTTGACTTAATGAACTAATTATTGACCCAACATGGCCCATATATGAACTTGAGTTAGCTTTTATCAAGAGGATCATTCTGACTAAGTTTGATGAAGATTGGACTCAAATTGGGGCCTCGTGAGTGTTCACATGGTTTTTCTATTATTTGACCTGGTGACCTACTTATTGACCCAATATGGCCCGTATATAAACAGAGCTAGTTTTTGTCATGAGGATCATTTTGACAATGTTTAATGAAGATTGGACTACGATTTGGGCCTCAGGAGTGTTAACAAGGTTTTCTTACAATTTGACCTGGTGACCTACTTATTGACCCAACATGGCCCATATACAAACCTGAGCTAGCTTTTGTCATGAGGATAATTCTGACGTTGTTTGATGAAGATTGGACTAAAATTTGGGCCTCAGGAGTGTTAACAAAGATTTCTTACAATTTGTTCTTATGACCTACTTATTGACCCAACTGTTGGCCCATATACAAACCTGAGCTAACTTTTGTCAAGAGGATCATTCTGACAATGTTTGATGAAGATTGGACTAAAAATTGGGCCTCAGGAGTGTTTACAAAGTTTTCTCACAATTTGACTTAATGACCTACTTTATGACCCAACTGTGAACATGGCCCATATACGAACTTGAGCTAGCTTTTGTCAAGAGGATCATTCTGAGAAAGTTTGATTAAGATTGCACTGAAATTGTGTCCTCAGGAGTGTTAACAATCAAAAGTTGACGCATGACGCACGACGGCCATCACAATAGCTCAGGTGAGCTAAAAATGTTTTTTTCAGTGAAATCAATTGATCCACATGTAAATAAAATTATCCTTCTTGATTTTGGAGAGTAAACATGTATTAAGTGTCATGTATTAACATGGTTGCCATGGCAACAACAAACAATTTTTTTCATATAAAAATGTATTTTATTATTTTATGTAAGTTAATGATTATCTACCACATTTTTGGAGAGTTTCTGATGTTAGGCCAAAATTGATCTTTCGTGAACCAACTCCTTTATTGTGTATGTTAAATGATATGTGTAATACATTGGTATAGAGTGTAAAGAGCAGCTAAAGTTGTGGGGTCTTACAAATAGTCAGACACTTAGAGTTCTAAATAATCAAGATTACTACAGATGGGGATTTGTAAAGCTTAGTGCCATTATGTTACACATCTATATATAGAAGAACAATTATACATCACTGACGTTACATTTGACAAAGGGAGATAATAAAGTAAATTCTACTATTAAATGAAAAAATTGATATTAAAATGTGGGGAAAAGTTAGCATTATTAGATTGAAATGAACCTGTAAAATGTTTTCGTTATCAATTTGTAAACACTAAAAACAAAACCTGTCTCAAATAAAATTAAGTTTGAACCCACTCTCAACAGTGAAATGCCGCAAATACAAAACAAACAACACCCACTCGCATCAGTAGTAGCCGCAAATACAATATATCGCTACTACAATATAAATTATCCACTATCACCAGTAAATGACGCTACTGTAATATATACAACACCAACTGTATCTGTATATGTCGCTACTACAATATAAATTTCCCACTATCACCAGTCAATGTCCCTATTGCAATATATATAATACACACTCACCAGTAAATGACGCTACTGTAATATATACAACACCCACTGTAACTGCATATGTCGCTGCTACAATATAAATTATCCAATATCACCAGTCAATGTCCCTATTACAATATATATAACACACTCTCACCAGTAAATGACGCTACTGTAATATATACAACACCCACTTTCAGCAGTAAATGTCGCTGCTGCAATATATAAACGCACACTCCCGCCAGTTAATGATGCTACTGTAATATATGCAACACCCACTTTCAGCAGTAAATGTCGCTGCTGCAATATATAAACACACACTCCCGCCAGTTAATGACGCTACTGTAATATATACAACACCCACTTTCTGCAGTAAATGTCGCTGCTGCAATATATAAACGCACACTCCCGCCAGTTAATGATGCTACTGTAATATATGCAACACCCACTTTCAGCAGTAAATGTCGCTGCTGCAATATATAAACACACATTCTCGCCAGTAAATGACGCTACTGTAATATATACAACACCCACTTTCTGCAGTAAATGTCGCTGCTGCAATATATAAACACACACTCTCGCCAGTTAATGACGCTACTGTAATATATACAACACCCACTTTCTGCAGTAAATGTCGCTGCTGCAATATATAAACACACACTCCCGCCAGTTAATGACGCTACTGTAATATATACAACACCCACTTTCTGCAGTAAATGTCGCTGCTGCAATATATAAACACATTCTCGCCAGTAAATGACGCTACTGTAATATATACAACACCCACTTTCAGCAGTAAATGACGCTGCTGCAATATATAAACACACATTCTCGCCAGTAAATGACGCTACTGTAATATATACAACACCCACTTTCTGCAGTAAATGTCGCTGCTGCAATATATAAACACACACTCTCGCCAGTTAATGACGCTACTGTAATATATACAACACCCACTTTCAGCAGTAAATGTCGCTGCTGCAATATATAAACACACACTCCCGCCAGTTAATGACGCTACTGTATTATATACAACTCCCACTTTCAGCAGTAAATGTCGCTGCTGCAATATATAAAGACACACACTCCCGCCAGTTAATGACGCTACTGTAATATATACAACACCCACTTTCAGCAGTAAATGTCGCTGCTGCAATATATAAACACACACTCTCACCAGTTAATGACGCTACTGTAATATATACAACACCCACTTTCAGCAGTAAATGTCGCTGCTGCAATAGATAAACACAAACTCCCACAAGTAAATGACGCTACTGTAATATATACAACACCCACTTTCAGCAGTAAATGTCGCTACTGCAATAGATAAACACACACTCCCACAAGTAAATGACGCTACTGTAATATATACAACACCCACTTTCTGCAGTAAATGTAGCTGCTGCAATATATAAACACATTCTCGCCAGTAAATGACGCTACTGTAATATATACAACACCCACTTTCAGCAGTAAATGACGCTGCTGCAATATATAAACACACATTTTCGCCAGTAAATGACGCTACTGTAATATATACAACACCCACTTTCTGCAGTAAATGTCGCTGCTGCAATATATAAACACACACTCTCGCCAGTTAATGACGCTACTGTAATATATACAACACCCACTTTCAGCAGTAAATGTCGCTGCTGCAATATATAAACACACACTCCCGCCAGTTAATGACGCTACTGTATTATATACAACTCCCACTTTCAGCAGTAAATGTCGCTGCTGCAATATATAAAGACACACACTCCCGCCAGTTAATGACGCTACTGTAATATATACAACACCCACTTTCAGCAGTAAATGTCGCTGCTGCAATATATAAACACACACTCTCACCAGTTAATGACGCTACTGTAATATATACAACACCCACTTTCAGCAGTAAATGTCGCTGCTGCAATAGATAAACACAAACTCCCACAAGTAAATGACGCTACTGTAATATATACAACACCCACTTTCAGCAGTAAATGTCGCTACTGCAATAGATAAACACACACTCCCACAAGTAAATGACGCTACTGTAATATATACAACACCCACTTTCAGCAGTAAATGTCGCTGCTGCAATATATAAACAAACACTCTCACCAGTAAATGACGCTACTGTAATATATACAACACCCACTTTCAGCAGTAAATGTCGCTACTGCAATATATAAACAAACACTCTCACCAGTAAATGACGCTACTGTAATATATACAACACCCACTTTCAGCAGTAAATGTCGCTACTGCAATATATAAACAAACACTCACCAGTAAATGACGCTACTGTAATATATACAACACCCACTTTCAGCAGTAAATGTCGCTACTGCAATATATAAACAAACACTCTCACCAGTAAATGACGCTACTGTAATATATACAACACCCACTTTCAGCAGTAAATGACGCTGCTGCAATATATAAACACACACTCCCGCCAGTTAATGACGCTACTGTAATATATACAACACCCACTTTCAGCAGTAAATGTCGCTACTGCAATATATAAACACACACTCTCACCAGTAAATGACGCTACTGTAATATATACAACACCCACTTTCAGCAGTAAATGACGCTGCTGCAATATATAAACACACACTCCCGCCAGTTAATGACGCTACTGTAATATATACAACACCCACTTTCAGCAGTAAATGTCGCTTCTGCAATATATAAACAAACACTCTCACCAGTAAATGACGTTACTGTAATATATACATCACCCACATTTAGCAGTAAATGTCGCTGCTGCAATATATAAACACACTCTCAACAGCAAAAGACGCTACTGTAATGTATAAAACACCCACTGTCACCAGTACATGCCGCTACTACAATATATATACAACACACATTGTCACCAGTACATGCCGCCACTAAAATATATACAACACCCACTGCCACCAGTACATGCCGCTACTACAATATACAAACAATACCCACTGTCACCAGTTAATACTGCTACTACAATCTATATACAACACCCACTCTTATCATTTAATGCCGCTATTACAATAAATACAACAGCCAATGCCGCTACTACAATATAAACAACACACTCTTATCAGTACATGCCGCTACTATAATATAAACGACAACTAATGCCGCTTCTACAATATATACAACACCCAATGCCACTACTGCAATATATACAACACCCATTGTCCCCAGTACATGCCGCTACTACAATATATATACAAGACCCACTGTCACCAGTACATGCCGCTACTAAAAAATTTACAACACCCACTCTTATTAGTATAACCGCTACTACAATATATAAACAACACCCACTATTATCTGTTAATGCCGCTACTACAATAAAAACAACACCGAATGCCGCTACTACAATATAAACAACACACTCTTATCAGTACATGCCGCTACTACTATATATACAACACCCACTGTCACCAGTACATGCCGCTACTACAATATATACAACACCCACTGTCACCAGTACATGCCGCTACTACAATATATATACAACACCCATCTCAACAGTAAATGCTGCTACTACAATAAATACAACACCCGCTTTCACCAGTACATGCCGCTACTACACAAAGATATACAACACCCAGTCTCACTGGTATACGCCGCTACCACACAAAAATATACCACATCTAGTCCCACCGCTATCACACAAAGATATATAACACCCAGTCTCATTGGTATAGGCCGATACCACCCAAAGATACATAACATCCAGTGTCACTGGTATAGGCCGCTACCACACGTCTTACCGTCAAAGGCTTATACTACACACAAATATACAACACCAAGTCTCCCTGACATTGGCCGCTAACATATATAGTTATATAAAATCCAGTGTCACTGGTATAAGCCGCTACCACACAAAGACATACAACACCAAGTCTCCCTGGCATTGGCCGTTAACATAAATAGTTATATAAAATCCAGTGTCACTGGTATAAGCCGCTACCACACAAACACATACAACACCAAGTCTCACTGGTATTGGCCGTTAACATATATAGTTATATAAAATCCAGTGTCACTGGTATAAGCCGCTACCACACAAAGACATACAACACCAAGTCTCATTGCTATAGGCCGCTACCACACAAAGATATACAACACCCAGTCTCACTGGTATAGGCCGCTACCACACAAAGATATACAACACCAAGTCTCACTGCTATAGGCCGCTACCACACAAAGACATACAACACCAAGTCTCACTGGTATTGGCCGTTAACACATATAGTTATATAAAATCCAGTGTCACTGGTATAAGCCGCTATCATACAAAGACATACAACACCAAGTTTCACTGGTATTTGCCGTTGTTACACAAAAATACACAACACCCAGTCTCAATGGTATACGCCGCTACCACACAAAGACATACAACACCTAGTCTAACTGGTATATGCTGTTTCCACACAAAGATATACAACACCCAGTCTCACTGGTATAGGCCGCTACCACACAAAGATATAAAACACCCAGTCTCACTGGTATAGGCCGCTACCACACAAAGATATAAAACACCCAGTGTCACTGGTATAGGCCGCTACCACACATAGATTTACAACACCTAGTCTAACTGGTTAATGCTGTTTCCAGACAAAGTTATACAACACCCAGTCTCACTGGTATAGGCCGCTACCACACAAAGATATACAACACCCAGTGTCACTGCTATAGGCCGCTACCACACAAAGATATACAACACCTAGTCCCATTGGTATAGGCCGCTACCACAGAAAGATATACAACACCCGGTGTCACTGGTACATGCCGCTATCATACAAAGATATACAACACCCAATGTCACTGGTATAGGCCGCTACCACACATAGATTTACAACACCTTGTCAAACTGGTATATGCTGTTTCCAGACAAAGTTAAACAACACCCAGTCTCACTGGTATAAGCCGTAATTACACAAAAATACACAACACCCAGTTTCAATGGTATAAGCCGCTATCACACAAAGAAATTCAGCAACCAGTGTCACTGGTATAGGCCGCTACCACACATAGATTTAAAACACCCAGTCTCAATGGTATAAGCCGTTGTTACACAAAGATATACAGCAACCAGTGTCACTGGTATAGGCCGCTACCACACAAAGATATACAACACCCAGTCTCACTGTTATAGGCCGCTACCACACAAAGATATACAACACCTAGTCTCACTGGTATAGGCCGCTACCACACAAAGATATACAACACCCAGTGTCACTGGTATAGGCCGCTACCACACAAAGATATACAACACCCAGTGTCACTGGTATAAGCCGCTACCACACAAAGATATACCACATCCAGTGTCACTGGTATAAGCCGCTACCACACAAAGATATACCACATCCAACGTAATTGGTATAAGCCGCTAACACATATAGATATATAACACCCAGTCTCAATGGTATAGGCCTCTATCACACAAAGATATACAACACCCAGTGCCACTGGTATAAGCCGCTACCACACAAAGATAAACAACACCTAGTTGCCCTGGTATTGGTCGCTAACACACATATATATGCAACACCAATCTCCTTGCTATAGGCCGCTACCACACAAAAATTTACAACATTTAGTATTAAATGGTATACGCCGCTACCACACAAAGATATAAAACACCAAGTCTAATTGTTTTAGGCTGCTTCCACACAAAAATATTTAAATCCAAGTCCCATTGGTATAAGCCGCTTCCACACAAAGATATACAACACCCAGTGTCACTGGTATCGGCCAATACCATACATAGATATACAAGACCCAGTTTCCTTGGTATAGGTCGCTATCACACAAAGATATAAAGCAACCAGTGTCACTGGTATAAGCCGCTACCACACAAAGATATACCACATCCAATGTAACTGGTATGAGCCGCTACCACACATAAATATATAAAACCCAGTCCCATTGATATAAGCCGCTAACATATAGAGATATACAACACCCAGTCTCAATGGTATAGGCCTCTATCACACAAAGATATACCACATCCAGTGTCACTGGTATAAGCCGCTACCACACAAAGATATACACCATCCAGTGTCACTGGTATAGGCCAATACCATACATAGATATACAACACCCAGTTCCTTTGGTATAGGCCGCTACCACACAAAGATATACAACACCCAGTGTCACTGGTATAGGCCGCTACCACACACAGATTTACAACACCTAGTCTAACTGGTATATGCTGTTTCCACACAAAGTTATACAACACCCAGTCTCACTGGTATAGGCCGCTACCACACAAAGATATACAACACCCAGTGTCACTGGTATAGGCCGCTACCACAAAAAGATATACAACACCCAATGTCACTGGTATAGGCCGCTATCACACAAAGATATACAACACCCAGTGTCACTGTTATAGGCCGCTACCACACAAAGATATACAACATCCAGTGTCACTGGTATATGCCGCTAGCACACAAAAATATATAACACCCACCCAGTGTCACTGGTATTGGCCGCTACCACACATAGATTTAAAACACCCAGTCTCACTGGTATAAGCCGTTATTACACAAAAATACACAACAACCAGTCTCAATGGTATAAGCCGCTATCACACAAAGATATACAGCAACCAGTGCCACTGATATAAATCGCTACCACACAAAGATACACAACATCTAGTGTAATTGGTATAAGCCGCTACCATCAAAGATATACAATATAGATACATACACAGATATACAACATCTAGTCTTATAAGGCTGGTATAGGCTGCTAACACACAAAGAAATTCAACACGTAGTTTCAACTGGTATAGGCCACACAAGTAAAGGTAATTTACATTCATGACCTAGATACCTAACTGTTGTAGTGTTCATATAAAATACTATTATTAAAGCTGATAATAGAGCATAATCTTCAATCGCATGATATATAGCATAATATCAGCATCAATATAACGCAAAGGATATTAATTACATGTATACACGTCGTAATCACATTAATGAATCGATAATCATTTTATAACTTTAATTCCAACTGTATTATTTTTTTTAAAAATACATTTCCTTCTACTTGAAAATTCTAAATTTATTACCAGTATTGTGAAATGAAAACTTACAAGAAGCATACAGAATGCAGAGACGAGTTATTTCCCTTCGTCAATGTGTGTATTGCATAAGCCGGAAGTAGAGAACTTTAAAGCTGCATTAAGTTTTCCAAAGAAAAAAATTAAAACAGTGCTAGTCTAATAAATGATGCTCCTGATGAACAATGTTATATTTGGTTTAACGATAAAAGCTCGAATAAATACAGAAATTACAGTATTTACCCAGCGAGATGCAGCATTTAAGATCTAATATTAGAACATGAACCTTACGTCATCAAAACCCGGGTCATTTAAACACAACTTTCAAAATGTTGAAATACGATAAATTAAACACAGATCTTTGTTGAATTTGTCATTTGTGACTTAGTAAGGGATAAATAACACCATTTCAAATACATCTGGATATTAATGAAGGATAATTAATGAAATCTGTCATGTTTCGCTTTCGATTCTAGGCTTTTCCGTACATCCGTGCGCATGCTCCAAGCTCATAATTACCATCGTAGAACACTGACCAACCGGTCAGAGGATTCCGTTTATTTACAGCTAAAAGAAATGAAATTTTAGAAAATGAATGTCACGGATCGTGGTTAGAAGATATCTACTTTTAAAAAAATATATTTTTAGAAAATCAAAAAAAATTCAGAAAATTGTTAAACTTAATGCAGCTTTAAATGAAATTAAAGCTAATATATGGTTAAATGCTAATGTTTTTTGTTGAAAATAAAATATAATTTATCTTTTTTGATTTTTTGTTTAAGATAATCAATAATAATAGAGAACCGTCATAAATATAATCATGTATATATATTAAGCATTTAACCATCCATTAGCTTTATTTGCCGATAAAGTTCTATCTAGTACAGATTAAACTATTTCATTTCATTCAATAATAATAATAATAATAATAATAATAATAATAAAAAAAAAAAAAATATTTCTTTCTCACAATCTGATATGCATTTTTTTATATTATAACATTAAATTAATCCAAATTGTTGAAAACATGTCACTTTAATCCATTGCGAAAATTTATGAAAAACTGTATCTCTTTAAATGTCACAATGTAAATTCATGTTACTTATCGGAAAATAATTAAAATCCGTTTAAATGTCGCATTATGAACACTTATCACTAACACATGCTAAAAAAGTCGTTTATTTTTAACTGTTTCACAAATTTTCGGTTGCATAAAAATGTTTCTAGATCCGACAAACTGTCATATATTTTTTCACTCACTGGATATCCACATAAAGTCTCAATTTGACAAGTGATTCATAGGCACTTTTCCTATTTATCGACGGAATAATTAAACAGATCAATGAGTAATGAATAAACAAAAGTATGTACAGTATCAAAGATTTTACATGCATTAAAATAACTTTTCACACACTACACTAAACCCTCGGCGTGCCTCTCGTTAAGATCGGTGAGTTTTGAATAAACACGTGTAGGTATACAATGTAGCATCGAAGATGAAACATTCGGTATAGGTGATCAACACTTATTATCCTATCATGACATCCACACTTACTGTGTAGTCGGTAACATGTTTTGAAGTGGTTTGTTTTTAATCTGTTGTCGACGATAAGTCTTAATTAGGATCAATTTTACCGACTTCGTTATACACCTTTTATTTACCGTTATATTTTTTCATGGGGCGTGAAATTTTCTACGTTATAGGCATTTTTTCGTTATAGGCCAATTCGTAACACCCGTCTTCGTTATAGGTGAACTCCAATGTACATAAAAAACTAAAGGCTGAAACTAAACATTTTAATTTACAAATTACATAAAATATAAATACTCAATTTCTTACAGTTCAGATACACATGATCCGCGTAATTATTAAAAATATCTATGAATATCAACAAAGAAAAACACTGAATTGTCGCTAATTATAAGGCATCTTACCGTTAATAATTCTCGGAACAGCACAATTTGTAGTAGCAGCTAAAACATCAGCAGAATATCGTGACTTAATTTAGCCCTTTCACCTAAAATTAAAAAATTATTTTTTTTCAGATAAATTAAATTTTTTCATATTTATATGTGCTTGAAATACACCTAAAGTGATTTAGATTTTTGAAAATAAATTATATGAATATAAACAAGATTTTGGGCCTGTATCGCTCAACTGGCACTTTATTTGCATGTGAATTTCAGACAGCCATGCCGCTAGCTATTGCCAGTTGAGCTAAAATGTTTCAGAAAAAATGATATGTATGTGAAATGGCTATACATCTACTGTCTATATACAAAATTTGAACCAAATTGTATGATATATAAATATGTATCGGCCATTCATTACTTTTTGCTATTTATAATAACGGCGGCCATTTTGGATGCCACTGTTTGTGCAGACTTTAATCTGCATCACCTAGGGACCTTACACCCCAAATTAGGTTCAAATAGGTCAAGTAGTTTCTGAGGAGAAGATTTTCAAAGAATTGGCTAAATATAGCACCTTATTTGAATATTGTGCTAATAGCGACCTAATAAAAATTGTTTCTTAAAAACCTGTTACAAATGTTAAATGTCTATGCATCTACTTTCTATATACCAAATTTGAACTAAATCAGTTGATAAATAAACGTGTATCAGCCATCTATCACTTTTTCGTATTTATAGTAACGGCGGTCATCTTGGATGCCACAGGAAGTTAATTTGTGCAAAATATAATCTGCATCACCTAGGGACCTTACACACCAAATTAGGTTCAAATAGGTCCAGTAGTTTCTGAGGAGAAGATTTTCAAAGAATTGGCTAAATATAGCACCTTATTTGAATATTGTGCTAATAGCGACCCAATAAAAATTGTTTCTGAAAAAACCGTTATATATGTTAAATGGCTATGCATCTACTTCTATATACCGAATTTGAACTAATCGGTTGATAAATAAAAGTGTATCAGCCATCTATCACTTTTTGCTATTTATAGAAACGGCGGCCATCTTAGGATGCCACAGGAAGTTGATTTGTGCAAACTTTACAAATTGATATGGCGTTAGAACGTTAAGTCATTTAATTTTATCGTATTTACTCCATTTGAAAACAAGTTACAACGTTGACACCTTTAATCTTACCTCCCTGCTAATCATAATTAAAAAGTGACGATGTTTTTATTTGACTGAAAACGCGTGAAAATTTTTACAGTAGTCGATTAACAGAATTAATATACACGGATATGGTTAGATTACATGGATATCTTTAAGAACAAGTTATAAACTCACTGTAGGATATTTGTATACATAAAACTCAATACTTTGGAGTCAGGCTCTTGCGTGTGACACTGAAATACGACAGGAATCTATTTAAAGATGCCTAATAAAACATAAGACCTATTTGTACACTCATGTCGAAAACCGGAAGTCAACAGATCGTTGTTTAATTTGATTTCATGCTTAACTTCCTAACTGTTTTTTTAAGAAACATATTATTTAAGCCTCATATTTATAATATTTTTGTTTTATATATTCGTATATTTTTGTCATATTTACAAACGTAAAGGTGATATTAGTGATATCTGAAGTACTTTCGATTTGTCTTCGATTGACCTTTTTACCCCGATCCTTCAATAAGGAAGAGCTCATTTGCATACAAGAGTAAATCCGAATATTTCCCTGGGATTACCAATAGTAAAGAAGACCCGGTGATTTTTAAAAATCGTCCTTTCCTTCAGGGGATTCAGTAATTAAAACAAACACTTATTTCACCTCTTGGAGGCATGCATACGATGTATTAGGCAAGAATACATATAACAGAGATCTGTCAACAGGCGATCGGGGGGGGGGGGGTTCTGACGTCATCAAAATAAAGTCCGTCTTTTGATACAGGAAAATGCCGCGTTTTCTTTCGATTCTCCAATTCATTTCTGACTAAATCAATTTCAATCAATGGACAGTCACGATTTATCATGAAAATTTCATCACCGAATCAAATGCAAAAGCCGCCTAAATTTGGGTTATCTGTCCTTATTCGACTTCAATCAACGGACCATTGAGAGCTGAACTTTGTAACGGACTCAAAACGGGTTAAGAGTCAAGAGTTCACGCGTGTGATAGCTATATTCGAGAAAGCTTTGCTTTCGCGAATTCGTAGAATTTTTCTCATATTTTAAAATGATAAGCTTTGTCGACTTTTGAATATTTGTCAATATTGATTTACACTCGGCATTTCTATAAAAAGTACATTTGAAAATGTAACGAATTATATCACTTCTTTCTGTTGAAACGAAAATGTTGACCTTGAACTTAAATAGGAATAAGGTCATGGCCAAATTAAACCTTTGTCCTTTTCTATTGTTTTAGCTACCTGATCAAATTTCAAAGTAGCTAAAAAATTTTATGTTAAATGCAGCCTTTTTATTACATGAACTCAGGGACATTGTTTTTTTTATTAAGTAAGCCAAAAATTGCCTTATTTTGTTATATTCTTATGGATTTTTAAAATTTTATAAAGTGACCTTCAAAATGTTGTTGAGTTTAAAGGTCAAGGGAACAACTAAGTTTTTTTTCTGCATTCACTTTTGCTGCTATTTTGGAAATCATTATTTTTTGTATTTTTTTGAATAGTTGTTTTCTTATTGAAGCCAAGATCAAAGGTCAGGTCTAAGGTTATGACTGTATTTATGAAATAAGCTTTAAATTGCTTTACCGTGATTAAACGTAAAAAAACTTCCGTTTTTTTCGGGGTTTTTCGGTTTTTATAATTTGAAGACATAGGAAACGAAGTTAAGGTCAAGCTTCAATTGAAGATTTATTGCTACATAATTTCGATATTTTATAAATTTGTTGTATGCATTTTAAATAATTAAGGAACTCAAGCCATTTATATAGGTATTATTGATCAGATAAGTATATCAGGCTAATTTGCAGTCTTCGCTATTCATATTTAAACCTTTTTTTTTCTTTTTCTTATATTTGTTAACGCACATTAAGATCGAGTCAAATATGACCATGTGAGAAAGATTTCACTGTGAAACATTGTATAAATAACAGAGTTGCGTTTGCATTTAGTCATTTTCTTTTGCTGTTTTTGCGCCCCCCCCCCCCCCATTTTATGCCTCGTTATCAATGTTGTTCCGATGTGTATAATTTGCGTTTTTATATTTTATATTACAGGTTATAAGATTACACCTTTTAACATCCAGAGGTAAAATGTCTTGTGAAGAGCATACTGTTCAGAATTTGATACCTTTTTGTGGGGACTGTGATACACTGGTTTGTTGCGAGTGTATGACAGACACACGTCAAAGGCATACGTTTCAGAAACTTGCCAAAGCTGCGGATGAGAAACGCGAAAAAATACTGAACACGTTTATATCTGAAAAAGAAAACATTATCGAATTTACGTAAACACTATGAAGAGCTAGACTTATCAAAGAAAGATGGTTCAAATTTTGAAGAAAACATCACAGAAGCCATTCGTGATAGAGCTGAAGAAATAAAGGCTCATGTTGATAAAACAAGGGATAATTAGATATCTAAGGTCCACGAATTGTTTCATTCACAAAAAAATCGCTAGAGCTAAAAGTTACAAGAATTAACGAAACTTATGGAAAAACTAATAAACTCACTGATGATACTAAGTTTTTACAGAGTAAATCGGATATTGAAATCATTCAACTCCATGCATGCATAAACAAACGGCCAGAAGAGGTAAGAAATTCAGGAAACCTCGATAAAATTGAGGGTAAATTTATCAGCTGTTGCCATTTCGAAGAAAATTTAGAGAAAATGTTTGGATCATGTGAAATTGAAATTGAAACAGTATCAGATGAATTCGATTTACCCAGTTTGGTCGGCAAAAATCCCGGGAAACTTGAGCTTGTAGACTTAGGTTTAAATGGAAAACTAAAATCTATAATTACATATGACAGGTGACGACTCGGGCTGGCTTTTTTTGTGTTTCAGTTTATCTTTATTTTGGAAACTCTGTGTCGAAAAAAGAATACAAAGAAAAGGCAAAAGACGTGGTGTCTTTCGTCGTTTCAAAGAAAGGTGAAATCTACTTTGCGACAAGTTCCTCAATTATTTAAAAAAAAAAAAAAAAAAAAAAAAAAAAAAACAAAAAAAAAAAAAAAAAAAAACAAAAAAAACAAAAAACAAAACAGATGGTCAAATTACAAAATGGTGTGAGATTTCCCCTTATTTGCCAAGACAGGTTTATATGAGAAAAACTGAGGAAATAATTGTATTATTGGAATAAAACAGTGATAGTTTTCTGCATTTGTGGCGATTTGATAGCATAGGTAGAAAGTTAGAAATTGTTCGAAAATATGCAGGGACAGTAATGAAATTGGAAGAAAACGATTTGGGAGATTTTTGCGTGAGGCGTGGACACGGGAGTGTTGAATTGTATGCTGAAGTCCTTCCTTATTCACAAATATCGTTTTCAGAGGTGTATTAGGTACAGTCCCAAGTGAAAATCACTTCATAATAGATTTTTGTTATGTCAGTAAAAATAGGATCGTTGCTCTTGACTCAAAAAACGACGTAGTTTATCTTTTAGATAGGAAATACGCCTTTCTCAATTTTTTAACTTCTATTGATGAGATCAAGTCGGAACTCATTCTATGATCTTTTTTAATTTGTTATTTTTCATAGACCATATACTTTCTAGAAAAGTGAAAGTAATATTTTGTTACATTTAACTAAATCTCTTTTTTAAATTAAAGATTAAGTAAAGCAAATTTGAATTCAAGTTGGTTGGTTGTAATGTTAAGACTGATGAGTATTTTAGCTATTCAGGACAAGAGTATAAGTTTACTCATATCTGAGGATTATTTCAAAACAAGTCCGTGTATGTGCGAGATGTGCATGTACACGTGTATGATGGTCAGCCTTGTACAAGCACCATCGTGGGCTGAATTTACCAAGTCAGTGTGCAGCACAATTATACATCCAGAGACATAACCTTGACATTAGGTGAACCAGTCGATATTTTGCCCTCTTAATGCCTAACACCAAGCGATGAAGAAGTATCTCAAATTTTAAGTCTTATGTATGATCCGGTCAGCGTTTGAACTCACGACCTCCCGATCTTGAGACGGACGGTCCATCACCGAGGCGGTCAGATTTTCATTTAAGGATATATAGACGCATTTCGAGCATCATACATTTTTGTCGTCAAAAGTCTGTCCAATTTGGATCCTATTTATTTGTGCAAATCAAAAAAAAAAAAAAAAAAAAAAAAAAAACCAATTAAAACCAAATAACTAGGACATGATTTTGTTAGGTCTCTGAGCAGGTAAAACAGACCTACTATCGTTCCATAATTTTTTTCATATACATACTTAGAGAATAAAACTCCATATTTAAACAAAATCATTCAAAAACATCAAAATATAAAATTAATTGACCAAATTGGGAAAAAATAATCAGGTTTATTGAAAAAAGTCACTTTAATTCTGTACGTATAACAATTTTTGAATGTTTTCAACGAAAAAAAAAAAAAAAAAAAAAAAAAAAAAAAAAAAAAAAAAAAAAAAAAAACCAAATTAATTATGTCTAAAATATCCCTAATGCACCTTCCTAGTTTACCATACAGGAAAATATGTTGTCATGATTTGAATATTCATGATGGTCACCCCTTGAATATTAACTTATGTGTCTTTACTACATCTTTTTATTTTAAAAAATCAAAACTTTTTAGCTACACCTATTGTATTTTTTTTTTTTTACTTTACTTCATTTTAATATTTCTTTTTAATTCAACACCATGTAGTAAGGAAATGTGATTTGCATATTAATTAATTTGAACTATGTTAACCTTTAAATACCCTATGTTATATTGGGTGAGGCCAAATTGTATCATAAAAGTGATTAAATTTCAGCTTCTATGCAAAATCTGTCCTATGTACAGAAAATTTTGGAGAAGAATTTTTCATTTAAAATAGAATTTGCAATTGGTTAGGTCAATGTTTTAATTCAACCTTACTTTTATTTTTATGAGGAAAGATTTGAATAAAAGAAATATTTAGAAATAATCATGTGATAAAACAATTTTAGACCAATAGCAGACCGGATTAGATGTCCAGCATACCAGACACTTTAAATTGACTAGTGATTAGTGAAAGCTCAGATGAGCTATTCGATCCATCTTCGTCCGTCGTACGTCGAGTATAAACTTTTAACATTTAAATCTTCTCCAAAACCACTGGGCCAAATTTAATTGAACTTGTATACCAACATACCTGTGTAAAGGCGTTTCAGATTTGCACAAATGAAGGAGTTGTGTTCCATTGGAGCTCCATAAAGGGGGAATAAGTGATTTTTTTTTTAAAATCTTCTCTGAAAGAACAAGAGATATACCCTAGTTATTTTATGTATAAAATTCCCACGCCATCTAGTTTCAGATTTGCACAAATGGCAGATATGGGGCTCAAAATGGGGAAATGACAAGGTAGTTAGTGGAGATATTGCTACAAATGGTATATTTGTCAATATAATTATTTTTAAAGCTTAACTTTTTGTATAGGCATTTATATTGGAATGTAGATATTGATACAATGATCATTTTGATATATGGTTCAGGTCATAGCTGCATAAGAAGATTTAAATTGTTAAAGACTGAAGGACTATGAACATTTTATATAGGCATGTTTATTAAATTGTAGGTATTGATATGGAGATCATTTTGATATATGTTTCAAGGACATAGGTTAAAAGGTCAAGGTCATACCTGCGTACTTTACCTATTTCGGAAAACTAACTTTTTTATAGGTATTACATTAGAATATTATAGATATTGATATGATAGTCATTTTTGATTTACGATTCAAGGTCATAGGTTCAAAGCTCAATGGCATAGCTACATAAGTATATTAATATGGTAAATGATTTGGAAATTATTGATTGTGCTATACTAACTTCATGTATATCAGCTACATAAAAATGAATTTGTCTAGATATTTCTGTTTATGTATTGCGGCAGTTCTAAACTTAAAAAAATTGAAAGGTTTCTGTACTCGATATATTTTCTATTGCACTTTTCAAACAATTTTGGACACATCTTCAGGTAAGCATTAAGACCCATGGACCCCTTGTTTTACTCATGTCGAGACGGCTAGTTCTGGATAGAGGAGAAAACCCATCTTTGGACAGCAAACTGACAAACTTTCCCACACAAGGATCTGAATTCCGTAAGCGCAATGAAATTAGAGATTGTAAGATTTTTCTTATTCTTATTTAAGTATATATAATATAGATCCGTTATACGTTTTCTAAATATTGAAATATTACTTAAAACAGAAATAGCTTGTCACCTGGTGGTTTGTCATATGAATTTGGGAACTGGTGAAAGATACTTAATTTTTTTTTTACTACAAAGTGACAAATGAAAAAAATTTAATTTCTTTATTGAAGCAAATAAAACATTAACAACTGAATTAAACACAAATAATGCATTGTTACTTGCAAAATAAATAAACAAATAAAATAAAATAAAATGTGACCGATAAAAACTGTGTGCGTGTGTGTGTGATATTCAAAGCAATGTATCACTTAATAACAGCATAAATAATCTATATATAGTATAGTTAAACTAGCTTATACATTAACACACACTTTTAGATTCTTACTCATAATGCTAAAACAGAAACAAGAGATGTTTGTGAAACACTTATGCCCCCCTTTGGACAGACATTAAAAGGTTCACAAGCATTTATTAATGGGCAGTGTACATGGAAATGAAATTGACCTTTTGAACTTAAAATCAATAGGGGTCATCTACCAATACTATCTGAGATGCATGAAATGTGTCTAAGCTAACAAAAATTTTGAATTATAGGTTGCATGATTAATTAGATCAGCACCGTTTTAATTTTTATTGATTGGAAAACAATGCTATAAAACAAAAAATTGAAACTTGCATTAAATAAGAGACCCATGGGCCTTAACGCTCACCTGAGTAAAAGTCCAAAATTGTTTGCAAAGTGCAATAGACAATATATTAAGTACAGAAACTTTCCAAGTTTTCTCAAGTTAAAAACTGTCACAATACATAATTAGAAACATCTAGTCACGTTTCCCTTTAAAGTAGCTAATATACATGTAGTATCTGTACAACAATAATTTCCAAATCACTCACCCTTTCAGCTATGTCCTTGAACTTTGAAACTGTGACCTTGAACCATATATCAAACTGATTGTCATATCAACACCTACAATATTCTTATACACATGCCTATACAAAACATTTATAGTTTTTAAGATAATTAGCAATTCAGTTATCTTATGCAGCTATGAACTTAGCATTTCAATACACGTCCTTGAACCATGTATCAAAATAATTGTCATATCAACACCCACATTATTCTTATACACAAAGTTTACAAATTTTTTGTAGATAATTAGCAATTAAGTTCTCTTATGCAGTCATGACTTGACCTTTAACCCCATTACCTTGGACCTTATATCAAAATAATCACCATGTCAATACCTACAATATTCTAATATACATGCCTATAAAAAAAGTAAATAGATTTCAAGATAATTAACAATTTCAGTCTTCTAGGGATGCTACGACCTTGACCTTAAAATTTATGACCTTGAACTATATATCAAAATGATCGTCATGTCAATACCTACAATATTCAATATACATACCTACACAAAAAGTTTATAGTTTAAGATATATAGAAAAATATTTTATTTTTAGTAATTTCCCACCTAAGTACCTTGCCATTTCCCCATTTTGAGACCCATGGCTATCATTTGTGCAAATCTGAAACTACATGACCTAAGAATGTTATAAATGAAATAACTAAGGTATACCTCTTGTACATTCAGAGGAAAAGATTTTTAAAGTTTCACCCTTTCCCCCTTATGGGGCCTCAAGGGGACATAACTCCTTTTTGTACAAATCTGAAAGGCCTTCACCTAGGCATGATGGTAGCCAAGTTTCATCCAATTTGGCCCAATGATTTTGGAGGAGAAGATTAAAAATGTTAAAAGTTTAGGCATAATGGAAGGAGATAGATAGCTTACCTGAGCTGAAAGCTCAAAATAATTAAAAACTTAAAAATAATTCGAATAGCTGGGAGAAAAAAGTACAAAATTGGCAATGAACTTGACGTTTGAACTTCACTTATTTGGTGAGCAAATACAAAAAATCAAAATATAAAACTTTTTGATTATCTTTGATAGTATGGTATAGATAAAACAGTTAAAGCATATTTTGCACATGAGACCATGATCATGACCAATGACTGAATTCTTCAGAAAACAATACTGAAAAATTTGCACTAAAATAGTTGAAAAATAAAATAATAGGCAAGAGAACAAAAAAATTATGTCATGACCTTGACATTTTTTAAGATTATTTCAGGAAAACCCTATGTCAATAATTTTTAAAATAGTCAAAATTTAGAATTTCTTAATAACAAATTAAACATACAATAGGCTATGACCTTAAAAAATCAAAATATTACAACACATTTGGCCTTTCATTTTTAATTTCACAGAATATTTTTTTATCCACCCTGACTTTTTGATTTCCTTTTGGTCACTATTTCAGCATCAACAACCTTGATATGGTTGTAACTGTTTCATTAAACTCTGTGTGAAGTCAAATTACATTATAATGACATATACATGTATACATATTCTAATTTGATCGGGTGAGCTAAAGCACATCTAAATATCAATAAGAAGCCCATGGGCCTTTATGCTTACCTGAGGATACGTCCAAAATCTATTGAAAAGAACATAATTACAAAACCTTTACAGAATTTCTCAAGTTTGGAAATGCCACAGTAATTAATCAGAAATATCTAGTCACATTTCATTTATAAATTGCTAATGTGTATGTATTAACTATAGGACAATGAATAATTTCCAAATCATTAACTTGGGGGCCTTGGTGGCTGAGTGGTCTAAAGCACACACTTATGGATCACAGTGCCTCTCACCCCCTGGGTTTGAATCCCACTCGGATCCTTGAGTGAGAAAGTTTGTCAGTTTGCTTGCCGAAGGTTAATTGTTTTTGCTGGGCACTACGGTTTCCTCCACCATCCTAGAACTGACCGTCTTGAAATAAGTGAAAGAATCTTGACTGGGGAGAAAACACCATTACTCCACTCCCTCCACTCCGAATCATTAACCATTTCAGTATACTTATAGAGCTATGACCCTGACCTTTTAATGTATGACCTTGAACCATATATCAAAATGGTCATTATACTTATACCTGCAAGTTTAGCAATATCCCCACTAAGTGACTTGCCATTTCCCCATTTTGAGCCCCATGGCTACCATTTGTGCAAATCTAAAACTAGGTGACCTAAGAATGTTATAAATAAAATAACTAAGGTATATCTCTTTTACATTTAGAGGAGAAGATTTTTAAAGTTTTTTACTATTTCCCCCTTTATGGGGCCCCAAGGGGACACAACTCCTTTATTTTTGCAAATCTGAAAGGGCTTCATCAAGGCATGATGGTTATCCAGTTCCATTAAATTTGGCCCTTGGTTTCAGAGGAGAAGATTAAAATGTGAAAAGTTTATGCAAGACGCACGAAGATGGATAGCAACAGCTCAGGTGAGCTAAAAATTATAGTTTTCAAGCTAATGCACAATTTTAGTATTTATAAGCAAAAAATAACATTTCAGAGACAACAACTCCTACATGGATTATCATACAGTTACGAAACTTGGTACTTTGTTAAATTTTGTCATGTGGAACATTTTAACATGGTTTGATTTCACTATGTCTCTTAATATTTGCAAGAAAATTGCCTAAAACTGCACAAATCACAAAAAAGGTCATGACCTTGATTTGTGACCTTTACAAGTTATAACAATTTAAAGCCATTTTACAAATTTTTTAAAATTAAACATAAAAACGTGTAACCCATTTTTGGACCTAATTTCACCAAATGAACAAACTATAGGCATAAGACCCTAGAAAAGCCAAATATCACATTAGATTTTTTCTCCCATCATTGGTTTTGGAGAAGAAGATTTTTTAAGATTTTCGCACCCCTAGGTCACCTGGACCTAGTTTTGGTAGTGATGGTAATAACAAGAACAAATCTGAATTGCACCCACCCAGTCTTACTTCTGACCAAGTCTCATTGAAATCTGTCCATACTTTCAGAGGAGAAGTCGAAAATGTGTGTTAACGATGCAAACATGCACGCATGCATGCATGCACACACACGTACGCAGGCACACACATACACATACGCCTAGCCATAAGCTCTGATGAACTTTGGTCAGGTGAGCTATAAACGTTTGAACAAAGTAATAACTAAAATGTATACATGTGTTTGTGGCATTTAACCTTAGATACATAACAACATATATGATTTCCTTGTTATAACATCCTAACTAGGTAAAACACAATCACCTTTTTAATGAACACATAAATATACTTTTTTACCATATACAATCTATCACTTATCATAATGCAATATTAAATGTAACAATAACAAAAATAAAATTTGATCACATAATGTATACCAATGACCAAAATAACAGAACATTCTGGACAAATACATAGTAAAACATAGTTATCTCCCTAGAGCTTACTACTTTCTATACACCTGTAACCTCATCTCTTAGTATTATATAAGACAAAATTACTTCTAACATACATAATACCAACATTACTAAAAATAACACAACACCATCATTCTGGAATTAATGTAATCACATCATAAAAACCAGTTCTCTGTTTCTGTTTGAACTATTAGCAACTTTTGACTTATATCCAGCTTTCAAAATAAGAATGAATTTTTTTATGTTTTAGTGGGACTTTTATACATAAACATATTATGAATAACTAACTGATCATGAGCTGTACTTTTAATCAACCAGTCACTTCTGATTTTATATTTTAACATTTAATCAGTGGAAATACTAGTAATATATACATACTTGAAAAGTACACTTAACTTGAAAAAATTTAAGTTGCCTTTTTTTTTTTTTTTTTTTTTTAAGCTGGTTTTACTGCATATATATAATACATGTATGCTTAAATTTTGTGAAATCAGAAAGTCATAACATGAATTTTCTTTCTTCAAAAAGTAATTATTTTTATGTGATATTTACCAAAAATTTAGCAAAACTTGACAATCTGCCATTTTGTCAGAATTATTTTATCTCTGATGAAACCTCATACCCCTGGAGGGATAAGTCAAGGTTTATCGTATTTAAGAAAAAAATTCCAAACAGACTCAGTTTGTTGGGAAACATTTAGCAAGAATTTTTAGAAAAAAAAAAACAACTTTATTTTTGTATGATTTTTTAGTCATAGTTTCTTCAAATTCAAACATACTTTCTAAAACTTTAATTGTACTTTTTTTTCTTGTCTCCAGTGAGGGACAATGGCAGTATGTCAACAATTCCCAAACAATAAAAGAATAATTTAAAAGATCTACTTATGTTAAATATAAACAAAATACTATACAACATTCATTATTATTTGTGCATTATAATCTGCAAGTAAAGAGTATAAGTTTAAGAAAACAAATGAAAGCCCACTTGGGGTATAAAACAAAAAGCTAAAGTATATAAACATATATAAAAAAAAAAAGATAATTCTGGTAAACAATAACATAATATTTAATAGCACTTTATAGCAAAACAGATAAGTAAACAGAGAAAGCAGTGACTTTGATTGTTGGGCCATTAACCTTTGATAACCGTGAACAGTTATGGGTAGTTGTGCCTATGACACTGACATAGGTCCTCATTGACCTATCATATCTGTTTTTGATTTGCTAACCAAACTAGTGCCCAACCCCTTGCAGTAAATACAGAACACATTTGAGTTACAATAGATGAATTGTTAATGACACAGGATTGACATTATTTTGCTGCTTTAGTAGAAAAGAAAACTTTTTTTTCACTCAGTTTTTTTTTAAAGCACTGATATTATACAAAACCAATATCAATATCTACAAGTCATAGTTAATGGAAATGTTTTCAAGAAAGTTTTCATAATTAGGGGTTTCAGAAAATTTAGAAAATTACACTAAATCTAAAGTTGGGACTTTAAATAGTCAAAATGTTAATTGCATGTTCCATGTGCCAATTTAAATTATATGTACTGTGCTAATTTTTTATAACAAAAGGCTTATGAGCTTTAATTCTCAAATTAAGACATGTCCCTTATCCTATACAAAAGGACAATGGAAAACTATATTAATTAAAAAAAAAACTGTTAAAATTTCCCCAAGTTTGGACCCAACTGCCACAATAATTTTAATTTAAATATTACAAGTCCTTAGAACATTAAAACATCTTTGATATTAAAGGTCTAACTACAGTATATTTCAAGAGCTTAAAGGTAACAAAAGGACGATGGAAAAAAACATGTACCATAAACTTAATTTTGATCTTAATTCCATTGTGAAGTTCAGTTTAAGGAAAATGAATATCCAAATATCAAAACTTTTACATGTACTTAAATTGTAGCAATAACCATAAAAGCTTATTTCATTTATAAGGTAATGACCCTGAATTTTATACATGTATTACCATCTGCATTGAAATACCAATATGGTAGGAAAAGTTCAAATGTGAAAGGGATAGTCATTACCTAACCTTATTTTGATGGCCATTTTGTAAAACTGTCAGTATTGAAAACCAATGTCAAAATCTTTAAATTACAGTAGTAAAAATATTGCTCTTTAAAGGATATTTTTTAAATGAAGTCATAACCTTGACCTTTAAACCCTTGACTTTTATCTAAACAATAAAATGATAATTATATTAATACCTTCAATAATTTTACATACAAGGCATTATAAAATTATATTTTTTGAAATATTAACCAATTCAGTATTTTCAAGCAGTTGATCTTTGAATCCATGAATTTTAACTTAAGATTACAATGATCATTATATTGGTACCTAATAAATTCTTATATAAATGCCTATACTAATGGTTAAAGTTTACAGGTTATTAACCATTTCAGTATTCTTATGCTTCCCTGACCTTGAAATTTTAATTCATGACCTTGAACTATACACTAAAATTATCAATATATCAATATCTACAATATTTTCGTATACATGTCTTTACAAAAAGTTTCCATACATATTGACAAATATACTATATATTATCAGCAATTTTTTTCCAAAGTACCTTGCCATTAACCCCATTATAAGATTTACAGCTACAATTTGTGCAAATTGGAAACTAGGAGTCCTAAGAATGTTGAAATGAAATAATCTGAGGTATATCTCTTGCATGTTCATAGAAGATTAATTTAACATTTTCACCATTTTCCTGATGGGACCCAAAGGGGGCAAAACTCCTTTATCTGTTTACATCTGAAGTACCCTTTAACCAGGTATGGTAATTTTATATGCCATCTGTCACTTCACAGCAATACATGTAGTTTTATTATATACCAAACTGAACTAAAATTAACATACATCCAAGAATCATTCCATTCTTAAGACTTGTTAAAGTTGCAGCATTGAATATTAGTAGCCATTTTAGTTATTTACATTACCAAAATACATAATTCATTGAATTACTTGCAAAGAATATTCTGATAATTGTGTGTGTATTGTACACTTATAAATACAACAACAAACAATGAATAACCTTCTGAACAGAGATTCAATAGTAAATACTTACCAGTATATATACACATACATGTACATGGATTTATATTTTCAGTGTGTGTGTGTGTGTGTGTGTGTGTGTGTGTGTGTGTTGAAACCTGGACATACAATAAGGAATCTATGTAAGTCTATAAACTGTAGAGTTTTCAGATCTTTAACATCTTAAAAACATGTCTAGTAATGTGATTTTATCTGTCTAAATTAGCACTTATTTTGCACATGAAAACATAACAATGTATGAATGATTTAGACCATTGACCTAATAAAATCTGCTTCATCAGTATTTTGTAACTGGAGAAGTTAAGTTTCAGATCATGAACAATTTAATGAATGCATCTGGTGATAATATCTTGGATAATGGTTCCTCTTCACTTATACATGGATGACCAATGGACTGAAAATATATTTATAAATAAGAAATATAAAAACTAGTCACAGAGAAATACATCTTACAAAACCAAGAACCAAATGATATAACTTAATGAGATTTAGAGTAAAAAGTCAAAATCATTTTTCAGTGACAATACAATTTTATACAATGCTTTAAATGATATTGGCAGCAGTTTTACAGGTCTGATCAATAATATTTCTCATTTCTTACACACAAATGCTTAACAGGAGATAAGTCAACACCAAATCTAATAAGCCTCCTTCTTCCAGCTTAAATGTGTAATCACTTTACCAACTGGGCTACTATCATGGTGGTTAGGTCTTTATTTAGGTCTCAACATACAGAGGAACCTGTCTTGACAGAACAATCTTAGACCACAGTTTTTGTTCACATTTCAGAGGTATTTAGTTAACATAGGTTAGTTTAATAAACAATATTGTGATATATCGGTAGAAGGTTGTTCATGAGTACACAAACAGGATTTCTGTTTACTTTTCATTTGTTCTACTATACACAGAAAAACTATTTTACTTACCTGCCAAAATAATGTGTCACAATGAGAACAAATAGCCAACATATCAGCAAAAACTTCTTTTTTACCAAATCTTCTGCAAATTAACATATATACGATATAAATAATTATAATATTCATCATCTGTTGAAGAAGGAAGAAAATTTCGTTTTAAAAACTTGTGTGTTTAAGTTTCAGTGTAGGGAATGTTAACAATGAAAATTGTTGATTTACTTGTATGTAGCATGAGCAAGTGTTTCTGTAATGGTTGTAACTTGTACTCTATTATTCTTTAAAATGAAAAACACTAATCATTTGCCTCTATTGTTTTGATAAAATATCATCAGAAAAAACAAATGTTTTTTCCATAAAAACATTTTATGGCATAATTATGTGCAACATGTATGATAATGAAACTTGTTTTTGACTTTATTGTAGGAATATTTATATCTATATTACACAGTCAAAAAAAATTCAGATAATATGTCCTTTATATAACAAAGAAATTAAAAATGGCAAGCTATCGTGACATTTTTCAATCATTGGTGAAAAGGGACTTTGTATTATACTAGATATGTTTCTTTGAAACAGATGTGTCGCCTGACACTGCATAAAAATCAATCAAAGGGAAATAATTCAAAAACGGAACAAGATAGAGTTGTGGTTCTTGTGCACTGGACTTCGAGTCATTGACAGAAACATGTACACCAAGTTTGGAGTCATTTGAACATACTACACTAAAGTTATGCTCCGGACAAGAAATGCTCTATAAAAATTAATCAAAGGGAAATAATTCAAAAACGGAAAAAGATAGAGTTGCGGTTCTTGTAAACTGCACTTTGAGTCATTGCCAGAAACATGCACACCAAGTTTGGATTCATTTGAACGTACAACACCAATGTTATGCTCCGGACAACGAAATCCGGACGCCTGCAGACGCCACCGCCAACGAAAGTAATCCATATATGTCGCCTAGTCAGGCGACACAATAAACTGATTTAAGATTTTGTGTACATTTTAAATATCATCTTATCATAAAATTATATAATTTTTTAAGAAATAAAAATCTCAAAATAGATTAAATGACCCATGAGTTTTTTTCCCCAACACATTACATAATAAATACTATAAACAAGAGGTCCATGGGCCTTATTGCTCATCTGTAGATATGCCCATTATCCTTTGCAAAGAAAGACATTAATTACAAGAGGCCCAATGGGCTTGATACGCTCACCTGATAAATTATGTCTAACTTAAGTGCCTCAATTTAAAATAAAAATGACTACTTGTATTTTGAAGATTGTGTACATAACAATTCATGAAAATTGAAAATTCTTTTTAAAAAAATCCAAAAACAGCAATAACATTAAGGTTCTCAAAACATTCTGTGGCAAATATTTATTGTTTGAACTAAAATAGTATTCATAATAATTGTCGAAAAAGGACAAATTAACCAAAAATTACAATTAAACTCTTACATTGATTATAATATACATGTAGTTAAAAACTTACTTGATTTTATCATGTTGATTATTTTTGCAATTTATCGTTATTATCTACCTAAAATAGTTTTTAAGGAAATGATAAAAAACAGCAAAATTTTGAAAAAATTAGTAATTCAGGGGCAACAAGCACTTACATGGATTATCATATAGATACAAAACTTGCTACAATGTTAGATCTGGTCATGCTGAACATTTTTGCAATTTATTGTTATCATTGGTCTCTTAACATTTTCAAGAAAATTGTCAAAAACAGAATTTGCAAAAAAATACAGGGTAGTATTTCAGTGGCATCAACTCTAACATGAATTACCATATAGACACAAAATTTCTACGTTGTTAGTTCTTGTTGTGCTGAACAATTTTTGCAATTTATTATTATTATCCATCTATAATTACCGTCAAGAAAATGGTCAAAAACAGTGAAATTTCTAAAACAAGAGGCCTAAGTTAATAGTTATGAAGATAATTAACAATTCAAGTCTTCTAATGTAACTATGACCTTGACCTTAAAACATATGACCTCGAACCACATCTCAAAATCACTGTCAAATCAATACCAAGATGACGAACAATTTCAGTATTCTTTTGCAGCTGTGACCTTGACCTTTGAACTAATGACCTTGATCCCAATACAAAAATGATCACTGTATCAATACCTACAATATTCTAATGTACATGCCTATACAAAAAGTTAATAGTTTTCAAGATATACATGTGTATATTATTGTCATTTTTTTAGTTTTAGCAATTTACCCATTTTTAGCCCCATGACTCCCATTTGTGCAAATCTGAAACTAAATGACCTAACAATATTATACATGAAATAATTAAGGTGCGTACATATCTTGTACATTCAGAAGAGAAGATTTTTAATTCTTTTCACTTTTTCCCCCTTAAGGCATCCCAAGGGGACATTTTTTTCAATTTATAGTTTTTATCCATTTATAATAGTTTTCCAAAAAAAAAAAAAAAAAAAAAAAAATAATAATAATAATAAATAAAAAACAAAATAAAAAAAGCAAGAGGGCCATGAAGGCCCTGGATGCTCACCTGAAAATGATGTACACTTAGCTTGATTTTGACAAACTGGACCTTTTCTATAGTTTGACCTAGTAACCTATTTATTGATCCAACATGACCCTTAAACATCCTTAAGCTAGCTTTTGTCAATAGAATCATTCTAAGCAAATTTGATTAGATTGGGCTAAATTGGGGCCTCAGGAGTAAACTAGGTTTTTCTATAATTTCAGCTAGTGACGTACATATTGACCCAATATATAAACTTAAGCTAGCTTTTGTCAAAAGGATCATCCTGAGCAAGGTTGATGGAGATTGGGCTGAAATTAGCCTCAGGAGTGTTGACAAGGTTTTCTAAAATTTGACCTAGTGATCTACTCATTGACCACATAGCCCATATACAAATTTGAGCTAGCTTTTTTCAAGAGAATCATTCGGAGCAAGTTTGATGAAGACTGGTCTGAAATTTGGGACATGACCCATTTACGAACTTGAGCTAGCTTTTATCAGGAGGATCATTCTGACAAAGTTTGATGAAGATTGGACTAAAATTGCAGTCTCAAAAGTGTTAATAAGGTTTTTCTATTATTTGACCTAGTCACCTACTTATCGACCCAACATGGTCCTTATACGAACTGGAGCTAGCTTTTGTCAAAAGGATCTTTGTGGAGAAGTTTGATGAAGATTGGACTAAAATTACAGTCTAAAAAGTGTTACAAGGTTTTTCTATAATTTGACCTAGTGACCTACTTTTTGATCCAAAATTACCCATAGCTTTTGTCAAGAGGATCCTTTTGTCAAAGTTTGATGAAGATTGGACTAAGATTTTGGCCTCAGGAGTGTTAACAAGGTTTTTCTTAAATTTGACCTAGTGACCTATTTAATAATCCAACATGGCCCCTATACGAACTTGAAGCTAGCTTTTGTCAGGAGGATCAATCTGACCAAGTTTGATGAAGATTGGACTAAAATTGCAGTCTCAAAAGTGTTAATAAGGTTTTTCTATTATTTGACCTAGTGACCTTCTTATTAAATCAACATGGTCCATATACAACCTTGAGCTAGCTTTTGTCAAAAGGATCTTTGTGGACAAGTTTGATGAAGATTGGACTTAAATTGGGGCCTCTGGAGGGTTAGAAAGTAAAATTTGACACAAGACAGACAACACACAATGGACAATTACCCATCACAATAGCTTCTTTGAGCTTTTTGCTCAGGTGAGCTAAAAAATGTCAAAAACAGCCACAATTTGCAAAAAATTACCATATTCTGGGGTAATTACTCCACTGGTTATTTTCTGATTTCTTGAAAATAGAAGGAATCATTAGATCTAACCATGCTTATCATTTTAAAAAACATAATCATCATAAAATATTTAAAAACAGCTCATTTGGTACTAAAAACTTGAAGGTTAAAAAATAGGTCGGGACCTTGACCTTTGACCTCATTTTTGAAAAGACATTTCAAGATGTCATCAAAACTAAAAACCCCATGTCATTATCTTAACAAATAATTGAGATATAGGATTTTTAAGCTAATTCAAAATTCTAAGAATTTTAACACAAAAACATGTAACCCATTTTTCAACAAAATTTTATGAAATGAACTAGACTTTAGACCCTAGAGAAGCCAAATGTTACATAAAATTTTTCCTCCAATCATTGGTTAAAGAGAAGAAGATTTTAGAAGAATTTTGCACCCCTAGGTCACCTTTACCTAGTTATGGGAGCAATGACAATACCATGAACAAATCTTAATTGCATCAACCTATATATGCTTCTAACCAAGTTTCATTTATATCTGCCCTGTAGTTTTGGAGTAGAGGCGAAAATGTAAAAGTTTACTGTGCAGATAACTGACAACGACAGACAAACCTTGATCATAACAGCTCACTGAGCCAAAGGATCAAACCTTGGAGGTTAAAAGGATATTGATTTGTTTAACAATTTGTTGATTAATATTTTTCAAAGTCTTGGTCTCAATTTGATTGTGAACAACGGGTTTATGTATTAACAAAATAATGAACAATTTCACTCTTTTAATATGGCTACGGCCTTGAACTTTGAACCCATGGCATTGAACCAAATATCAAAATGATCATCATATCAGTACTAAAATTATTCAAATAAACATGCCTAAAGAGGTAATAGTTTTCCAGATAATTAATTTTTCAGTCTTCTTATTGCAGCTGTGACTTTTACCTTTGAACTACGAAAATGAGCCACTTATCAAAATGATCATCATATCAATACCTAAAATATTCTAATATACATACCTATACAAAAAATAAAAAGTATTTAAGATATATTGACAAATATATCTTTTTAGCAATTTACCCACTAGGTGCCTTGCCATTTCCCCATTTTGAGCCTCATGGCTAAAATTTTTGCTATCTGAAACTGGATAACCTATGAATAATGTAAATGAAATAACTAAGGTATATCTCTTTTACAATCAGAGGAGAAGATTTTTAAAATTTTTAAAGATTAACAAGAGGCCCATGGGCCTTAACGCTCACCTGAGGATATGTCCAATATTGTTTACAAAGTGTTATAGACAATATATTAAGCACAGAAACTTTAAAAGTTTTCTCTGTTAAGAACTGCAACAAAACTTTATCAGAAATATATCCACTCACATTTCATTTATGAATGAACTGTAGTGCAATGAATAATTTCCAAATCATTAATCAATTTCAGTATACTTATGCAGTTATGTCCTTGACCTTTGAACAATTATGACCTCAAACCATACATGATTGCCATGTCAATACCTACAATATTCTAATATTCATGCCTATACAAAAAGTTAAAAGTTAATAATTTTCAAGATAATAAGCAATTTAAGTGTTCTTTTGCAGCTGTGACCTTGACCTTTCAACATATGACCTTGATCCATATATCAAAATGATTATCATGTCAATACCTACAATATTCTAATATTCATGCCTATACAAAAAGTTAATAGTTTTCAAGATACTTAGCAATTTAAGTCTTTTTTTTTGCAGCTATGACCTTGACCTTTCAACATATGACCTTGTACCATAAATCAAAATGATTGTCATGTCAATACCTACAATATTATAATATGCATGCCTATACAAAAAGTTAATAGTTTTCAAGATAATTAGCAATTTAAGTCATCTTCTGCAACTGTGACCTTGACCTTTCAACATATGACCTTGAACCATATATCAAATCGATTGTCATGTCAATACCTACAATATTCTAATATACATTCTGCAGCTGTGACCTTGACCTTTCAACACATAACCTTGTACAAAATATCAAAATGATCCTTGTCACAATACATACAATATTCTAATATTCATGCCTATACAAAAAGTTAATAGTTTTCAAGATCATTAGTATTTTAAGTCTTCTTTTGCAGCTGTGACCTTGACCTTTCAACATATGACCTTGATCCATATATCAAAATGATTGGCATGTCAATACCTACAATATTCTAATATACATGCCTATACAAAAAGTTAATAGTTTTCAAGATACTTAGCAATTTAAGTCTTCTTCTGCAGCTTTGACCTTGACCTTTCAACATATGACCTTGATCCATATATCAAAATGATTGTCATGTCAATACCTTCAATATTCTAATATATATGCCTATACATAAAGTTAATAGTTTTCAAGATAATTAGCAATTTCAGTCTTCTTCTGCAGCTGTGACCTTGACTTTTCAACATATGACCTAATACTATAAATCAAAATGATCTTTGTCACAATACCTACAATATTCTAATATACATGCCTATACAAAAAGTTAATAGTTTTCAAGATAATTAGCAATTTATGTCTTCTTCTGCAGCTTTGACCTTGACCTTTCAACATATGACCTTGATCCATAAATCGAAATGATTGTCATGTCAATTACTACAATATTCTAATATACATGCCTATACAAAAAGTTAATAGTTTTTAAGATAATTAGCAATTTCAGTCTTCTTCTGCAGCTGTGACCTTGACCTTTCGACATATGACCTTTGACCATATATCAAAATGATTGTCATGTCAATACCTACAATATTCTGATATACATGCCTATACAAAAAGTTATTAGTTTCAAGATAATTAGCAATTTAAGTCTTCTTTTGCAGCTGTGACCTTGACCTTTCAACATATGACCTTGATTCATATATCAAAACGATTGTCATGTCAATACCTACAATATTCTGATATACATGTCTATACAAAAAGTTAATAGTTTTCAAGATAATTAGCAATTTCAGTCTTCTTTTGTAGCTGTGACCTTGACCTTTCGACATATGACCTTGGACCATATATCAAAATGATTGTCATGTCAATACCTACAATATTATCATATGCATGCCTATACAAAAAGTTAATAGTTTTCAAGATAATTAGCAATTTAAGTCATCTTCTGCAACTGTGACCTTGACCTTTCAACATATGACCTTGATTCATATATCAAAACGATTGTCATGTCAATACCTACAACATTCTGATATACATGTCTATACAAAAAGTTAATAGTTTTCAAGATAATTAGCAATTTCAGTCTTCTTTTGCAGCTGTGACCTTGACCTTTCGACATATGACCTTGGACCATATATCAAAATGATTGTCATGTCAATACCTACAATATTCTGATATACATGCCTATACAAAAAGTTTTTAGGTTTCAAGATAATTGAATTTAAGTCTTCTTTTGCAACTGTGACCCTAACCTTTATACATGTGACCTTGATCCATACATCAAAATGATTGTCATGTCAATACCTACAATATTCTAATATACATGCCTATACAAAAAGTTAATAGTTTTCAAGATATAGTGACAAATATATAATTATTAGCAGTTTTCCCACTCAGTGCATTACAATTTCCCCATTTTAACCCCCATGTCTACCATTTGTGCAAATCTGAAAATAAATGACCTAAGGATGTTATAAATGAAATAACTAAGGTATATCTCTTGTAGTTTCAGAGGATTTTTTTTTTCAAGTTATTCACTATTTCCCCCCTTATGGGGCTCCAAGGGGACATAACTCCTTTTCATTTGTGCAAATCTGAAAGGGCTTCACCCAAGCAGGTTAGTTACCAAGTTTCATTTAATTTGGCCCAGTGGTTTTTGAGGAGAAGATTAAAATGTAAAAAGTTTACGCACGACGGATGACGGACGATGCACGACGGACGAAGATGGATAGCAATAACTCATCTGAGCTTTCAGCTTAGGTGAGCTAAAAATTAATGCATGACACACATACACAAATATGCATGATAGATGATGGACAGTGAACTATTGCTCACCAATCGCTCAGGTGAGCGAAAAAGTAACTATTTAATTTGTTTCGTTTATTATATAGCAGACATATAAATAGGCTAAGAAAAAGCAACATCATACTTTTACAATATGCACTAGCTTTTAGGTCACGAACAAACACACAAACCAAATTTTATTGAGTTCCATTCACAGTTTGATATGGACATCTTAAGATCATCACAAAATACACATCACAGTTTGATAAGGACACCTTTAGATCATTATAAAACACACAACACAGTTTGATACAGACACCTTTACATCATAAGAAAAACACACATCACAAAATACACATCACTATTTGATATGGACACCTTAAGATCACAAAATACATATCAAAGATTCATATGGACACCTTCAGGTCATTAAATGTACATCACAGTTTGATATGGATGTCTTTAGATCATCACAAAATACACATCACAGTTTGATATAGTCAACTTTATGTCACAAAATACACATCACAGTTTGATATAAACACATTTAGATCATAACAAAAATACACATCACAGTGTGATATGGACACATTTAGGTCATAACAAAATACACATCACAGTTTAATATGGACACCTTTAGATCATTATAAAATACACAACACAGTTTGATACAGACGCCTTTACATCGTAACTAAAATACACATCACATAATACACATCACTATTTGATATGGACACCTTTACATCATAACTAAAATACACATCACTATTTGATATGGACACCTTCAGATCATAAAATACATATCAAAGATTCATATGGACACCTATAGGTCATTAAATGTACATCACAGTTTGATATGGACACCTCTAGGTCATAACAAAAATCAACATCACAGTTTGATATGGATGTCTTTAGATTATCACAAAATACATATCATAATTTGATATAACATCTTTGGATCACCACAAAATACACATCACAGTTTGATATAGTCAACTTTATGTCACAAAATACACATCAGAGTTTGACATGGACACATTTAGGTCATAACAAAAATACACATCACAGTTTGAAATGGACACATATAGGTCACAAAATACACATCACAGTTTGAAATGGACACATATAGGTCACAAAATACACATCACAGTTTGATATGGACACCTTTAGGTCATAACAAAATACACATCACAGTTTGATATGGACACCTTTAGGTCACAAAATACACATCAGAGTTTGATATAAACAGATTTAAGTCACAAAATGCACATCAGATTTAAATCACAAAATGCACCTCACAGTTTGATACAGACACATTAAGGTCATCACAAAATACACATTTGATATGGACACCTGTAAGTCACAAAATACACATCACAATCTGATATGAACACCTTTAGGTCATAACAAAATACACATCAGTTTGATATAAACAGATTTAGGTCACAAAAGACACATCACAGTTTGATATGGACACCTTTAGGTCACAAAATACACATCACAGTTTGATATAAACAGATTTAGGTCACAAAATGCACATCACAGTTTGATACAGACACATTTAGGTCATAACAAAATACACATCACAATCGGATATGGACACCTTAGGGTTTCAAAATACACATACCATTTCAAAAAATTCCATCCAAAGCTGTGAACAACTAATGTTAACAGATAGATAAAGACACCATGAGAAAATAATGTTTCACTTTTTAAAAAAATTGCAGTTGAACCTGCTTTAAAGTTTATCTACTCATAAAGATAATTTTAAAATTAAATTTAATCATATTGTTATTTAAATCTTTAAATACAGGTTGCTTAGTCATCAAGACCACTTAAGACTACTTTAATGGTCAGGTATATAGATTGTATGCAATATATGACCTTATAAGGCAATGTCCCTAAATGGTTTGTTTTTGCTGTTTTTAAGAGGTGGTTGATACTGTATTTATATACAACTTACAGTACACAGCGTTTGTATATATATTTCCAGTCTATGTCATCACTATCGTCCTCACTTATCTGTTGTGGCAAGAAAGTTAACAACTGTCTTTTACTGAAATGAAAGAAACAAAGTCTTTTCCAAAGCAGTTTCTCCTCAGAAATTTTGTGCATGTATGAATTTGTCATGCCAGTATGAATGATATCTTTGTGATCAGCTAGACATAAAAATATACAACTTATACAGTCCTGTGGTAAATCCTCCAACATCACTTTCCCATCTGCTTTTCTCTAAAACAATAAAATTATTTGTTAAAACAAAAAATATCTGAATATATTTTCAGAAGTTTTATTACATGTACTACAGTATGATTAACAAAATCTTAAAATCAATTAAAATAATCAACAGTTAGCTCAGTCCGAAAAAATATAACCCTTGCCAGTGAAAAGCTGGGAACTAATCTGTCTATCAATATGGATTGTTGTGATAAGTATAACTCTTTAATAGCGACAAGTGGCCTCTACAGGTGTTTTTAGCACAAACAAACATGGGGCTAATATTTTTAATTTACCAAAAAGTCTCCTTTTTTTTAGTAAGTTTAGCTTTTCACAAAAATACAGACCAGATTTAAATCTAAGAAAATTTCTAAGTAGTAAATGAATCAGTCCTTTCAGTATACTTTGAAGTAGAAGACAAGAACTCTGAAGCCTATATTGACTAACAAATAACATAATAAAATTCCTGAAGACTGACACACAACACCACGTCACACTGGTTAGGAAAGGTCCTACCAAAGAAAATATTTTTATTGAAGTTTTAAATGGTAAAATTTGTTTTAAAGTTATAGCTTAAAGTAAATTTAAACTGATGCAGTAAAAAGTATGAAGGACAGAAGAGTGAATCTGATGATATTGATAAGATTGACATATTTTGACATTGTTAGTTTTGATAGAAAAGTACTGGAAAAAACATCAAATATTTTCTCACAGTTTTTGTAGCCTAGTTGGTTTCAGTTGAAACCATTGTTAACTCACAGAGATACTATAACAAGAGGCCCATGGGCCTTAACGCTCACCTGAGGACATGGCCAACCTGAGGATATATCCAAAATCATTTGCAAAAATACATAAAATATTCTAATATACATTCCTACAAAAAAGTTAATAGTTTTCAAGATAATTAACAATTTGAGTCTTTTTATGCATCTATGACCTTGACCTTTAAACGTAAGACCTTGAATCTTATATCAGAATAATCACCATATCAATTCCTACAATATTCTAATATACATGCCATACAAAAAGTTAATAGTTTCCAAGATAATAAACAATTTCAGTCTTTTATGCACCTATGACCTTGACCTTTGAATGTATGACCTTGAGCCACATATCAAAATGATTGTCATATCAATACCTACAAAATTCTAGTATATATACCTTTGCAAACAGTTAATAGTTTTCAAGATAATTAACAATTTGGGTCTTTTTATGCATCTATGACCTTGACATTCAAATGTAAAACCTTGAATCTTATATCAGAATGATCACCATATCAATTCCTACAATAATCTAATATACACGCCAATACAAAAAGTTAATAGTTTCCAAGATAATTAACAATTTCAGTCTTTTTATGCACCTATGACCTTGACCTTTGAATGTATGACCTTGAGCCATATATCAAAATGTTCGTCATGTCAATACCTACAATATTCTATAATACATGCCTATACAAAAAGTTTAAAGTTTTCAAGCTAACGCACAATTTTAGTCTTTTTTAGCAAAAAAATAACATTTCAGGGGCAACAACTCCTACATGCATTATCATACAGTTACGAAACTTTGTACCTTTTTACATTTTGTCCTGCTAAACATTTTAACAATGTTTTAATATTATATATCTCTTATAATTTGGAAGAAAAAAGCCTAAAACTGCACAAATTACAAACTAGGTCATGACCTTGAACTTTGACCTTGACCCCATTTTGAAGGATATTTCAAGAAAAAGTCAAAACTGAAAACCCCATGTCAATATCTATTCATATAGTCAAGTTATAATAATTTGAAGCCATTTTACGAAATTTTCAAAATTAAACACAAAAACGCGTAACCTAATTTTTTACCAAATTTCACGAAATGAACAATTTATAAGCTTAAGACCCTAGAGAAGCCAAATATCACATCAGATTTTTTCTCCCATCATCAGCTTTCGGAGAAGAAGATTTTTTAAGTTTTTTGGAACCATGGGTCACCTTGACCTAGTTTTGGGAGCCATGACAACGTCACGAACAAATCTGAATTGCACTGGCCCATATATGCATCTGACCAAGTTTCATTGAAATCTACCTCATAGTTTTAGAAAAGAAGTTGAAAATGTAAAAGTTTACGCCGCGGACGACGACGACGACGACAACGCCGACGATGACGACAACGCCGCCGACGACGACAGACAAATTTTGATCAGAAAAGCTCACTTGAGCCTTCGGCTCAGGTGAGCTAAAAACTACTGGCAATACAAATTAAACTACAATTCAGTCATTGCTGGCTACTACATGTTACACTTCCAAACTTATGATTTACTAATCTACAACCTTACATAGACATCAAAGCTAAGTATTCTATAGAGCGAGTTTACTTTGTTTTCCAGGCGAAATTAAAAGCTGGATCTGAGTTGAGTCAACATAAAACAAGAGGCCCATTGGACTTCATTAACGCTCACCTGAGAATATGTCCAAAATTGTTTGCATAGAACTAAATTACAAAAACTTTACAAAATTTCTCAAGTTTAGAAATGCCACAATAATTAATCAGAAAAATCTAGTCCATATATCAAAACGACCATCATATCAATACATACAATATTCTAATATACATGCCTTACAAAAAGATAATAGTTTTCAAGCTAATGCACAATTTTGTATTTAAAAGAAAAAATAACATTTCAGGGGCAACAACTCCTACACGAATTATCATATACATGTAGTTAAGAAAAATGGTACCTTGTTAAATTTTGTAATGCTGAACATTTTAACATTTCATATATCTCTTAATGTTTGCAAGAAAATTGCCTCAAACTCCACAAATCTCAAATTAGGTCATGACTGATTTGTGACCTTGACCCTTATTTAAAAGTCATTTCAAGAAAAAGTCAAAACTGACAACCCCTTGTCATTATCTGTTCAAATAGCCAAGTTATAACAATCTGAAACCATTTTACGAAATTTTTTAATTAAACAAAAAAACACATAACCCAATTTTCGACCTAATTTTATGAAATGAACAAACTATAGACTTAAGACCCTAGAAAAGCCAAATATCACATCAGGTTTTTTTCTCCCATCATCGGTTTCAGAGAAGATTTTTTAAGATTTTTGCACCCCTAGGTCACCGTGACCTAATTTTGGTAGCCATGGCAATGCCATGAACTAATCTGAATTGCACCAGCTCATACATGCTTCTGAACAAGTATCATTAAAATCTGTCCAGCAGTTTTGGAAAAGTCAAAAATAGGTGTAAACGACACACAGACACTTGCACGCATGCACACATGCATGCCACACCATGCCATAAGCTCACATGACCTTTCAGTCAGGTGAACTAAAAATCATTTGTTTAATGATCAAAATAATACTTTACCTCTTGAACTTGGTATTTATTGATTTTGGCTTTCATTTTGTTAACTGATTGTATATGTCTATTCCATAAACAACTACTTCCAATATGATGATGTTGTCCTTCTTTGAGGGAATTCACCGCAAATGTCAGTAATTCTTTGATTCTTTCTGTGTTGATCTTACTTTTTAAAACTTAAATAAATATTTCAAAAATTAACCAAAAATATATTTGTATTCATAATACAATAGCCAGAAATAAATTTACTCATAGCAAGAAATAAATATACTCATAAGCAGAAATGATTCGTTGATTGAATGTTTCTGGATTGCTCTTGGTACTCCATTTTCTCCCATCATTCCAGAATTGACTAGATACAATCTTGATTAGGAGGTAAATTAAGATTCCATTTAACCAACCAATTTCACTTTTCTAATATACAGTAAGCAACACCACATACAGTGGACAACACTATATACAATGGACACAACAACATACAGTGAACATAACAAAATACACTGAACATAACAACATTCAAACATAACAATATACACTGAACACTACTACAACATAGTGAACATAACAATATACACTTAACACTACTACAACATAGTGAACATAACAATATACACTGAACACTACTACAACATAGTGAACATAACAATATACACTGAACACTACTAAAACATAGTGAACATAACAATATACACTGAACACTACTTCAACATAGTGAACATAACAATATACACTGAACACTACTACAACATAGTGAACATAACAATATACACTGAACACTACTACAACATAGTGAACATAACAATATACACTGAACACTACTAAAACATAGTGAACATAACAATATACAATGGACATAACTACAACATAGTGAACATAACAAGATACAGTGAACATAATTGTATAAAGTGAACATAGTATAAAAACAAAATTATATAAAGTGAACATTACAACATACAGTAAACAACAACATACAGTAAACATAATAGTTATAACAATACCAGCATTGTCTTAGACATACAGGTTTTCAAGGAGTTAACTAGTATTATAATTCACTTTTAACACTTCTTGATTTTGTTTATGTGTTTTGACTACATTCTGCTTAAAAGTCAATGGCTGATGCTTCAAGGTGCAATAAATAAATAAAAACAGTTTCATAATAAATTAAAATTTCCCAACCAACAATGGTCTTTAAGTTTCTAAACTCAAGATTTAGGTGTATGAGTTCTTTACAATCAATGCAAAGAGTAATTCTAAATTTAATGCTTCAAATGTCAACTGGTAATGTCATGATATAAGTGAAATTATTTTCCCCTTTGTAAAAGAACATATTTCATAATCATTTAAAAGTTAAAAGTCTGCATAAAATCCCAATATTACAGTCACCAGTGGGGCGCTGAACTATCTTTTTTTAACCATGAGATTTAGAGTACAATTACTTCAGACTGAGAGTACCAGACTGAACTTTAATCCCAAGGTTTAGATAACATTTACCTTGGTTAACCATTTCGTCTAAAATTGTAAAAAGATATTTCTGTGAAGTTCCACTCATATTAACCAATTTGTTCTGCAAAAGGATTTCTACCAGCTGAAATCAAATTGAAATTGAAAAAATAAAATTGACATTCTAGTTAATTCTGGTTTACACTAGCTATTAACAACAAAGTTCTCTTACTACCATGGAAAGTTCATAAAAATCAATTCAATGAGTTCTTTCATTTAAATTTCATATAAAGTTTTATTATAAATATATAAATAAATTGTTCAGGAACAGAAATATAATTTTTCAACTTTTTATTGCTATAAAACGAAATTTTCATTAAAAACATTTACAAATATGTATATAGCTCAACCAAAGGGCACACCTAGTGGGCAGGAGGTCATGGTTTCAAACCCCTGCCAGATCATAAATAGGATGTTAAAATTTGTGATACTGTTTCCTTCCTTGGCACTCAGCATCAGGTGAGAGAATATTAAATGATTTACCTAGTGCCAGGGTAACTTGACTGAGGGAGTGGTATACTTATATGCAACATACTGATCCTGTGAACTAGCATCTTCACAAAAAGTTGCTCCAAGTGTAGGCTTATACAAAGCAAACCCTAATATGCACTGTAACACTCTTACAAAACTTGTTCTTTGACAGATCCTAAAAGATTAATTAACTTCAATCAAGAATCACTGAAAACTACTGATTTAATTTTAAACAACATTAAATCAACTTATTCACCATGGGGCAGCATTTTAATTAACTGTTTCTATTAACATATTAGCAGATGAAATACAATAGTGTTTGATCTGCTAACAAGTTAATTAACAATTTAAACCTTGTTAACAATTTCTAAATTTTGTTAATCTCCTAAAATACCTTAGAAACATAACTAAAGCGACGTATATCCTTGGCAGCACCCGATATATCAAGATGAATAAAGGCTTCACTTAAACTTGTCAATACTTTCCTCTACAAAAATAAAGTTGTTTACATTATCAGTAACTCACTTAATAGTCATGTTTTATATTGACCAGTATCATAAGTGATTACTGGAAACAATAATGCAATGTATATATACATGTACATTTGTATATATTTAGACAATTCTGATGTTTTCTCATATGGTTTAACTTTAAAAAATTACTAAATGCTGTCAGAAAATGTACCATTTAGCAAAATGTTCAGCCATCTTAAATTTTGAAATTTATTTAAAACTATGGTTTGTTCCCTCGCCCAAAGCATTTCTTAGCTGCATTTGGATTTATATAATTTTGGAACTTTAGATTCAATAATTTTAAACTGTTTGGCTTATGTTTTTTATCTATCAAACTTTGCAGTCTAAGTGTCACTGATGAGGAATAAATTTCCTAAATATGCACATCTGGCACATCAAAATTTAACTGGTATTTGTGTTATTTATTTACTAAAAGAATTTTTCCAGTACTTGGAAATATTTTAAATACTGGTACATCAAAATAGTTGAAAATAAATCTCACTTTGTATAATGACGATCCGTCATGTCAATGTGATTTTTAATTTACATGAAAAGGAAATATACACTTGAACATATTTCTAATTCTATGCATTCAAATTTTAAATAACAATGTGGTTAAACCATTTTTAAAAGGAAACAAACCTCTTTGGATATTCCTTTAACAAAGTGTATATGAGGCTGATGCTTGAAGTAGCCACTTTCCTTGGTACATCCCCATTCCAATACAGCTAGTCTCATTAATCTAAAATATATATTTTTATCTGAATTATTTTGAATTTTCATCGAGTCAAAAAGTAAATTTAAAGTAGCCACTTTACAAAGGGTTGCTCTACATTCAAACAATTTATCCAACTGCTAAGTTTGATAATTTATGGCTCAAAAATACTGATTTTGGCTAATATATTTGTTCCAAAGTCTTCATCAATTTTATTACAAGCTTTTAGTTTCTGAGGTTTACTGAACTGTTTCACATAAATTTGCTCCAAATTTACAGTTGACCAATATTCAAGAGCCAGAGCTAATTTACCTTATTTGCTGTGTTAAGTCAAACGACATTTCAACCAACTAGATACATGTACACAGTGTTGTAGTCAAAAAGTGTCAAACTTTTTCTTTATAAATATATTAAAAAATCCCAGCTGAAATGTGATGTAAATTTCATTTTCATAATCTCGATTAATGTATAAAAAATAAAAACACAATTATTCAATATAAAATGCATAACTGTATATAACAGTAGATGAAAATCACTTTCAAAGGGGTTTACCATAAACATTACAGTAGGATAAATTTGACAAGTAAATCACTGTATGGATTCTAAAAATCTAGAGCAAAATTATTTATGTATTCCTCTTATCATTTTTACATTAAATTTTAGTGCTCATAACAAATGCATAAATTATTACCTTGCAAGGATATTTTCATTCAGATTTTCGAAAACTTTTACTCGCCATAACTTCAGTTTTTCCCAGCCTTCCCGGGTTCTAACCCATTGATCACCGGGTGATCTCCAATCACGTCCTAAATACGGCATTTCATCCAAATCTCAAAATATACAGTCCTTTGTTTTGGTTGTGCGTAATGTTTATATTTTGCAGGAAGCAGGGAAAACGTTCCGCGGCGAATAGATTTAAACATTTTCATAGGATATTTTGCTTCTGGCCTTTGCGTTGATTGGCTAGTTTGCACAGATAATATTAAAATTAGATAATCACGTGGAAATGTTTACAGCGATCAGCTGATTACTGCGCAATTTATTCGACAAGTCTCCTTCTCCTTTTCTCATAATAATAATAATAATGATAATAATAATAGATATTAATTAATAACACGATATTTAAACCATTTTGAATAGTCATATCGAATAAGTGATCTGTCAGGGCAAATTTTTGTTCAAAACCATATCAGCATTATTACAACAGCGACGTTTGTTTGATAATACACCGTACCTCTAATATACACGGATCAAGAATTATGAAATTAAAATATCAAAACTTTATTATTTTTATTGAACATTAGTAACTTATGTACAAGTTATATTTCTATACATTTCTATAAACATTTTTATGAAGTAATTTTAAATGACAGTTCATTGACTGATGAGACATGGTTGGGTGCACAAGCACTTATTTCTGACATTTAGAGTCTCTGTCACTAAAACAAGTACCTGTGGTTAAGTGCCATCTACTAAAACAAATTCATATCTGCAATCCAGGACTAAGTTTTTGGCTTGGTAATTCTGCACATATGTTTACATCATTCCAAAATGTCTATTTATATCCAAAATAACACCAATTCTGAAACAAGGCCAAATACTTACTACGCATCTCAAATACTGTATGTAAATATATAGCGTTAATTAATGTATAACGGTCGGGATACAGACTTTACAGATACACAACGCAATTTCCATATAAGATGCGTCATTTACAAATGGCAGGTGTTCAATTTTGACGTTGCTACAAAGCGTAAACAATCCATAGCACAAAAGAATATTTTATTTCCAAGGTAATAATTATAGAGTTTACATGGGAGACTGTAATTATTATAAATGTTTCTTTGGGACAGGAAATATAATTGTCATTTTCTACTTTTTAATTATTTTTAATCATTATTTCACAAACATTTAAAAGTAGCACATGACAGCATAGGAAGAGTGGTCTAGACCGAGCTTTCTCGCATATTTGATAGATTTATCTCGTTGAACATTGGTGGTTCGATATTTTTTCCTTATCATATGTTTATTAATGATATCACTATTTTTGTATGTGTGATAACTCTCGAATTTACACAAGTTGATATCAGCCCGAGTGATATCACACCCCTAGAAAAGTTGGCATAATGCTGGTTCTATGATGGCCCAAGGTTGGCATAATATAGGTTCTACGTTGGCCAACATTGACATAATGTTAGTTTTACGATGGCCCAACGTTGGCAAAATGCTGGTTCTATGATGGCCCAAGGTTGGCATAATATAGGTTCTACGTTGGCCAACATTGACATAATGTTAGTTTTACGATGGCCCAACGTTGGCAAAATGTTGGTTCTACGATGGCCCAACGTCGGGAATATAAAGTTATGGTTGAGCCAAGGTTGGCATATGATAAAAAGTTTATGATATGACCATTTTGATATCACACCCTTCATCAGCCCTCGAGTCCTGATATCAGCCCTCGGGCCTTCGGTCCTCTGGCTGATATCAGGACTCAGGCTGATAAAGGTTGTGATATCAAAATGGTCATATAATCATCTCTAAATATCGCACCCCACTTGCGCACATATAGCCTATCTCAGTTGAAGGGGGACTACATTTTTTTCAATTGGCAAGGGTCATTATTTAGTGGGAAAAAATATGATAACGACAGAAAAGACTTTTTTATGATAAATAATATTATTTTTACTAAATGATGTTTAAACATAGAGAGAAAATCTATGTTTTGTTTCATCGCGTAGGTTCATATTCTACTGTGAGTGAAACGTCATTTGTTATTGTTGCGTGTCTTGTATTCATCCGCTAGCTGTAATAACTAGTGGGAATTTATTCCGGCATTTTTTTTTTTTTTTTTTTTTTTTTTTTTTTTTGTAAATTGTATGCGAGAAAAATAATCAATTACTCAATTGAGATCGAGATGGGGAAATTCCGATCGAGTTGTCAGATTTTTCATCTCAAACGAGGCTTTGAGATGGGGGAATTCCGTCCTTGTGGTAAGATTTTTTTTCATCTCAAACGAGCCTCGTTCTAGGCATGCTGAATGACGCAATAAGGCATGTCATTGCTTGTTTCTTAAATGTTGTTTTACGTCAAACAACATTCTTTCAACGAGATATATTTTTCTTTTTATCAAGGATTGACATAAGCACAAGTTCATATGTTAAGTGAATTTTCATATGGGTGTTTCTGATGTTTTGTATTAGCGCTTACTAATGGAATGTTTTGGAATGCTAATGCAATCACCCGTAATGTCGCGGCTAAATAAAATCACGGACCACTGTCTGTTCTCCTTTAAAGCTGCATTAAGTTTTTCAATTTTCAGAATTTTTTTTTTTTTGATTTTCTAAAATATATATTTTTTAAAAAATAGATATCTTCTAACCACGATCCGTGACATTCATTTTCTAAAATTTCATTCAGTCTTTTAGCTGTAAATAAACGGAATCCTCTGACCGGTTGGTTAGTGTTTTACGATGGTAATTTTGAGCTTGTAGGTGAAACATGACAGATTGCATAATTGTCCTTCATTAATATCCAGTAATATCCAGATGTATTTGAAATGGTGTTATGTATCCCTTACTAAGTCACAAATGACAAATTCAACGAAGTTCTGTGTTTAATTTATCGTATTTCACCGTTTTGAAAGTTGTGTTTAAATGACCCGGGTTTTGATGACGTTACCATGTTCTAATATTAGATCCCAAATGCTGCAACTCGCTGGGTAAATACTGTAATTTCTGTATTTATTCGAGCTTTTATCGTTGAACCAAATGTAACATTGTTCATCAGGAACATCATTAATTAGATTAGCACCGTTTTAATTTTTTCTTTGGAAAACTTAATGCAGCTTTCATTAGTCTCTCGGTCTATCAGTTTTCTTATAGTAAATGTCTTAATTTCAGCTTCTCTTTTCCAAAACTTGAAAACAAACACCTGCTGTTATTTAAATCTTTGTATATTTTACAATTGAACTGAATGATGTTCATTGTCAATGTGAATGCAAAAACTTTGCAAGCAAACTGAATAACTAGCTACGCATTCTGATTGGTTTGCCTTGCAAAGTTTTTGCATTCATATTGACAATAAACATAGTTTTAAAACAGTTCATTTGTTATATTTCGGTCATATACCATTTTTTAATCATAAAATACATTCAAAAAATGGTATATGGCTTTTTCGTCAAATATTAAAAAAAATATTTCAATGATTTCAAGACTCAAAACTTCCCTTCTAAAACATATACATCATGAGAACTTCAGTAGACGCGACAGTCCCAAAGAACATGTATTTTAGACTGATAACGAAATATAATCAACAAATAACAACACATTTATTTTGTTGATATTCAAATTATTATCATCATCATAATCATCATCATCATCATTATTATTATTATTATTATTATTATTATTATTATTATTATATCTAATATTCCCACATATATATTATGTTAATGCAAAATCGATAAAATACTATTAATATACCTGAAAAAAATATAAGTTTCCAAACCAAAACCTCCTAATTTTCAATTGACTTTATTCACCCAAGCCCACAGGAGGTGTATCCTTCCTATAAAGAATGAAAAATTTTTGTTTATTCTTAAATAAGTAAGTTTTTCATGTTTTTCGGAGTAATTTAATATAATCTCTATTTTATTTCTTTATGATAAAATTAGCCATTTTATGATAACGATTTAAGACAAAAGATCATATTTAAAAATTGAACTGTTTTGAAATGGTGTTCATTGTCAGTAGGAAGGCAACAACTTTGCAAGCAAACGGAATAACGCGCGTTAGCAAGTTATGATAAGTTTGCTTGAAAAGTTGTTGCCTTCATACTGACAATGAACACCATTTTAAAACAGTTCAATTGTTATATTTTCGTTACATTTTTTTTTAAAATTATTCATTCATTTTAAGAATAGAAAATTCCAATCTATAACACATGTAGATCGTGGGAGTCCAGTAGACGCAACAGCTGAATTTAAGACCGGGAAGACACATTATTAATCCGCAATATTTTTAATGTGGGGTAACAACGGGGAGTTATGGTTTGAAAAATTATAGTGTTATGAGGTACTTTGATGGTATTTTCTCGATTTTTCATTAACATAATGAATTTTGAGAATATTGTAATAAAATAATATATATAACAAGAGGTCCAGGGGGCCTTAACGCTCACCTGAAGATATGTCGAATATTGTTTGCAAAGTGCAATAGACAATGTATAAAGTACAGAAACTTGAAAAGTTTTCTCAAGTTAAGAACTCCCATAAAACTTAATCAGAAATATATCCACTCACATTTCGTTTATAAGCAGCTTATATAATATGCATGAAGTAACTGAAGTGTAATCAATAATTTCCAAATCATTAATCAATTTCAGTATACTTATGAAGCTATGTCCTTGACCTTTGAACATATATGACCTCGAACCATATATGATTGTCATGTCAATACCTGCAATATTCTAATATACATGCTTATGCATGCAATTAATCGCTTTCAAGATAATTAATAATGTTAGTATTCCTATGTTGATATGACCTTGACCTTTAAACATATGACCTTGAACCATATATCAAAATGATCATTGCCGCAATACCTACAATATTCTGATATCCATGCCTATACAAAAAGTTAATATTTTTTAAGATAATTAGCAATTTAAGTTTTGTTTTGCAGCTGTGACCCTAACCTTTAAACATGTGACCTTGATCCATATATCAAAATGATTGTCATGTCAATACCTACAATATTCTAATATACATGCCAATACAAAGATAATTAGCAACTTAAGTCTTCTTTTACAGCTGTGACCTTGACCTTTCAACATATGACCTTGTACCATATATCAAATGATCCTTATGTCAATACCTACAATATTCTAATATACATGCCTATACAAAACGTTAATAGATTTCAAGATAATTAGCAATTTAAGTCATCTTCTGCAGCTGTGATCTTGACCTTTTAACATATGGCCTTGACCCATGTATCAAAATGATCGTCATGTCAATACCTATACTATTCTATTCTACATGTCTATACAAAAAGTTAATAGTTTTCAAGATATAGTGACAAATATATAATTTTTAGCAATTTCCCCACTCAGTGCCTTACAATTTCCCCATTTTGAGCCCCATGGCTACCATTTGTGCAAATCTAAAAGTAGATGACCTAAGGATGTTACTAGTGAAATAACTAAGGTATATCTCTTGTAGATTCAGAGGAGAATATTTTTAAAGTTATTCACTTTTTCCCCCCTTATGGGGCTCCAAGGGGACATAACTCCTTCATTTGTACAATTCTGAAAGGGCTTCACCCAGGCATGAGGGTTACCAAGTTTCATCAAATTTGGTTTGGTAGTTTTAGAGGAGATGATTAAAATGTTAAAAGTTAACGCACGACGCACGACGCACGACAGACGACGGACGGTGAACCATCGCAATAGCTCATCTGAGCTTTCAGCTCAGGTGAGCTAAAAACTGAATATCAACGATAAATGTGTTGTTATTTGTGGACTATATATCGGTCGAAAATCAGATGTGTCTGTTTGGCCCCATTTCAATTTGCAAAGAAGTTTGGAGTAAAATATTGCCAGCTATATTGCTGGAAAAGAAATTTGTGAATCTAGAGAAGCCAGAAATAGTTTTATTTTAAACTGAAAGAAAAGAAGAAAGTTTCCAAAATATTTTACAAATATTATTTAGACAATTAAGACATAAAAGAAATTAAAACAAAAGAAATTTGGCATAAAAAATAGGGACTGAATATGGAAAAATGCATACGAATTATGTTTTCTGGTTACCGATGATACAAAACTTCAAGCTTTTCAGTATAAAATTAACCACAATATTTATTTTACAAACAGTCGATTAATGAAATGCAAACTTCTTGAGACTGAACTATGCACTTTTTGTAAGGAAGTAAAAGAAACTGTACAACATTTATTTTTTGATTTTCAGTATGTAAAAAATATATGGAACACTTTTTTCGATCAAGTTAAAATTAAATGCAACGTGAATATAGAAAATAAAACAGATAATGTTTTATTCGGAATACAAGCCCAAATTAATCACCCTGACATTTTAAACTTATGTATTTTGATAATTAAATACTATATTCACATATGTAGAATGTCCAATACATTTCCTTAATATAATATTGCAATAGAAAAGATACGTCTCTACAAACAGATCGAAATGTGTTCCACATATCAGTATTCCACGACAAAGGTACACAAAATTAGAATTAATTGGGAATTTGTTAAAAAATTATTGGATTAATATGCTGTTATAAAAATAGATGTATGTAAAAAATGGGTTTGATAATGCCTGATAATTCTGTTTCTGTAACATATATAGAGTAATAAAAATATATAAAACAAAAAAAAAAAAATTGTGAATCTGAAACGGGAATGGGGGGGGGGGGGGGAACTGGAGCAGATGGATAATTTTCAATGGCCAAGCATGTGGGTTTCGAATCTGCGATATGTGATTTACCGAGAGATTTTTTCTGGAAAGTCGACATTGTTAGGTTGAGATTCACTCTAACATTATGTGCCGGTCTTCATACTCGGTATCATTTAAATGTAGACAGCAAAGCAGTGTGAAGTATACTTATTCTTTACGCCTGGTGCGGTGCAAATATCTCTCAAAGTTTAGAAAATTGACGTTTTAAGCTTAGCAAGGAGTTGTGTAGTACTTAAACCATGTAATATAGGGGTTCCGATTGTATCCCTAGTAAACTGATTAAAAGCATGTAGTTGATTTTTCAGTTTTTCCGATCAACAAACACAGCGTGTGAAACGGACAATTTTCACTGGATGTGGCATACATGCGTGACAATTGAAATTTACATCACTTGAAATTTACATCCCGCGAGACACAAAATTAATTGACAAGTTGTACCATTACACATTGTCTTAAAAAATAGGGGATACAGCTTTGTCAAGGTAGGAAGAATTTTTTTAAGATCCGATTGTTCAAGAATTTTTTGTGGTTTGATGGTTTTGACAGATCTGTTGTTCATTCAACAGGCCATCAAAAACACCATTTGATGTTTTGTATCTCACAATGTCAATATTACGGTGAATATCAGCCAGGTGCCTACATATGTTATCAAAATATTATTTGATTAATTTCTTTAATTTTACTTTGTAAAATTGCGTAAATGCGTTTTTTAAGCTTGTCTCGAATATAAACAAAAGTGACTTGATAGCCATGTTTGTTTACCTATGGTAATGTTGTTCCGGGTTGTATATTGCATTTTATATGTATTCATACACGGAGTGACAAAAGTTTTGGCGTTCATTGTCATTAATGAAGGCAATGGCTCTCAAGTTAACAGCTATGGGAATTTCACAAGGCAAATGAAAATATTACACCATAAAAGTAATTGGAAACATGTGTTAAATCTGAGACCTACAATTTTGCAGATTTTATTATTCACGAAAGCAAAGCTTTCTCGAATATAGCTATCACACCCGTGAACTCCTAACTCTTAACCCGTTTTTGACTTTGTCTCCGATACAGATTTCAGCTCTCTCTCGTCCGTTGATTGAAGTTGAATAAGAACAGAAAACCCTATTTTAGGCGGCTTTTGATTCGGTGATGAAATTTCCATGATAAATCGCGACTGTCCATTGATTGAAATTGATTTAGTCAGAAATGAATTGCAGAATCGAAAGAGAACACGGCATTTCCCTGTATTTAAAGACAGACTTTATTTTGATGACGTCACACGGTGCCCCCCTTTTGATCGCCTGTTGACAGATCTCTTGTCATATGCCTAATAAATCGTATGCATGCATCCAAGAGGTGAAATAAGTGTTTATTTTAATAACTGAAGTCTCCTGTAGGTAATTCCAGGGAAATATTCGGATATACACTTGTATACAAATGAGCCCTCCCTGATTGAAGTATCGGGGTCAAAAAGTCAATCGAAGACAAATCGAAAGTACTTCAGATAATGATGTTCAAAAGTGCAAACTAAAACGCCTTAACTTTTGTAAATATGACAAAAATATACGAATGCAAAAAAAATATTTTAATTATGAGGCTTAAATAATATGTTTCTTAAATAAAACGGTTAGGAAGTTATACATGAAACCAAAGTAAACAACGATCTGCTGACTTCCGGTTTTCGCCATATGTGTACAAATAGGTCAAGACCAAGTATGTTTTATATCCCTGTCGTATGTCAGCGTCACACGCGAAAGCATGACTCCACAGAATTGAGTTTTATGTATACAACTATATTACAGTGAGTTTATAACTTGTTTTAACGATATTCATGTAATATAGCAATATCTATATTAATTTTGTTAATCGACTACTGAGAACTGTAAAAATTTCACGCGCTTTCAGTCAAATAAAAACATCGTCACTTTTTTAATTATGACTTACAGGGAGGTAAGATCAGGTGTCATTATTGTAACTTGTTTTCAAACGAAGTAAATACGATAAAATTAAATGACTTAACGTTCTAACGCCATCAATTTGCTGGTTGTCATATGTGTTTACATGCAGTGAAATATCGTCCGGTATAAATACTTTTACTCGAGATGGGTAAAAAAAGTAGCGCTAAATTATACGTTCATTTATGTTGGATAATATTTATGATATGCTTATTTGGAGTTAACATAGTTTATGATATAGCCATTTAGTGCCACATGTTTATGATATAGTCATTTAATGTAACATGGTTTATGATATGATCATTCAGTGGAACATGGTTTGTGCTTTATGGTCATTTTGAGTCACATGACTATGAAATGGCCATTTTGAGTCGCACAGTTTATGGTATGGCCATTAAGTACAATATGGTTTATGATATGGTAATTTAGTGTCATTTGATGTTGGAATTGAAAGACCAGCGCCCTTAACCCAAGGACCATCTGAACTTATTATTTCCAATATTTTTAAAACTATTCATTATTGTATGGTGTAAGTCAGACATAAACTTCGCTGTCGATGTGCATGGTTATACTAACCTGGTCACATACAACGTGTGAATACCTCGGCGCTATCACGCCTCGGTATACACAACGTTGCACGTGCCCAGGTTAGTATAACCAATACAAATGAGAAGAAACAGTTGTAGGGTTAGCAATTGAAGGCCTGCAACCCAATATAAAATCTCATGTGCTTGCAGCTAATCCTAATACATACGATAAATTATGTGAAAGTCTAGAAGCTGCTACTCGAATTACAGAATTCCACAATACAAACAAAAATACAACGAACAATATTAGCATAAATGAACTTTTACAATGTATGAAAGAACAACAAGAGGTTAACATGGCTACCAGTGATGCACTTTTGCCACAACAACAAAGATACCAAGGACAACAACAAAGAGTCCAAGGACAACGATTCCAGGGACAACAACGATTCCAGGGACAACAACAACGACAGCTACAACAACAACAACGACTCGCTCCTATCCAGTATTCTTTGGATAGGCATACGCACCACAATGTCTTACAAAATTTAGGAAATACAACTTCCATTAAAAAGTATAATGTTAAAAATTCCCAATTTACCAAGTCATTACTTTAGATAAAAACACAGTCAGTGTGCAAATATTTGGCCACAATGTTCAAAGTCTGGTCGACACTGGAGCCACCTTAAGTTGTATTGCCTTATCTTTGTTTGACAAATTAAACATTCCACATTCCTCAATTGACAATTCAAAAAGTACAATAGGTGTAGGTGGTAAAATTCATACAACATTAGGTAAAGTTTCCATCCCTATCTTAATAGGAAACACCATAATACACCAAGTCATGATTTTAGGGATGGACTTTTTAAAATCAAATGATGTTACTATTAACATTGCTCATGACACTTTACATATTCCAGACCAAGAAAATGCAAATCAAATTCATTCTATTGAAATAAATACAGGTGTAGCACGTACTACCAGACATCCAGCATAGTCACAAGCAGATATTCCAATAAAATATAAAAGTTTAAAAAGGGTGACTCTGTTTCCTTAGGACCACTTCATATTCTTCCAGAATATAACCGTGCAGGGGCTAAATGCCTCGTCTCAATCCACGAAGGGGGACGTTGTCAGTCATGCGTATAATAAACCCTAGTCACCCCATACTGCTACCAGCAAATCTAGTTATAGCATCAGTATCGTATGTTAATTCTGTGTCTACTTTGTCTCCCACATGTGCAGATTTAACAACAATCAAAGCTAACATGACCCAGGATAATGAAATAGACTTTGACTTAAGTGAGTCAGACTTGACGGAGAAGCAAAAACAGATATTGACTGCATTTTTGCAACGTAATCGTGATATGTTTGTGAAGGACCTCAATGAGCTAGGTCGGACACACTTGTATGAATATACCATTGACATTGGTCATTGGTGATACACCACCTGTGCGTAGAACGTTTTACAGACAATCTGCTCACGTTATGGAGGAGATGAACAAACAAATAGACGAACTTTTAAAACATGGCATCATTGAGGAGTCAGACAGTGAGTACCAAAGTCCTGTTGTCGTGGTTAAGAAAAAGGTAGGAGACTTAAGATTCTATATTGACTATCGACTTTTAAACAAACAAACCAAACCAAAATACTTTCCCCTACCCCGTCTTGAAGATGTTATTGATTCTTTAGGTAAGTCGGGTGCCCAGATATTTTCTAGTTTAGATTTAATGATAGGTTTTTTTAACACCCTCCGGGGTATATCAGTGGTTACGGATGCCTTTTGGATTAATTTCAGCTCCTGCTTGGTTCAAACATCTTTTTACTCGGGTGCTAAAAGGTTTAACTTATCAAATGGCCCTCGTGTATGTTGATGATGTGTTACTGTTCAGTCAGTCTTTTGCTCAGCATATGCAGCACCTTGATCTCATTTTCAATAGATTTAGGGAAGCAGGTCCCAAGTTCAAACTCAGCAAGTGCAGGGTGGCTTTACCTGAAGTGATCTACCTAGGGCATACTATCTCATAAGATGATGTAAAAGTTGATGTTGCTAAAACAAAAGCTGTAAAATCATTTCCTGCCCCTTAGTATCAAAAACAGGTAAGAAGTTTCTTAGGCTTGTGTAATTATCATAGGCGATTCATCAAAGATCACAGTCACATATGTAGTCCACTAAATGCACTGTTAAGAAATGATATAAGTTTGCTTGGACACCTGAGTGTGGCAAAGCATTTAATCAGCTTAAAGATGCTCTCACCATTCCCCCTGTGCTAGCATATCCTAATCTCCAATGACCATTTATCCTCACCACAGATGCAAGTTATACAGCTTTAGGGTACATTCTTGGGCAATTAGATGAAAACGGTAAGGAACGTGTTATAGTATATGGTGGCAGAGCTTTACATGATGCTGCACGCAAGGGGAGCATCAGTGAACTTGAATGCTTGGCAGTCTAAGAAGGAATTAAAACATATCATTTGTGTTTAGCAAACAATCATTTTAAAATATACACTGATCACCGTGCACTCACTTGGCTCAGCAATATCAAGCAGTCAACAGGTAGACTTGCTAGATGGTCTGTTTTACTTCAAGGCTTTGATTATGAGATATGTTATAGAAAAGGCGGGAAAATGAAAAATGATGATGCACTTTTACGACGTGAGTATAATATTCCTTTAGGTGAACAAACAGAACCAGAAGACACTATACCAGGTATTTCTGTTAACCAGGTGAGTACTGCGGATCATCCATCTCAAACTGCAGCTACCATTCTATATGCTAATTATCCACCTATGCCAAAAATATGCATGAATGAACTTTCAACAGTTGACCCAGGAGATGATGTAATATGTAATGATATTGGTAAGTTGCAAAGGGAATGTCCAGATTTGACTGACATATTCAAGCACCTGGAAAATGGTATTTTACCCACAGACAAAGGTAAGGCTGATAAAGTATTAGGTGAGTCTAACCACTATGCACTTTTAGATGGCACATTGTACCACTTCTTTCAGCCTCGATCAAAAGGTAAGAAACTAGATGAACGTTATATAAGGCAGTTAGCTTGTCCCAGGAAGTTAAGGCATGATCTACTTGTTGCATATCATGAATAAGAACATTTAGGGATTTACAAGACTTACCGTGCTATGCAACTGAGGTACAATTTCCCAAAAATGTATCAAGCCGTAGCTGACTATATTCGTACATGTGACAACTGTCAAAGAGCAAAAATGTCAACTCGCTCCCAGAAAGGTACCTCTTACTCCTACGCCAATTACTGACACCTTCTTCAAATGTCATATGGGCATTATAGGACCTTTCAATAAAACAACAAAAGATGGGTATAAATATAATTTAGTTAAAGTTGACTCTTTCAGCAAGTGGCCAGAAGCTTTCCCACTCAAAACACGGGTTAGATTGCTCGAATTTTGTATAGTGAAATATTTACAAGATACGATATACCCGACTCATGGGTAAGTGAGAGGACAAGCCTTTATGAGCAAGCTTTTATCTGCTGTTTCTCAGATTTTCTCTGTGAAACAGCAGTTCACTAGCTCATACCACCCGCAAACAAACTCATTTGCCGAAAACTGTAATAAGACTATTATTCAATGCTGCGGACTATTATTGACAAAGACCAAACAAATTGGCCTGAATTGCTGCCAAATGTTCTGATGGCTTTGCGAATGAGTCCATCAGCATCTTCAGAGTTCTCTCCCTATCAGCTACTATTTGGAAAAGAGATGAATGTCACATTTAATGCCAAGCTCATTCTTAAGGATAATCTGAACCCGACTGCTAAAAATCATGTCCAAGACCTGTTGAGTAAGCTCAAAATAATTAAGAAACTTGCGGCTGGGAACATGAAAAATGCACAAGACAGAAACATTACTATGACAAAAATGCCACAATAACAACTTTTGACATTGTTGACCTTGTTTTTCTCCACTCAACTAAAGTCCCAGTAGGTTTGACACCTAAACTACACAGTAAGTTTGATGGACCATTTTATATTTCTGGCAAGGGAAGTAATTACACCTACAAACTGCGATGATGTTCAAATAATATTCAGCTCAAAAGTCTGATAAATGCAAATAGACTCAAACTTTATCATGCACCCCATGACAGACAAAGTCTTGACCCACCAATTGATATAGCTGACAATAGCACTTATAATGGGACAGATCAGGAGAGAAATGTTCAAATTCAGAATTCTCAATCTCAGAAACCTCAGTCTCAAAATTCTCAATCTCAAAATTCTGAATCTCAAAATTCTCTATTTCAGAATTCTCAAAAATCTTAATATCAGGACCAACCTTTAGATCCAACTTTAGACTCTGAGACAAAGTCAGACATTAATCTGCCAATTATATGAAGTAGAAAAACTACTCAAGATGAAACACATATAAGGTAAAAAGCATTGCCTGGTAAAATTGGTTGGATACACTCTTAGGACATGGGAACCAAACCAGAAGAAAACTTACATGTTTTCTTTGTTAAAAAATTTCCCATGAATAAAATCCAAAAGGGAACTAAGAGAAAACGTCCATATACTGTTTATTTTAGGTCAGCATAAATTTCAATGTTATAATTCTTTTTCTCACTGAATGTGCACAAACTTAAGATAGCTGATACGCAGACATATAATTGCTCGCAGTTATATATTCTAGTTACTATTATTATTTCTCCTCGTTTCTGATTGATTTATTTCAGAGACATATCATCCAACATAAAATCATATTTCTGAATTTTATGACTTACAATGGTGCATGGAAGAAATTTTTATGACTTTTTACTTTTTAGGTTGCCATATAGCAACCAAATGCAGGTCACATTGACCTACATAGTTGAAAATCTAAAAAAATCTCCTTCTCCAAAACCACTTCACTTAGATAAAATCTGATGTGATAATTGGCTTTTAAAGCGTGTTATATACCAAGTTTGTGAATTTCAATAATTTTTGTGAAAAATTAGGTTACGCGTTTTGCGTTTGTTTTTTATACAATGTAAATAGTCCTTTTTACCCAAAATTACAATAATGAATAAATTTAGGTGAATTCTTTTTCCAAAAAGCATTTTCTTATTTGAAGAAACATATGTTTGACAATTAAGATAAAATGCAAGTCGCTTTTTTCGACCTTTTTCATTTTTAATTCTAGCAACCCAAGGGTCGAGGGTTCAAATCTCAGTGAAGCCACTTTTTTTATTTCTTTTCTTTCTTTCTTTTTTAAATTTCGGAATTTTATGACTTACAATGGTGCATGGAAGAAATTTTATGACTTTTTAATTTTTTGGGTTGCCATATAGCAACCAAATGTAGGTCACATTGACCTACATAGTTGAAACCCTAAAAAAATCTTCTTCTCTAAAACCACTTCACTGAGATAGAATCTGATGTGATAATTGGCTTCTAAAGCATCTTATATACCAAGTTTTTGACTTTAATATATTTTTTTAAATATTTTAATTAATGTGTCAAATCTGTAAAGTCTTAAATCCGGATCTGAAAATTGCTCATGTAAGCTTTTGTTATGGATAGGCACTCTGCCATCCATCCATCCATCAAAAGACTTCTTTTCAGACACTACTGGTCACATTTTATTCATATTAGTCAAAAGCATCTACAGACCATTGCCATTCACATTTATGTTTCTGGTTGCTATGGCTACCAAAAATAGGTCACAGTGACCTACATAGCTAAAAACCAAAACAATAAAAATAATGTTCCCTGAAACCACTTCTATAGAGGAAACATGTTATGACTTGCCAGGTATTATCAAGACATACCAGTTACATTTAAACTTAGGTGAGTAAATTAGGTCCATCTTGGGCCTCTTGTTATTCTCCGTCGTTTCTGCTATATATTTTTTCAGAAACATCTCCTCCTACGTTTTTTATCCTATCAAGTTAAAATTTTGTCAACTGGTAGGGATTGACCATGGGGAGATCGCTTCCTCGCCGTTTTTCGGAATTCGGAAAGACTCTGGAGAAATCCAGTTAAAACAACAACCCGGACTTCTTTTGTGAAGGATACGCCCTAAGGACATCTTCTAGAATTAAACTTATTATGGACTATTGTCCGCTTCGTTCTAGCCTCTCACAGATAGTTCTACTAATCTGCCTTCAGGGTCCTGCTTAATTTTTAGTGGGTTTAAATCACCTATAATTGTATGAGAGAGAGAGAGAGAGAGAGAGAGAGAGAGAGACTGAGAGAGAATGATACGCAGACTTAAATTGCTCGCAATTATACAGTCTAGTTATGTCTGCGTATCAGCAGGGATCTCGTTACTGATAATCTTTATTATGTCTGCGTATCAGCAGACGTCTTGTTGTTACTTGTAATCTTTATTATTACTTTTATTATTTTCATTAATTCTCCTCGAGTCTGAGATATTTTTTTAGAGACATCTTTTCTACGTTTCTTATTCGATCAGGTTGTACTCTTGTTAACTGGTAGGGATTGACCATGGGGATGTCGCTTCCTCACCGTTTTCGGAATTCGGAAATACTCCAGAGAAATCCAGTTAAAACAACAACCCGGACTTCTTTTGTGAAGGATACGCCCTAAGGACATCTTCTTGAATTAAAAATGGCTTCAAATTATTATAACTTGACTATATGAACAGATAATGACATGGGGTTTTCAGTTTCTTGAAATAACTTTCAAAATAGGGTCAAAGACAAATTCAAGGTCATAACCTAGTTTGTAATTTTGCAGTTTTAGGCTACTTTCTTCAAAATTTTAAGAGATATATAATATCAAAACATTGTTAAAATGTTCAGCATGACAAAATTTAAAAAAGGTACAAAGTTTTGTAACTATTTGATAATGCATGTAGGAGTTATTGCCCCTGAAATGTTATTTTTTGCTTATAAAAACTAAAATTGTGCTTTAGCTAAAAAACTATTAACTTTTTGCATAGGCATATGCATTAGAATATTGTAGATATTGATATGGCGATCATTTTGATATAAGATTCAAGATCTAACTTTTGAAGGTCAAGGTCATAGATGCATAAGAAGACTGAAATTGTTAATTATCTTGAAAACTATTAACGTTTTGTATAGGCATGTATATTACAATATTGTATGTATTTTTGCAATGATTTTGGCTATATTCTCAGGTGGGCGTAAAGGCCCATGGGCCTCTTATTCATGACGAGGGGTAGACTTTCAAAATGGCGACTTTCGTCCCTTGTGTTTTTTAATGTTATTTTTTGGACTTTTTTTTAAGTTTGTTAAAAATGGATTTCAGGCAAAGTTATCGATATGTATGAACTTGTAATAAAAGCACAAAGGAAAGACTTCCTTTTGTACCCTTCACTAAAATATTAGTTTCAACTAAAATGATATAAAAATAATTAATTCATGCCATTTTGAACTTTTCTGTGAAAAATAATTTTTCAAAAATTTAACATTGAATTTAATGGTCGGGGGTACAAAAAGAAGTCTTACCAATACAAATAATCTTTCAAACAAAAACACAAAAATCCTGACACCAAGCCCCTGTGGTCATACCAAGAAAAAGTTTGAAAGAATTTTTTATGCTAAATATATAACAAATACCTGCTAAATTTTGATGTGCCAGATGTGCACATTTCGGAAAATCATTCCTCATCAGTGAAACTAGGGGCCGAAAAAGTTGATAGATTAAAAAACATACGCCAAACAGTTGCAAATTAATGAATCTAAAGTTCCAAAAATATGTGAACCAAAATCCAGCTAAGGAATGTTTTGCAGGAGGGAACAGACCTTAGTTTTAAATAAATTTCAAAAAATTAAGACGACTGAAAATTTTGCTAAATGGTATATTTTCTGACAGCACAAAGTACTGCCTACTGAGTTATGGATACCCTCGGAGAGATTTACTCCACCAGCAGCGGTACCCGCTCAGGGGTAATAAATATAATACAAATACCAGTTAAATTTTGATGTGCCAGATGTGCACATTTCGAAAATTCATTCCTCATCAGTGACACTAAGACCGAAAAGTTTGATACATAAATAATATAAACCAAACAGTTGAAAATAATGAATCTAAAGTTTCAAAATCGTATAAATCCAAATCCAGCTAAGGAATGCTGTGCATGAGGGAACAAACCTTAATTTTAAATTAATTTCAAACTTTAGTGGACTGAAAATTTTGCTAAATGGTACATTTTCTGACAGCACAAATTACTGCCTACTGAGTTATGGATACCCTCGGGGAGATTTACTCCACCAGCAGCGGTACCCGCTCAGGGGTAGTAAGTATATAACAAATACCTGCTAAATTTTGATGTGCCAGATGTGCACATTTCGGAAAATCATTCCTCATCAGTGACACTAGGGGAAACAATTAAGTTTCCTTTCACGAGCCATCGACACATTCAGGTCTTAGAATCATAGCAGACCAGTTACCGACCACATGTTTATCGTAGTCGAGATTTTCTTATTTGTGAAAACCTTTGCGTTAATATTGGAATAATCAATGGATTTGTAATTTGTTTGAAATTCGTCTATAAAATGTATAAATACTACATTGTTATACGACAGTTAACACAAAGCACAGTGAGCACGTTTTCTTCCACGTGTTTTAGAACACGCGTATGACCTTTTTTTTTTTTTTTTTTTTTTTTTTACTTCATATCTATATATTACATCGCATACACCTTCATGACCAAAAAGAGAGTCATGTTTGTGTACCACAAAAAGTGTACTATGGTACACAAACATACCAAAATAGTCCGTGTTTGTGTACCATAAAAAAGTGCACCGTGGTACAAAAACGAAGGTAAATGCTTTATTTTAGCCCGGTCGCTATCGGTCATCGTAATTAGTTGACTAGTACAATATCAATTTAGTATTGTTTTTGAATATCCTGAGCTTTACTCGGTTATAAGTTAAGAATTATTTTACCTGTTTAGTTTAAAACCCTAAGGGACACTTTAAATACGCACTTATAAAAATTGATTTAAAATAGAAAAAAAAAAATAACAGAGAGAGAGAGAGAGAGAGAGAGAGAGAGAGAGAGAGAGAGAGAGAGAGAGTTTATCAATAATCTAAACAATTTTGAAAATGAAGAACTACAAGGTAAACAATTTTTTCAGTATCAGACGAAAACTTGAATGTGTTCTAGGAATAGACGGTGCAAGCTCGAATACTGGGGTACAAGGTACTAGCATGAAAATACGACAGTCCAGAGTTGCATGTTTTCTAAATTATGACAATTTTAATTTGCGCGTTTTAAGACACAGATTCTTTTTTTTTTCTTGAAAGAGAACTTTTAACAATAAAACTAACAGATAGCCTTACTAAGGAAGATAAAGACCCACATTTTTGCAAAACAATGTTTGGAAATCTTTAAATAAAATGGGTCAGAAAAATTAAAACTTACAAAATTAAGGATGTTGTGAAACTTTTTCGGGAGGGATGTCAAGAAGTATGACAAGAAGACTTGGAAAAGTCAGTTAACCACACTACAGAGATAGAAAAAGAACAATGGATCACAGATTGGGTGATTAAGAATGAACTTGAATCAGTTTCATTGATTTAAGCCGCGATGACGAAATTAAGACGGAGTGTGACAGTAGTTCTAATAATAGCAACAGTAGTGACAATGCTTTATAACTAATGGATTTTCAAATGAAATTATTCATCATCATCATCATCATCATCATCATCATCATCATCCAGTTTAACTTAAAGTCCTATTTTACTTCAAAGCGAATATAAAATAGCAAATTACCTGTAAAATTACTTTTTAAAAGGATGCTTACATATTTTCTTCATTTTTTTTCAATTGTTTTTATGCAGCAAGTAAGAAAAAAAATCAGTAAAAACGCTATCTTTTTATTTCTTTAAGTTGAGGACGATCTGCAAAGTTAAAATACAGATTGTCTAGTGTGATTTGCTATACATCCTGTTAAAATTCCCCGTATACTAGTAATAAGTTTTAAACAAAAAAAAATTTTTTTTAAAATTCCGAATTGAAATACGGGTATCAAAATAAAAATATAACCTTGTAAAACGTTCTTTTAATCCATTTCCATTACTTTTCTTTTGCCAAGCAATAAGCATTTAGTCTTTGCCTCTTGTCATGGTATCATAGTACGCTAAGAAGACACTTTTCTACATTGCCCTGAGCACATTGCAGAAATGAAAACTTCCCCTATAGCTGGAAACATGTTAATTTAAGTGAAATATTTTGAACCGGAACTTAAAAGCCCATTTTATCAATAACAAGATGCCCAATAGGGCCTGTATCACTCACCTGGCACACCCTTATTTTGTTCTTTGCTTTTTCCTTTTAAATATATCCAATCAGTAAAATGTAAACAAACTCACTAGCAATATTCTTATTTTCTATTATTTCAAGCAATATTTATCATAAGTTTCCTTTCAATTGGCCATTTACTTTCAGAGGAAAAGATTCAGGCTAAACATAGACCTTATTTGCATGTTACATAATAATCGCAAAAACGAAATATTGTACAGAAAAACACGTTACGTATGTTTTATATCTGACATCTATTTTCTATGTTTTAAATTTCAACAAAATCGGTACATAAATAAACCCATAATGGCCCTTTTTAGGTTTTTGCTATTCATAGTAACGGCAGCCATCTTGGATTTCCGACAGACATGTCCGGGATAAAATTTTGAATCTATACCATCCAAGGACCTTCCACACTCAATATCCTTTCAATTGGCCATGTACTTTCAGAGAAGAAGATTTTCAAAGATTTCGGCTAAAAATAGACCTTATTCGCATATTACGTAATTATTGCACAAACGAAACTTGAATTGTACAGAAAAAACACGTTATATAAATATGTTTTATCCCCCGACGTCTATTAAGTTCTTTGAAACCAAATTTCAACAAAATCGGTACATAAATAAACCTATAATGGCCATTGTTAGGTTTTTGCTATTTATAGTAATGGCAGCCATCTTGGATTTCCGACAGACATGAATCTATACCACCCAAGTATTTTGATCACGTAAGCACCTATCTCCGAAAAGTAATCTAAACCTATCTATAATAATTGCATAGTAGTATTGCTACAAGTCAGTTAAGCACATGCTATTGGTGTGTAGTTACACTGGGATGACATATAACATAACCTTACTAACACCCCTTCCTTTTCTGGGTTGTACCCATCTTAAAGATATTATTGACAGTCTTGTTTAAAAAGACATTAAATATAAATAACAACACTTGAATGCTAATTCTAGGGCTAAAAGATAATGTACATAAATATTGTTGAAAAGAGAGAGGCCATGGTGGCAGAGTGGTTTAGATATTGGCCCTACAAATCCAAGGTCTTTTATCAATGTGGGTTCCACTTCTTATTGGACTTATAAATTGTTGAAAATGTTTCTAAATTTATCTTTTGCAGGCTCTTACAGTATGCAACATTGTGTGTAGTCAACCAAGTGACAGGTTTATGAAACTATCCCAAGATATGTTATAAGATATGTCCTAGGACATATCTTATGACCAAAATTAGATAAACTTATGACATGACATATATTGTAAATCAAAAGTATCTTAGGTTTCTCATAGAAAGGACATCATTAGTGTCTTATCATAATCTTAACTTTTAAATATAAAATACATGTATTTACAAATATTTTTCTCAGCGAAAGAAGAATTAAGACAAATTAAATTAAAAAAGAAAAATTGAATAAAATTTAATTCAATGATAAAAAATAATATATATCAAAAATGATTGATATATACTCTCAGAATTTGTATTATTTTGGTTCTACGTATTTTTTCTTTTTCTTTTTCTTGTTTTTTTTTTTTTTTTTTTTTTTTTTTTTTTTTTTTTTTTTTTTTTTTTTTTTTTGAAAAAATAGAGGCGAACGAGCGATTAAAAATTAAATGTATTTTATTCTAAAGTACATTTTTCTTCAGGCGGTGACAATATTAGAACCTTGTGAGCAAGTAAAGAAATGCACAAAAAGATAACTATTGCAGCAAAAGGCAAAAAAGTATTAAAATAACTGATTAAAACAAAGAATATGCTCTCCTGGAAAACTCTCTTCCAATATAGTAAATTATAAATCGACCAGGAACTTTTTAATAGTGAAACACAAGACAAATGATGCCATGATATTGTTTTTTGTTTACAAGATTTTGCAGAAATATGGATGCGGGATTTTACCGGAAATTTTAGACAGCCGGTAAACGATTTGAAAACGAATTTAATTTTATTTTTAATTCTCAATTTTAGAGGCGAGCTGGTCCGACTACAAATTAATTTATCATGACCTTATTTTTCACCTTTAATTTCGTTTTGTGTTACATATTTTAAAACTAGATGTAAATATTAGTTCGACCAGCCGTGGGTTTAACAGTAAAATCGTGCTTTGAACACCAAATGGTATATAAACGCTCGTTTAGCTTGCCTGAATTTAGCGTTATCTTTTCACGTTTTGAAAATGAGTAGGAAAAGAAATCCATTTTTTTAGAGACTGAAAATCAAACTTTAATTGCTGAAGTTGAATAAAATTAGACATTGTTAAATTCAAAGGATTCGAGTGTGTCCACAAACAATACAAAGAAAAAGGTGTGGGAAAGTATATATGCTTTAAAGATAATGCTGTAAACTGTGGTCACCAAACAAGTGTTGAAGAAATTCGCAATGAAACGGGTAGTGCAATGCGACCTTTATGTTGCTCTCATTTTCAAATACTGCACACAATCTAAAGATAATTGGTTTAGAAAGTCTGTATTTGCTAATGATATCCACATAGTTTAAATAATCGAACGTGTTATCTCGGTCCCTAAATACCCGGTCACGTTCTTACATTGAGTTGTATACGTCTCAAGTGTAAAAAAAATGGCAGTCATGATTTTAATTAAGGGTGTCATAAACATATGACAAAGTTGAGATTACCTTAAGATTGTCTTTAGACACCTAACTCGCTGTCGTTAATTTAGGATAGAATTTAGGACATGTCGCAAATTAAGATACCGTTGTAAACATAACTTGAGACAAAGATATGTCGTAAGACAATTATAAGATATATCACTTTCATAAACATGCCCCAAGGACGTTAAAAGTCCCTATCATTGTGCACTCGTAAAAGGTAGATAAAATTTTGCGATAATCATGCACTTGTATTAGTTCTTTGATAGTATAAGATAAAGAGAATCTATTACGAGTTTGAGGTCGAGATGGGGAAATTCCGATCGAGTGGTCAGATTTTTCATCTCAAACGAGGCTCTACCGAGTTTGGGATGAAAAAAAAATCTGACCATGAGATCGGAATTTTCCCATTTCTACCTCAGTCGATTAAATGATTATTTTTCTCGCATATGATTTACTGAAAAAATACCGGAATCGCAGGATTTTGCTAGCGGATGAAATACAAAACACGCAACTATAACAAATAACGTTTCACTCACAGCAAAATGTGAACCTACGCGGCAAAACAAAACAACAATTTTTCTCTTTATATCTATACATCGTTTAGTAAAAATGATATTATTCATCATAAAAAATTCTTTTTTTGTCGTTTTCATATAATTTTTCAACAAAATTATGACTCTTGCCAATTGAAAAAAAATGTAGTCCCCGTTCAACTAAAATAGGCTACACGTGCGCAGGCGGGGTGCGATGTGGAAAAATATCGTACCACCCATTCAGTGAGATAAATCTATCACATATGCGAGAAAGAGGTATATGTCTCACCTCATCTCAAGTCTATATTTAAAATTGATGTTAATCGGAGGATGTTGATAAAATCTAAAGATAAATAATTTACACGAATTAAACCGTTTTATTTCAATTCTAGTACATGCAGAATTATGAAATTTGTCATCAGTAGTATGAATTATATTTCATAATTCTATGTACAATAATATTCCACAAAAAACCATAAATGAGGTCATTTACTTTGCTGTGAAGGCTACCATTGGTGAAAAATTTATTATTCAAATCAAAGATTTAAAGTCTGAGATGGCTGAGTAAACCAAAAGACCCAGCAAAAACACCGAACTTGAACAAGTGAACTAAAACAAGTGAACTAAGAGAAGTGAACTAAGACAAGTGAACTAAGACAAGTGAACTTAGACAAGTGAACTAAGACAAGTGAACTTAGACAAGTGAACTAAGACAAGTGAACTTAGACAAGTGAACTAAGACAAGTGAACTTAGACAAGTGAACTAAGACAAGTGAACTTAGACAAGTGAACTAAGACAAGTGAACTTAGACAAGTGAATCTAAGACAAGTGAACTAGACAAGTGAACTAAGACAAGTGAACTAAGACAAGTGAACTTAGACAAGTGAACTAAGACAAGTGAACTTAGACAAGTGAACTAAGACAAGTGAACTTAGACAAGTGAACTAAGACAAGTGAACTAAGACAAGTGAACTAAGACAAGTGAACTTAGACAAGTGAACTGCGACAAGTGAACTAAGACAAGTGAACTTAGACAAGTGAACTAAGACAAGTGAACTAAGACAAGTGAACTAAGACAAGTGAACTAAGACAAGTGAACTGCGACAAGTGAACTAAGACAAGTGAACTAAGACAAGTGAACTAAGACAAGTGAACTTAGACAAGTGAACTAAGACAAGTGAACTTAGACAAGTGAACTGCGACAAGTAAACTTAGACAAGTGAACTAAGACAAGTGAACTAAGACAAGTGAACTTAGACAAGTGAACTAAGACAAGTGAACTTCAACAATTGAACTTATACAAGTGAACTAAGACAAGTGAACTTAGACAAGTGAACTAAGACAAGTGAACTAAGTCAAGTGAACTTAGACAAGTGAACTGCGACAAGTAAACTTAGACAAGTGAACTAAGACAAGTGAACTAAGACAAGTGAACTTAGACAAGTGAACTGCGACAAGTAAACTTAGACAAGTGAACTAAGACAAGTGAACTAAGACAAGTGAACTTAGACAAGTGAACTAAGACAAGTGAACTTAGACAAGTGAACTGCGACAAGTAAACTTAGACAAGTGAACTAAGACAAGTGAACTAAGACAAGTGAACTTATACAAGTGAACTAAGACAAGTGAACTTCGACAATTGAACTTATACAAGTGAACTAAGACAAGTGAACTTAGACAAGTGAACTAAGACAAGTGAACTAAGTCAAGTGAACTTAGACAAGTGAACTGCGACAAGTAAACTTAGACAAGTGAACTAAGACAAGTGAACTTCGACAAGTGAACTAAGACAAGTGAAATTAGACAAGTGAACTTCACTTATCACTATAGTGTTTATATTTCATTTCTTATTTTCATTTATATTTAATCTTTACAGCCAAAACTGTTTGCCTAAAATGTGGAATTTAAAGATTTATCAAATATAATTACAAGTTTATGTTTTCAATGGGTAAAAAGTATATCTGGTAGCATTACAATTAAAAAAAAACATTAATTTATGAGAATATCAAGGGTATTTTCTGTGAGCTGATAAATTTGTACCTACTTTATTCACTTTTAATGTTTTCTGAATTTGTCAAAGGGCTTTAAAAATATCCTGATGAACTGAATGTGAAAATTAACAATCACTTTTTGGTAACGTTAAGGTAGATAGTTTAAAAATAAGATGACCTGCTACGATTCTTGGCGTCAGGTTTTCATTTGTATTTACGTCAAAAAGCGATTCCAACAAGTTGAAGGTACCCAAAATTGGGTAGTGGATAGAAGAGTGTGTGTTTGGATGAGAGGAGATGTAGTTCATGAAGCGGGTCATACGCTTAAAAAAGCAAGTACTACGTTGAGTTGATTTCCAATTTAAGAAGCTGAATAGTTCGTTGTCAATTTGATGTTTTTTTAACATGCTTGTATTATGGTTTAAAATGCACGGGTTTTAAATTGAAAGTTGACAGTTTTAACATTTATACAGCAAATGAAGTCTTTATAGTGTCACAGTCATCAATTTAAAAAGCAATAAACGTGTGCGTACGTGTGTCCATGTGTGGTTTTTAAACCAAATACATAATTATCTCTAGTTCGATTGACTACATGTGTGCAAATTCCGATATCAATGGACTTTAATATTGAAATACGTGTGAAATCACCTAGTTTTAAACCTTTAATAATTTTATGTGCCAAAGTAAGTAACCTGAGTCCATCGGCTGATTATATTGAGGCTAAAGAACAAAGTACGTATCAACTTCACGTTTAATATCAGTCAGTCGAACTTTATTTAACATTCTGGTTGTATTGGAAATATCAACTAAGAAAAAAAGAGCCGGTGAGTGAAATAATATTCATTTTTTTTAATTCTTATTTTCTGAATATTTTTTTATAATGAAAGCTAGCAGTCAAAAATTTATAACATGTCAGAGGGTGGTTTTTATTTATTTATTTATTTATTTATTATGTTTATTTAAGAATATGACGCCTTAGATTTTTTTAATGAAAATAAAATAGTGCTTTATTAATGGTGCTTTACGTTAGTATCATTTCATTTATATCGAGGTGGTCATTTCTGGGATGGTGGGGGGAAACTAGAATGCCCGGAGAGAACAAGCGAATTGAAAAACCTTTCCACACTATGATTTATCCGGTTGGAATTTAAACCTAGCCGGCGAGAGGAGACTTAAGACTTCTCGATCATCAAGGCCTTTATGGCATTAAGAAAGACATGTTTAATCTACAATCTGCAGATTCTGTTTTATTTTTAAAGGAGAGAGAGAGAGAGAGAGAGAGAGAGAGAGAGAGAGAGAGAGCATCATTTTAGTTTTTACAGAAATGTTTTGAATGTAATTTTAGACCTCGGTTACGAAAACATTATTATTTCTTAAGACATCCAATGAAAGATCACTGTGAAACATTTATCTCAAATAGGTCATATCATTTAAACATGGTGCAATGGAATTTGATACATCGAGAAGTTTTAACTGGATAACATTATACTTATCTATCTACAAAATGTCCTCTAGATACACTATCTACGACTTAGATAAACACGCGACCATGAACGGTTACCTAAAGACACTTATAAAACAGCTATATGAAGTCGCTGTGACATTGAATGACAGAAAGTTGCAAATTGGGTATCTGAATTCGCGACGAGAACAAGGTTCATAATCTCTAAGAATCAATTTAAGAACAAATTCGTGTATGGTCCGACTTGTACTGGCGCGGCTTTTTCCCCAACAAATCAGTTAAGTAAGCTGCAGACTAGCATACAACTCTTTAAGCCAAATTTTCCTGGTCCCGTGAGAACCAGTCGATACTCTGTCCCTTAATGTGGAGCACCAGGCAAAGAAGCAGAATCTCATTTTTATTCTTTTGTTTGACTCTGCGGGGTTCGAACCGGCCCGACAAACTCACTGAGCCATCGAGGCGGCGGTAGTTCTAGTAGGGTATCAATATGATAAGTATCGGTTTATGGATACAAATAATTTTTATAAATCACTAAAACGTGTTCACACACACAAACACACACACACACATATGAAATTAACGTGAAATAACTGTGAAATTTCTTCTTACTGAACTCTTTTATTTGTCAACTGAGGCTAAATTGAATACCTTTGTTTCAGGCAGGCAAATAAATAAAAAAGATTACAGGTTTTTCTCAAATTTATTTAAGTATTAGGCCAATAAGGGACCATTGTCTCGTTTTAGATTGTTTACTACGTTTAGAAATACCCCAAGTCAAAGTGCCAAGACAAGGTAAAATGTGTTTCGTTTCTCAGGAGTCATTTAGAATGAATAATTTTGAATAAATTGCACTTTTTATGATTACTTAAGATCTTATTTTAATAGTCTAATTATTATTATTAATTTATTATTTTGTTTTTAATGTGTTAAATGATAGTGATAAGTTGTTATAATTAAAACAATGATTTTTTTAGCAAAATTTGTTTTTACAAGTAACAGCATTAGGTATTTTACTGACGTTTCGTGTCTCGTCATTTCATGATGATTAAAATTGTTTGAAGTTACATGTGAAGCGGAAAAAACTACATGTATTTACTTAACCTATCTTAATATTATGCAGTGCAGTCAACGTAAGCAACTGCACTATAGTTTCAGTACTAGTTGACAATTGTGAGTAGTTTTACTACAGCAAACCAAAATCAAAATAAAGTATTATTCTATTTTACCTAAACAGCTAGGGTTGGTATATACTTAATAGACACAAATTTACTTGGCAGAACATTAATCTAACGATATAACTATGGATTATTATCCCCTCGCAAACCAAGTTTGGAGGGGATATAGGATTTGGTTCGTACGTATATTACACTTTCCTTGACAACGCTCTAGAAACTTAATTTCTCAACAGAATTTAAATAAAAGTTGTTTTAAGAGTTTATCAAGGTAATATCGCAGTTGTAATTGGCACAACCAAATTAACAGAGTTTTTGCTTTTTGTTTATTTGAGTGAAATATTTCTGTTGGCATTTTAACAGCTTTTTTATCAACAGAACTTTTATTAAAACTTCACATACGAGTTTATTATGGTAATATCTCAGACCAGTTCGTGTTTTAGCCAGATCCTAGATCCAAGGTGGCTATTATAAATAGAAGAAAAAAACAGAAAAATGCCCATTGCATATTTATTTGTTGATCAATTTGGTTGAAATTTGGAATATACAAAGTAGAATCCTAGACATTTAATAAGTTTTTTGTAACTTTTTCATTGGCATGTTATTATGTTTTTACCGCAGTTTGATAGCCGTTTCTTAAAATAAATAAATAAAAATAAGAAAAAAATAAATAAATAAAAATTATATATTTCTCCATTGGCGAGGGGCTAAGTATCACTTTTGATGCATTGTTATCTATAATTTGGGTCAAATTGGATATAAGTAAATAGACGGAGATAAATTTGTAAAATTTTAACCCTTCCCTGATTATCAAAAATTAATTGTAACTTATAAGCTTTCATATTTATTAATCTGTAATTTTAAAGATATTTGTATGCAAATGATATTTTTTTGTTTTTATTTTTTTATCCGGATGACTAAAATACGAACATTCTAAGAAAATTAAAATCCATCCAAAATTAAACTAAAATTCAATAAGTTACAATTTCATATAATCCTCAAATCATAGTTTCAATATTTTCACTTTTAATCATTATCAACAAACTTCAACCGGAATGAAATCATTCATTTCGCGACAAGTAATTTAAATAGAAATCTTCCTATTACACCATAATGCACGGATTTTACAGTTGAAGATTATGATATTAATATATATATATATATATATATATATATATATATATATATATATATATATATATATATATATATATATATATATATATATAATTGTTATATTATATAACAATCGCTTGTGATACTTTTCCCCTATTTTTCAAAGTCATATAACATAGAAGACGAAATTGATTGAATTGATTATCTTAGCTGACATATGATGCTGAGATTTTTTAAACATACAAGGCGAAACTGATGATCTAATTATCTTAGCTGACATATGATACTGAGATTTTTTTAACATACATGGCGAAACGGATTGATCTTATTATCCTAGCCGACACATGATGCTGAGATTTTTTAAACATGGAAGGCGAAACTGATTGATCTAATTATCTTAGCTGACATATGATGCTGAGATTTTTTAAACATGGAAGGCGAAACTGATTGATCTAATTATCTTAGCTGACATATGATGCTGAGATTTTTTAAACATGGAAGGCGAAAATGATTGATCTAATTATCTTAGCTGACTTATGATACTGAGATTTTTTAAACATACAAGGCGAAACTGATCGATCTAATTATCCTAGCTGACATATGATGCTGAGATTTTTTAAACATGGAAGGCGAAAATGATTGATCTAATTATCCTAGCTGACATATGATACTGAGATTTTTTTAACATACCTGGCGAAACGGATTGATCTTATTATCCTAGCCGACACATGATGCTGAGATTTTTTAAACATGGAAGGCGAAACTGATTGATCTAATTATCTTAGCTGACATATGATGCTGAGATTTTTTGAACATGGAAGGCGAAAATGATTGATCTAATTATCCTAGCTGACACATGATGCTAAGATTTTTTAAACATGGAAGGCGAAACTGATTGATCTAATTATCCTAGCTGACACATGATGCTAAGATTTTTTAAACATGGAAGGCGAAACGAATTGATCTAATTATCCTAGCTGACATATAATGCTGAGATTTTTTAAACATACAAGACGAAACTTATTGATCTAATTATTTTAGCTGATATATGATACTGAGATTTTTTAAATATGGAAGGCGAAATTGATTGATCTAATTATCTTAGCTGACATATGATGCTGAGGTTTTTTAAACATGGAAGGCGAAAATGATTGATCTTATTATCTTAGCTGACATATGATGCTGAGATTTTTTAAACATACAAGGCGAAACTGGTTGATCTAATTATCTTAGCTGATATATGATACTGAGTTTTTTTAAAAACATTTTTACCTGTTTAGTTATTTATGTGTATGTCTGGTTTGTAAATCTTCCATGAGTATTAATCAAAGTACTGAAAGTATTGTAAGGCTTTTACTGAGAAAAGAGTAATGTTGTTTTACGCCCCAGTCAGGATTCTTTTACTGAGAAAAGAGAAAATTCACTGTAAAGATTTAGACTTATAACAGAAAGCAGTCAAACAAGTTTCCAACAAACGCTATATTTATTGGCTTCTTATCTGTTTTCAAACAATAAAGGGAACGATATTAATATTCAAATGAAATTTCTCTCTCTCTATAGACTGTACTGAGGTTAAGGTTACTGCATGGATCATACATATATATGTAATTTTCTTAAAATCTAAATAAATTGTCATACATGATAATGTTTAAACAAGTTACTTTTACCTTGTTGAATTGTGTTTCATTATTGAAATTTACAGAATTTGTAATAATAATAATAATAATAATAATAATAAAGCTGCATTAAATGAAAATTCATATACTTCTCTTATTCAAAATACTTAAGCTAAACAGCGTTGAATGCACAACTATTTTTTTTATCAAAGATTAATTCATATACCGAAAAAGATATTTCTGAGAAAGTATTCTGTAATTCATTTAAAATTTGTCGTAACCTATAACAGTGAGACAAACATACATAAATTACATATAGCTATATGAATATGAAACCCTCTAAAACACATGAAAATGGGATAAAGATGTCATGTTGTTATCCCATTCCTATCATTGATTCAGCATGAAGTTTTCATTGTTGAGATGGTTTGCAGTTACAATTCATTAAGAGAAAACAACAGAAACTTAACAAACAAATGTTTCTTCATGACAGGCGTCATTAGGGAGTGTTTATTATTCAATTCTCTAAATGTTTTGTCTTTATAAACGCATGTCATCAAAAGTATCACTGAAACAATAAAACTCATCCGATATATAGAAATAATAAATTTGATAATAAATTCACATTAGAATGATTGTTCAGTGTGCGAACGTATCTCACAACGGTTCGTGATTTGGACAAATGTTCGCCATCGTTAACGAAGCGCAGTAAAGCATAGTAGAACTAATCCTGATGGAGGTGACAGAGTGTATATTTTCAAAAAAATATTGCTTTTTTGAGTCATTTGAAGTTATCGTTTGTTTATCATGATGATTGTGGAAGCGATGATGATGATGATGATGATGATGAATTTTAACATATGAAGGTTAGAAACACTAACAATAACCATTGTTTTTTTTAAAAATAATTTTTGAATTGTAGAAATTAACATTTGATGACTTTTGAGAAGTAATTTTGATTGTGATAAATAAATTTTATTTTTGGCGAGAAAAAAAACGTAGAAGACCGATGTACTATTTTTCGCATATGAGAAATTTTGAAATTTTTGTTTTATATATATTTAAAATATCGCAGTTGGCAATGTGGTCAGTGTATCATACGGTTTAGTTACATGATCAGGTAACAAAACATTTAGATATCACAGAATTATTATAATAGACGTGCATCGTCCATAATTAATAAAATATTTGACTAAGTGATGTTAATTTATGAACAAAAGTTGTTTAATTGGTACTTATGAGCCTTGTATAATGAAACGAAAAAATCTTTATAGACATGTGCAAGTATCAATCGAAATATGTAATAGATGATATATTCAGGTCAAACTTGTGGAACGTTCCAAATACAGGATCAATTAACTTATGGGTGAGATTTCCAGGTCAAATTTGCTGAACTACCCTTCTCTAGTCTCTATTTCCCATTTATCAAGAAATTGCTATTTGTCCAAATTAAGCGGTGAGCTTGTTATAAAAATGCAATTATTCGGCATGCATATTTGAAACAAAGATTAATATTCACATTTCGGAAAAATCGAAAGTATTTTAAAGGGTTTGTTTGGTGTCTCGAACTTGCACATGATTGGAGTCAATGGAAGTGTCAAAATTACAAACATCACTAGATATAAAAGCATCTTGATCGTGACTACTAAACACGAGCTTACTCTCAGCAAGCACGTCTAAAAAGTAGTCACATATTTTTGATATTTCTTTTTTCTTCCCTTTACTTCAATTTGAAATATCTCTCTCTCTCTCTCTCTCTCTCTCTCTCTCTCTCTCTCTCTCTCTCTCTCTCTCTCCTTGGTTTTTTTAACATTTCAGGTTACTGTCACTTCTAATGATTAAGGTAGAGCAAACTAATTTTTAAAAATGCCCATGACAAAACCCTGCTTGTAAAGGATCAATGTCATTATTTTGCTGGTTCTGAAGAAGTTGAAAATGTGTACTAGTAATTCCATTTTTAGGTCAAACGACAAAAATCTAACTATAATCGAGTTCTTTGGTAATGAAAAACTTAATTTATTTTGTTCATTATGTTTTAGATAAACACGAAACAAATGCGAGGCCCCGGCCTTTTGGTGGCCGTGTGGCTAGTCGCCTCGTTACTACCACTAGTGTTATCCGAGATTTGTCGACATCCTTCTCATTGGACAGTTGATGGACAAGATCCGATGACGTCAGCACGTGGTAAAGTGACGGTGGTGGCTCTGCTGCTTGCCACTTGAAATATATCACGACGACAGGCCATTGGGTAAGTTTCTTTAAATAAACATATTCTAAAACATGTTTGATTGATTAGAAACAATAGAACTCAATCTGTCATCAGCATATAATTACTAGCTGCGCGGAATGTCTTGTTGTTTAAGTTCTAGTTGTATTACTATCGTATAAGCACTACAAGGTTTTGTTTTACGTGATTCGTGTTATAATTCTGTAATGTGCAATTGTTTTTACTAGGAAATACTAGTTATTCAATTTTTTCCCCTTTTTCTTCTTCTTCTTCTTTCCTTTATATTTATTTTTTTAAAATCTAATTTTAAAATTATGCACATGACAATACAGTAACTTTTTTTAAACAGAAAACCCATCATTTATATTACATAATTGCTTAGGTTAGACCATCCTTTGGTCCAAGTATAATGAAATCAAAGTACTGAAAGTACATGAAAGAGAGTTGAGTTGAGTAATGGTGTTTAACGTCACAGTCAAGAATATTTTATTTATATCGAGACGTCGCCAGATATAGGCGAAACTGCAGAAAGTTTGCCCGTGCGTTTCGCTAATGGCATTATCCAGCAGGATTCTTTATCGTGCCACGCATACTCGTGTATTTTAAGTTCCCATCCGAAAGAACCGTGAATTTCATTTAGTTATGCCGAGTGCTTGGCGAAAGAACCCACTTTCAAGTCTGGGGTCAGACCCGGTTGGGGTTCGAACCCATGACCTCCCACTTACGGAGCGAACACTCTACCAACTGAGCTACCGCAGTGGTTACATGAAAGAGTTTTGTCTGCTAGCTTGAAAAATAGTCCCAGTTCATTTATTGCAATACAACGTCCCCCCCCCCCCCCAAAAAAAAAAAAAAAAATTAAATTGCTAAAAATATTGTGTGTCCTCATGATATTTTGGTAACCTCTGTTGCAATCAGTTTTATTTCAGACCATATTTTGACTTAATTAATATCCGTGATTATAATAGGGTATAAAACATTAAAACTCGACTGTCTTTCTACTGCATTTTTCTCCTAAAAATAATTTAAGTTTAATCCCTACAGGACATCAGTTTAGGCGATGATCATATTTAAGATCTGACAAACTTACTTTTGTCATACTGGTTTTACATTACAGTTGATAAATCAAACCGATTTTACCAATATAGATATCACCGGTAGTTTAAGATGTTATTTCCATTTTTTTCCCGAAAAAGATGACATCACTAACATCAACTGCATTCTAAGCACAAACAACAAAGTAATAAAAAAGTTCTCTTTTTCTTTCTTCCTTCCTTTTTAAAAATAATATTGCAACTACAAACGCGTATCTCGCGGTGGCGTCTTAAACAATTTTTGACGATGATTTTTGATTGATCATTCGTTTCAGCTGGAATACTGAAATGTCACCACTTCATTAAAAATACATATACATTTTAAATATCGCATTGTGATGCACTAAGCTACTCCGATGTTTCCATGGCTATTGGCATGCACAGTGCGGTGGTTGTTCCTGCCTGCTCATACTTTACAAGTTAAATTCTTTATTCTCATAAATTGTACATTTAATACAGAGAACATAACATTGCGCATAATGTACGTATATGTTAGAATGCGTGAGTTGTACATATTAACCAGGATGACTGACTCTCTCATATGATACTGATAATTAACATAAGTTGTTTGAAACAGAAATTTTATTTGAAGCAAATAAATCAGTGAAATTTTATTATATTTGGATTTCTAGAATATAAAAAAGAATATATTTATTTCAGCTATAAGTTAAAGAATTACACTTCAATATAAGATGATATCCTACCTTTCACAAGTTTCTGTCAATGTCATTAGCCAATTCTGGTCACGTCGTGACCTAATATAGACCAAATTGGGTAATTCCGATTTCATATCTAGTCAATACGATAGTTAATTTTCCGAAAGTGCACATCTGGCACATTAAAATTTAACAGATATTTTGTTATATGCATTGTATTAACTATTTCTGAGCGAGTACCGCTGCTGATGGAGATAGACTCTCCGAGGGTATCCATCACTCAGTAGGCAGTACTTTGTGCTGTCAGAAAATGTATCTTCAGACGAAGCTCTAGCCAAGATATTGATTATAAGGTACAGGATGAGTTGGTGACCTAACATGATTAGTATTTATCCCCATTTTATACCGACTGAACATAGCCTTACGTCCCTGTCCTCTATTTTGTCAACGTCCAGGTTGAGTAATCTGTGATTGCTTGTCCTAACTTTACTTAAAATAATCTTATTTTTCTTACAGAGATTTGATATTGAATAGCGTTGAAGCTTAAGATAATGAGTAAACTATCTATAGGATATGCGATTTAAAGAATTATTACGATCACTAATCCATTTTTGTTGAAATTGATCACATCATTTTAATTTTAGAGATTCTTAACACATGGCTGCTGAACACTGTGTCACCCTTGAGACCTTTTGTAATTTGTATTCTATGTATAAAGTCGTGCGAATAAAATGATTTCTCTCTTGAAAAGAATCACAAAATGATAGAAAAGAATTCATGTTATTTATCCCCTTTACAGATGAAGATTTAACATATCGTAATCCCCGCTATATTATTCGGACGCTGGTGTTGTTAAGCTTAAAGAATCAATGCTATTCATTTCCTTTTTGGTACGCTAGACTATTCTTTTTATGTAATTAAATAGTTCTTTCGAGGTAGGTTTGAAATTTTAATTGTGCGCAAGTTTATTTGAATGGTAAGGAACCATATACATCGGAAGATTTATTGATAAAATTTTTTAAAGGTTGAAAATCACATCGCATTAATACATCTTTAAAGGTCAAGAATCTATTACCTTTGAATATCTAGTGTCACAAAGGTTTTACGTCGTCGTAGACGTTTTTCAACTAAAACTTTATAAAGTTAGCTTTTACACAGTATTGTGAAGAACATGTACATAGCATTTAATATTATAAAAACGGTAAACCAAGGTATGACCAGCTAGTGCTTAACATGGATTCTGGTCACTGTGTAAAACACCCTACAGACTGCAAAAAGTATATACTGAAGATGCAATCAACAAAATGTTAGAGTTTTTGATAGACAAAATATTTGTTGTGTTTCGCAATATAACTTTCCATCAAACAATCGGTAAACCAATGGGCACAATTTATGCCCCTTTGCCTGCCGATTTGTTTCTTTATTCATGTGAACCAGAATTTTTACAGAACCTTGTCAAATCTGGAGAAAAGACTAAAATGCTAAATGGCTTTGTGTCTAAATAATCCCAAATTCGGAGAATATGTGACTGCCATGTTTCAAAGTGAGCTTGAAATAAAAGATACGACTGATTCTTCGTGTTGTGCTTCATATTTAAACCCATACCTCAAATTTGATACCGACAAAAGGTTACATCTAAAGCTATACGGCAAACGTGATAACTTTATTATTTTTTTTATCAACTATCAACTTTCCGTTTCTTTGCAGTAATACCACTGCTTCCCCTGCGTATGGTGTATATGTTTCACAGTTAATACGGTAAATACGGTAATACTTGTTCCCACAACGGAGACTTTCTACAACGAAGCAAGCTGCCTACAATTAAATTGTTGTCTCAAGGATATCGGAAGCCTAGACTAATGAAGGCCCTTAAAAAGTTTTATGGCCGTTATCACAATATTGTCACTTTATCCTAACATACTGGGTATATTTTACTTACCATAGTTCCTTGTTCCTTTCATTCTCCAAATCGATTTAGCACGTGATGGGTGTAGCTAGCTAGACAGGAGGTGCTTACCCTTGCAGAGTACCCGGACTCACCTCCTTGATGAAAGTTCACGTGTATAACTAAATTGACCAGTTTTCAAAGTTTTTACTTCTTCACCTCCCTTTTCTCCTTTTTTAGGGATTGTGATTTGGATATGGACTTATATATTTGTGCTCTATTAAGATATTGATAGTTCTTTCTTGTTTCTTATACAAAGCTTATGCTGCGTTAAAGTAATAATGCACCCAAAAAATTTGTTTTCAAACAGCTTTTTCAAAGATTAAACTTTATTAATATTTCAGCCTGGAAGCTCTCCATAGCCTCCTTAGACGTGAAGGGTATACGGATCTGCAGTTTATGATAGTGAATAACAAAGCTAACTATTCCATAAATGAAATTGGAGAGCTACAATCACTTGTCTCATTTCCCGTACATCAGGACACCAATGAACATCTGATATGGAGAAAATTAAATGGTCATAAAGAGGATATACTTATATATGATAGGTAGGTATTTTGTTTCATTTGACTTTGAAAAGACTGAGCTAATTAACAAAAATTACTTGGTAGCTGCTTTGTGTTACCCGATATTAGCACTGCATAAGCAATATTGATCAAAAACTAACGTACAATCTGTGTTTTTTATTTGACAAGAATATCGATGTAAACCAACATCCGGTACAATAAAATATATAACACAAATACCTGGTAAATTTAAAACAAATCTGATATTTGGCAATGATACAGAGTAAAAACAACATTTGGTGCCCCTAGAAATGGTTTTCAATGAAATGTAACAACATCTCCTGGTGTTTGTCTGAAATGCATAGCTCAACTCATCTTATTTAACATTTTTACATCGTTGCTGAACCAAAATTAACATCAAAACAGCATATGTCCGGCAACTCTGTTGCGTTCAACAAACATCTAAGATTTTGTACCTATGCTGAGCTTTTAAAACATGTTAACCTTAGGTACTTGACGTTGCCAAGCCAAACATCCTATCTATATCAGATATTTTCAGACAGTTCTTAGATAGAAGAAAGAAATAATTAGTAATTTATTTAAAATTGTAAGTCTCCTTGATAGTTTTACTTAAATCTTAAGGTAGTTCCCGGCACCTGAGGCAACTAATATCCCCGAATTAGGATTTTCTAAAAAATAATTGCACACGTATTCATAAGAATGTGCTTTGTTGAATAAACAAAAAATACTTATGTTTAGGTTTTTTTTTGTTTTTTAGTACTTTTTAACAATCTAATGCTTGTTTCTAAATACCCCTTTATGATAATTTCATGTTTGTTATTGATTCAATAATGACTAGATGTAATGAAAAAAATTATGGTTTTAATTAATATTTCAATAAAAGATGTGCAATGAAGTGACATATATGTACCATTTTTAAATCTTTATTTTTGCAAAACTAAACGATAAATTAACAAGACCCATACGGGATCCAAAGCTGCGTCGCCAGGGCATTATTACTACAGGTACTTATTTCTGATATTAAGAAACAGTATATCTTTAGTAGTTTACAATGTAAGAAATTAGTGTCTGCTATTATTTCAACCAGGAATAAGCAGAAATATTTATACTACAGATTTTGTAACAGCTGTGAAATACATGTATCAAATACTGCCGTTTTATAAAATGTTCTCCCAAGTGCAGGTATGATATTTACTGACCATGTATAAACCATATTAGGTCACCAACACACCATGTAATGATTATATCCTACCAATCTGGTGTTGAAATTTAAGTTTTAAATCATAAAACAAAACTTCTACACTAAACTGCATCAAGCAATTCGGGGTTGCCATTTTTTGTGAAAATATATTGAAAGTAAGGAAAAACATAGTAGCCACATGAACATTGCATAAGTTTTTGATTGAAAAAGTGGTGTTTTTAAATGTTCCTATATAAAATTAAATCGCTTGAAATTCTTCATTTTGAAGCTATCTTTCTGAGTTTCCGAGGTTTTGAAATTTTTTCAATGTTGAATATGTTACCTACAACAAATGCCTTAGACTAATTAATACCAGGCACTCTAAATAACTAGATGCATGCATAATAAAATTATATAAAGTGGTGGGGTTCGAATAAGACTTTAAAACTCTCGCCCTCGGCATTAGGAGGACAGAGTTTCGAGCAGTTCACCCGTTGCCATGATAATAATGGGCAAATGGTATGCTTGTCTGCGGCCCTACTGACCTTATTAAAAAATCGCCCTGATGCGCTAGTACACAGACAATTATATACAATCGCACATTTCGCGCATACATGAACTTTTTCTTAAATTAATCTTATGGGATAAATAAACTTGCTCCCGTCGCGAAAAGCTACAATAACAAACTGGTTTACATTGATCTTAATAAAAAAAGACCTTTCAGTTTCCATTTGACCACCTCCTTTTCTTCTCCGTCAGTAAACTATCCTTTAAAATATTATTTGTATTGACAAAATTTACAAATTTTGAAGACATTATTGTCACGGGCGACAACAATTTGTGCCGACATTTGAGGCACATTTTGTCGCCTATTCTGTAGGGAAAATAAAAGGCTCATCTCGGTACATATTGTCACCGGCTTTAATATGTACCAATGGGAGATAATATGTACAGCCAGTTAATGCACATATCACCGGCGACAATATTATTAGTTACAGAGTGAGATGGTGACCTAATATGGTTTATACAGGGTAAGTAAAATCCATATCTAAGCTTCGGCGAAGGTCACACGTTGACCCTGTAACGATTATATCCGACCGATCTCCCTAGAGAACCAAATTAAATGTATGTTAAGTGATATAATATCCTGTCCAGGTAGCGAGACATTTTTGGAATGAAACATTGCTTACATATTTTTTATGTAAGACAAACCAATGCTACACATTTTTAAAACATTTTCAGGACAATCCTTATAAATGTTTCACACACTATGTAAGTTACAATCCTACCATTATATATATAAAAAACTAACAACAACAACAACAACAACAACAAATTTTTCGAATTCGTTTACACAGCGAGTGAGTGAGTGAGTGACATGATACAGTTGGCGAGGAAAAACGTACGGTTGTGTGTGTGTGTGATAAAATAATGATTTATTTAACTTAGTATCAATTTCCGTAAAACAAAGAGGGGCCTCGGTGGCCGAGTGGTCTAAAGCGCGCGCATATGGATCACAGAGCCTCTCACCGCCTGGGTTCGAATCTCACTCGGGACAGATCCTAGTGTGAGAAAGTTTGTCAGTTCGCTTGCTGAAGGTCGTTTTCTCCGGGCACTCCGGTTTCCTCCACCATCCCAGAACTGACCGCCTCGAAAAAAGTGAAAGAATCTTGACTGGGGCGTTTAATTCCATTACTCCACTCCACTCCGTAAAACAAAGTGACAATACTCCTGTTCCTTAAATTCAAATATTTCGTTTCATTATCAACACATCTATAATTGTGTCCTTATTTGCCGTAAGTGTATGAATTGAATATGACGTGTTTAGAATCGAGCGGTCGTCATTGACGTTGGTCAAGGGAAATAATTCTCATACTGACTAGATAAAGAGTCGTACTGACCCGATATGCTCTATATTAGGTCACCACGTAACCAGGATTGTATCAATGATATTGACAAAACTAGTGAGTGGTAGGATGTATACCGACACAAAATTTTATTACAAATTATCTTTGAATTGTTTGTAGAAACACATCAAATTCAAATAGAAAATGTAGTGGACATTATAAATGTAATTACAGAGGTAAGCTGATGACGATCGTATCAAGATGGCGGACGCAGATTTAGGTGAGTACGATTTTCCGTGATTTCTCTTTGTTTAGCTGCTGCACTGTTATATCAACACATCGGTTGCTTCGATAGTTATATATTAATGGAATTTGAAGTGTATGGTCTTCACAAATTTCGCTCTATCAAGTGTTCTTGGCGTTTGAAATTTTCGCCGAGATATCCGTAACTACGGAATAAATATTTAAAAGATGTCCGTAACTTTGTCTGTGGATGTCCGTATCGGAAAATTTATGTAATCAATAATAACGTCGCTGAACCCAGTTTAGCTGTAATGTGTGCAGCAAAGAATACACATATAAAAAAGTTTCTAGAGAGACGTATGTTTGGAGAACACGAAAAGAAAATAAGTTGATGTGTCGTGTTTGCCGTGTCACGTTTAATATGCGTCTAATTTGACACTGCAAACGATTTAATCAGATTTTTTATTTTGTGTCGTGTTGGTATTTTGTATTGTTTTATTAATTTTTTTTAATTAACCCATGACGATTGATTGGCCTAACCAAGCTTTGGTCTTCACATACCTAGGATTAGCCGTCACCAACTAATATGTTTCAATTCAATACCGGTCTTATATAGAATCACTGCCTTTAAAAATAGTGGGGTGGTTTCAGCTCTATAAATTACTTTAAACCACATTATCGACATCACTATTTTTCATTATTTCCGATGAGCGTCGAGAGGTTTAGATTAAGAGGTCCGATCTATGTGTTATCGTGTTCTTTTCAGTATATTATTTGAATATTCGAGCTTTTATTGTTGAAACTTTAACAACTCTAACTTTGTTCATTAGGAACATCATTAATTAGATAGCACCGTTAAATTTTTCCTAGGCCGGTTGCGGTATTTACTTAATTCCATTACTTTCCACTACGAATCCGTTATAACTCACCTTTTACAAGGTTTAGTACGTAAATATTTGGTCATAATGTGTAATATATGATATATTTTTACACATTCAGGCCATAAGTCGTGTAAATTGTGAAATATAACGGACTCGTAATAATTAACACAGAAGTGTATTGGTGCGGTATATGCGCAATTACGTAATTCCTTATTATTTGATCTTTTAAAGTAATATTCAGAAAAAAAAAATTAATAAAAAATATTATATTTTACACATTCTGGCCATATAAGGACGTCCTAAACCCTGTAAAACGACAGATAAAAGGGCTCGTGGTGGCGTAAAGTGGCTTGTGGTGGCTCGTAGAGGAGCGTAGTAAATAAAGTGACCCATAAAGCACACATGATTTTAATACAACTGCCTCATATTAATATGTTAGTTTAATTTCAATTTTCAAAGTTACGGACATCATTTATAAACCAAAATACTGCAGTTACGGACATCATTTAGTGTAGTTACGAACATCTCGGCGAAAGTTTCAAACTTGATAGAGAGAAATTGGTAAAACCCGTAATCAAATTCCATTATATATAAATATCGAGGCAACCGTTGTGTTGAATTAACACTGCAGCAGCTAAACGAAGAGAAACCAAGGAAAATCGTACTCGCCTAAATCAGGCTCCGCCATCAGCTTACCCCTGTGGTAATTTTCGTATACGCAAAAGGCTTTGTCTCGGTTGCTAGCGACGAATAATCACCATTCTTCCCCCCCCCATTTGTTATATTTATTATTCATTATGTCAATAATATATTTTAATGTTTTTCAGATGTGGACGACTTACTTTCAGACTTCCATATCCAGATAGCTTACTACGTTATCAATATATCCGTATATTTACCATTCTTACATACAACAGAAACCTTTGTAATTGCCGTCGACATAACACAGAAACACCTGTGAACAGACGACCACGAAGGCACCTCCACCACAACCAACACCACGGTGACCAAAATGCCATTATGAACATACATACAGACTCTGATCGCGATAGGAACAGAACACCAAAATGTCTGCGGAACCGACCTTGCAGAAGACGGCTGCAACATAGGCACAGACTTTTACGTACATTGTGAGATTACTTCAACAATGTTCATTCTGTGACCATAAATAGATCACCTTGTATTTGTCTGAATCTCATTAATATGTCGACAAGAAGGTGACGTTGTCGACAAGCGTACTTACCAGAAAGTCTAAATTACTGTTCTTGACCCAATCCCGCGAGGGTTGTAGGACAATGTGTATGCTACGACTGTAACCTAATACGTCAACGGCGTCCAAATACAATTGAGGTCATTCGTCCATTATGACAAATGCTAACTAGCTGACGGTGTTCCTACACGGACTTATCAAACACAGCTTCCTGACAGTGACCTACCCAGGAAACCCACAATAATGACATCACTTGTCGCTGACAAGACACAGGAAATGGGAGCCATTCTTGACAATGACAAGGATCATCTGGTGCATGCCTTTGACTTCGTAGAGGCCACGCTGTCCATTGACAATGACCTACAGAAAACACCGTTTGATCTTGACATGACCAGATCCATGGTGACGATACCTGACACTGACATAGAACTAATATTTCAGCCAGTTCTTGACAATGTGAACAGGGTCCGAAACGAATCAAGTAAAACTTGACAGTGACAGCAGAACAACAGTAGCTGTCTTTGACAATGACGCTTATCACAATCTGGTGAGCTCCACTGTCAATGACCAATCGGAGAAACACCGACAGCAGTGTTGAGATGACGGACCGGAAGGGATAGACTGACCGGACGATGTCATTGACCAACAGTTGAACAGGATACTGACAGCTGACAGTGACACGAAGCAAATGACCAGGTTTCTTGATCTTGACAAGGCTTAGTAACTGGGTCGTGCCAATGACATAGTTCAAACACTGGGTCAGGGGTCAACTGACAGTGTCCCAGAGAACAGAGTACAACTCGGGTTTGATCCTGACTGGGCCAGAATGGACGGCCGGTCGGACAGTGTAGTTGACACACTGTAAGCAATACTTGAGGCTGCCAGACAAGTTCAGGATCTGGACTAGATTGACAAGATCCTAATTCTGTGTGATCCTGACAAGCAAGGTGACAGTGACAAGTTAATACATGACACTGACAGCGAAATTCTGCAATTCAAGGTCAAAGATCGCTTTGACTTTGACGAGAAACAAGACATTCCTGAAATTGTCCAGAGCTAAATAATTAAATATCTCCTTATCAAGGTAACTAGGGGTCATATTAACGCAACTTATCGACACAAAAAAGGACTATCAATGTATTAAGATCTTATATTATTCTAGGTGACTGTTTACGTAACTTACATTAAACACTCGGTTGTAAAAAAATATGTATTTGGTGTAATAAGCCTTGCTATTTTTGACGGCTAATGGATAAAACCCAAAAGGTCTCCATGGTTTCTGAATTATTAGTAGGACTTATAAGACGATGTACATATTTTATGGCGTATCGTCATCCAAACAAGAGATTTACAACAAAGTATATGTCGGAATTGAAATTGAAATTCTTATTCTTTTCTTATTTAGAAATTTAAAATGCTATTTTTAAGTTACTTTATTTTTGGAAAAAACTTTTTTACGTGTATAAAAATATATTGAAAGTTATTAACAGCTACTTGGACTAGACGTAACCGAAACGACAGTAATATAATTGTGTAGTGTTTGCTTAGATAAGCCAAGTGGATGATAATGCATGAAGCGAAATGTCAATGTCCAGAGGTATCATGCTATGTCGTATATGAAGGTTTATTATCAAAACTACAATTAGAAGTAATAGATCTGAAAACCTCGACACTCAGCTTGTCCTGTGGACCTTTATTTCTCTCCTGTAATATTTGTATGTTTTTTTAACGATCCTGAAAATCAAACTTTGTGTTACAAAATAAAAATTTGCAATATTAAAATCTTGTTTTTTTCTGTTTAAAATTTAAATTTTAAATAATTTCGCATTCTTATTCCCTTAAAACATGTATTTTAGCTCGTAATGGTAAAAAAAATGGAGTTGGCTATTATCAATAGAAATCGTAAAAGCTTGGGTCAACTCGATAAGATGTTCATATCAGCTTGACGTTCTATACGCGGAATTTCTAGATGGCGTGGACAGAAAAAAAACGTGTTCGTGCGAAAACGACAACTTCTACAAGAAAGAACAAGGGCCAACTGGGATAAACTGAATCCAATAATGTTATTTATTCTTTAATGCAGTCATAAATGATATATTTAATAAAATTGTGTGTTTTTTTACCATATCGCTTCTTTGCTGTGTTTTTTGACTTTGCCTCGTTTTAGATGAAGAATCACGTGATCAAGGTTCTAAAGTAAGATCGTTGATAGATCAAACAAGCAGACTTTTTCACGCAAATTTCAGTGTAAGTAAAGTTTTATCACGAAATCAAGTATAACATTTTTCATGAGAAGCATAGTTAAGATAAAATGCCCGTTTTAAATTGTGTATTAAAAACTTAATGCAGATTTAAAAGTATTTGAGCCAAAATTTCAGTTAATTTCAGTTATTAATTATCACTCTAAAGCTAATAATCTCTATGTGTTTATTATTTGTCATGGATCGTTTGTTGTGAAATGGTGATTATAGGCCATATAAATACCACAACTTTGCTTATGACTCTTATCGCCATTTCAAAACAATTCTTTTATTATATATTCGTTAAGATGTTTTATAGAAATAATGCTTTCAGAAGCAACTGCAACATTTAATTCTACGATAATTCAAATTCAGAAATTATCTTCCGTCTTGCTCCGTTAAGTAATTTGTCATAAAACTAACCACATGTACTAGTATGCTGTTTGGACACAGAAATTTTGATTGATTACAATTGGCGTTAAAGGTAAAAGGTAATCATGCCATTTATTCATATATATGATGGAACTAATAAACCCCAGAACTTTATAGGAATCACTTTCTGTCCGATTGTCCGTCTGTGCAGATTCGTGTCCTATCCATAACGTTTTCGTTAGTCGACATAAACTTACCATATTTGGCACAGGGGTGTATCAACACGCTTAGATTTATAACCTCTGTATTACCTTGACCCTTGTCCTAAACACATTTAAACATTGATTTGTGTCTGCGCCAAAACTTTTTTTGTTCTTTGACATAGGCTTGCCACATTTGTAACATGAGTATATCAATATGAAACGATGTGTTACGTACAGTCAAGACCTAGATATTACCTTTGCCCTTGGCCTCTTGATCCAAATTTTAGTAATTTTAGCGTGGATTAATGTAGGAGCATAACAAATTTGCCACATGGGTGTATGACCATGAGACAATGTGTTGAATACACCTTATGATCTCTGTATTAACTTGAATCTAGGTCTCAAGGTCAAATTTAAAACTAAGGTTTGTTCCCTCATGCAAAGCATTCCTTAGCTGGATTTGAATTTATATAATTTTGAAACTTTAGATTCGTTTTTTTTTTTTTTTTCTTTCAACTGTTTGGCTTATATTTTTTATGTATCAAACTTTTCGGTCTTAGTGTCACTGATGAGGAATCAATTTCCGAAATGTGCACATCTGGCACATCAAAATTTAACTGGTATTTGTATTACATATTTATATATACACTGATTCATGTTCAGGCCAATACTGTATTGTTCTTCGACATGGGCATACTATACTTAGCAGATGTTCATAGTACTATGAGACAATATTTCGCGTACAATCATTACCTCTATATTACACTGACCTTTGACCTCGACGCCAAAATATCGGGTTTTAATTTAGATACTTGTGTAGGATACATTTGCATAACCTTCAGACCCTCAACTCACCATTAATATATATGCGTGTCGGGGTATTCTTTGTGAATTTTACTCAGTGTTTCTATATTATAATAATGTAAGAATTTATTCATCTCTCTCTCTCTCTCTCTCTCTCTCTCTCTCTCTGTGTGTGTTGTGTGGAGAGAGAGAGAGAGAGAGAGAGAGAGAGAGAGAGAGAGAGAGATGAATAAATTCTGTGTTAGCATTCAATTTATTGACCTTGATGTATTTATTGGTTTTTGCACAAACGGATGTTAATATTATAGGTACTCAAATGTTCAAAGGTTACGAGCTGTATTCAACGGAAATCAATCCACGTTAAAACATTTCTTCCTTTCATTAAACGTAAAAGGAAAACACCGTGTTCAAACTTTGACTCTCGAAAATATAACGGAAAGTTCTTCCTATATTGAGCTACACAGCCACGTAGAGACATTACGCCGCATCCCCTTCATCTGATGCCTACTACCAAAAACAATTCCAATACGTTATTTTTTATTTATGGGTTTTTAAAAAGTGGAAATAAATAAGATTTAAAAAGTCAAAAACCTTTAATCATTTTTTTTCATGAACAAAATCTCTAGAAGCTTGAAATTGCATGAAAAGCATCTCCATACTAATTCTAATAAGTGGACGAGGATTAATGAACTTCATGCATATCCAATGTCACATTAAAGTACATGTATTTAGTTTCTAAAGAATCTCTGTCAGAAATTAAAAGGTCTTCTGACTTTTGATAATATACTGCATCAGCACATATAGCTCTACATAATTTGCGAGGCCTTTATACTTTAAATCACACTTACAGATCGCTGTAATGGGAATTATTAAAACTTTCAAACATCTTGTTTTGAACCAAATAGTCAAAAACCTCAAACTTCATATTAAGTATCAGTGTATAAAGTTATACTCTCTCTCTGTGTTGTGTTGAGAGAGAGAGAGAGAGAGAGAGAGAGAGAGAGAGAGAGAGAGAGAGATGAATAAATTCTGTGTTAGCATTCAATTTATTGACCTTGATGTATTTATTGGTTTTTGCACAAACGGATGTTAATGTTATAGGTACTCAAATGTTCAAAGGTTACGAGCTGTATTCAACGGAAATCAATCCACGTTAAAACATTTCTTTCTTTCATTAAACGTAAAAGGAAAAAACCGTGTCCAAACTTTGACTCTCGAAAATATAACGGAAAGTTCTTCCTATATTGAGCTACACAGCCACGTAGAGACATTACGCCGCATCCCCCTTCATCTGATGCCTACTACCAAAAACAATTCCAATACGTTATTTTTTATTTATGGATTTTTAAAAAGTGGAAATAAATAAGATTTAAAAAGTCAAAAAACCTTTAATCATTTTTTTTCATGAACAAAATCTCTAGAAGCTTGAAATTGCATGAAAAGCATCTCCATATTAATTCTAATAAGTGGACGAGGATTAATGAACTTCATGCATATCCAATGTCACATTAAAGTACATGTATTTAGTTTCTAAAGAATCTCTGTCAAGAATTAAAAGGTCTTCTGACTTTTGATAATATACTGCATCAGCACATATAGCTCTACATAATTTGCGAGGCCTTTATACTTTAAATCACACTTACAGATCGCTGTAATGGGAATTATTAAAACTTTCAAACATCTTGTTTTGAACCAAATAGTCTAAAACCTCAAACTTCATATTAAGTATCAGTGTATAAAGTTATACAAGTGACTGAAGCCAGTTGTGATTATTCATATCCAATGCCACAGTGATCTGAAGAATATTGTAAGTATTGATATAACGATCATTCAGATATATGGTTTAAGGTAATACGTTCAAAAGTCAAGGTCATAGCTGCATAAAAAGACAGAAATAGTTAATTATCTTGAAAACTATTAACTGTATGTATATTCATGTATATTAAAATATTGTAGGAATTCAATTAACGATCATTTGATATATAGTTTTATGTCAAACTTTCAAAATTTAAAGTCATAGCAGCATAAAATGATAAAAATAGTTGATAATCTTGAAAACCGTTAACTTTTTATATAGGCATGTATTTACAATATTGTAGGTATTGATATGACTATCATTATAATATATGGTTCTAGGTCATACGTTCAAATGTCAAGGTGATAGCAGCATAAGAAGATTGAAAATGTTAATTATTTTGCAAACTAGTAACTTTTTGTATATGCATATATATTAGAATATTGTAGGTATTGATATGACGATTGTTTTGAAATATGGTTCAAGGTATTAGGTTCAAAGGGCAAGGCAGCAAAAGAGAACTTTAATTGCTAACTATCTTGAAAACTTTTTGTATAGGCATGTATATTAGACTTTTGTAGGTTTTTATATGACAATCATTTTGATTATGTTTCTAGCTCATTGGTTCAAAGACCAAGGACATTGATGCATAAATATACTTGAATGGTCAATGATTTGGAAATTAGTCATTGTACCACAGTTACTACATGCATATTAACTACTTATAAATGAAATGTGACTAACTTTTTGGGGATTTGAGGCATCCATATGGATAGTCTGTTCACATAAGGCTTTGTAAGAGACTGTTAAGAGTCAAATTTAATATATCCATGGTTGTTGCCATGGGGGAAATTGGTAGACATCCATTGTACATACATTAGTATAAAAAGTCTTTAAAGTATTAGTTCAAAGCTTTACAAAAGGATGGAAATAGATATCCAAAACAATGTTTTGATATTTTGTTAAATTTAGATAGTGTTGGAAAATGTGCTTTTAATTAAGGCATCTAATGTTAAAAACACCTTAGTATAATTATGGGTTTCAATATATGTGGTTCTTGTAATTAGTAGGTGATGTGTTTATTCAAAAAGTAAAAGACAATTGTGTTCAAGAGTGGTATACTTCATTAAGAGACTATAGTAAATTAGACTTCTATAGAAGTTTTAAATTTATATTTGAAACAGAAATTTACTTGTCTGCTATATATTGTAACAACTATGCTGTTGCCTTATGCAGACCAAGAGTGTCTAGCCATTGTTAAAATATTAGGAAAGGGAGGGAGTCAATTTTAATAAGAGAAGAAAAAGTGTGTAAATATTGTTTATCTCATGGTTGCATGCAGTTGAAGTTAAAAACCATTTTATGTTTATATGCAAACTTTATACTTCACTTATAGATGAATGTCATATTGTTCAGATGATGCAACAACACCATAAACTATGGCAAATATTTTTCAATGCACTAATAAGGATGTTTTGTATAACTTGGAGAATTATGTTTTTTTAGTTTCAATCTTAGATACAGGCATATAAGTTCTGTTAAAGTATTTAATTCGTTAATACAACTATGTTTTGCATTATATATAAAATTGTTGTAAGCCACTAATTATGATCTGTGTTTCTACCTTCTGGCATATTTAGACAGTGATACGACTGAAGAAACTCTGGTTGTGATGATGTTCATGCAGTGTATTATATATATATATATATATATATATATATATATATATATATATATATATATATATATATATATATATATAATATATGTAAGATTTTAACATTTTAATGCCATTTAAACACTTTGATTGTGTACTAAAATATAAAATATAATTGTAATAAAAACTTTAAGAATAAACTAAGAATAACATCCATCTGCCAACAGAACAATTTCAAACGTATCAAGATTAATTGCACGACAGCATAAGAATTTCATATAATTTTAAAAACGAAATAAAGTCAAACGTTAATAGTTTCACAGTTTGCAAGAATTGTTGGCATACCATATGGGAATAGAAAAGGTTACTTTTCAAGAAATGTACAAGCTGTGTCTGATGCAAATCTTAAATTTTCAAACATAGTTGCTAGATGGCCAGGATCTGTGTATGATTAAAAACAATTTCACAATAAATGCTTGTTGACCTCCACCTTTCAAAAGTCTTCTCTTAACTTTTTACTTTTTTACTTTGCTTCCCTTTTTATGATTGCAGCAGGTTTTTTTTACCTGCTTCTCATCTCTTTTTTTACACCAGGGTTTGTATTAAATTCCTCTTTTAAAACTTTTAAAAACATCAGCCTTTTTCTTAATTGTTCGAAAATCACTTTGCTTTGATTCTAAAACATTCTTTTTTATGTTGATCTATTAACTCTCAAATTATTATTATTTTTTATTTCAGAAAAGAACCTTTTTCTTAGTAGCCATTTAACCTTCTTTCACGAGACACTTTGGTGAGAAAATGTTTTTTTTTGAATACCAACTCCTCTCAATTCCCACTCACCCTAATTAATCCCACTTTACATGTACCTGAAACTAACTAATGAAGTAACACTGAAAAACAGCTAACAATGCATTTCCCGTCCAAAGTATACCTAACTGCAGTTTGAGCTATATTAATTCAGTAATTAAGGTTTCTGCTTTTACACGTTATATCTGCATTTGCAAATATTTTGCCTCCGTCAATTAGTATTATTTCAGGGCAGATGTGTGAATAATTGCAAAAACCTTCTACTCCTAATGAAATTCGTGTTTGTCACTATTTTTTTTCGTTCTTTAAGTCTTTGATCTCGGATTTCAGTATGAACTACGGTGCAAATTTTGAAATGTGGAACTTTTTTATATGTGTGACGGGTGGTAGGAGTGACAGTTCAATAATTTGTTTGTATCTGGTTCTTTGTAACATATGTCCTTTGTGATTAACGTGTGATTTTTTATCACCTGTAATTTGGTTTGCCGGATTCCGTCGTAAACATAATGGTTGGATGAAGATTGCTCAATACTTCATATTCTTTTAACAAATTTTTTGATTTGTTCCAAATTAAAAAGCAATCGTCTAGATATCGCTTTCAGGAATTTTTAATTATCTGTGAAAATTCTCTATGGTTTGTTTCCTTTAGTTTGCGATAGAGTTGCTGTTCTAAAAAACATTTCCAGTGTTGCCTTAGGTGATATTTTTGTTCCCATTGTTGTACCGCAAATCTGCTTAAAGTGATTTTCGTTGAAGGAAAACAAATTGTTTTCCTAAATGAACTGCAATGAGTCCGCTACAAATTCAAGTGTAAATCTGCTAGGTAATAGGTAATGGTATCTTTCTGTTATATTCGAATATTTTAGCCGCGAGTTTTTATGTATTTAATGCCATAACAGATAATTATATATAAACTTGTAACATCGAATGTCACCAAAAGAAAATTGATTTCTGTTGTTTTTGGTAGATGAGGTAAAAAAAAATCTATAAAAGCATAAAACTTGGAATAAACGCATTTTAGACAGCAAATGATTTTATTTGATCTGATTTGATGGGGTTTTAAGTCCCAGTTAAGAATATTTTATTTAAATTATTGAACGTAATCAGCTTTAAGTAAAGTGGCAGAAATTTCTACCTTTGCAATGCGCTTAGGGCAAAAAGCAGGGAGAAGGTTTTTTAGCGTGCCATGCTGCCGTGACACCGGAAATCGGTTTTTAAGGACTCATCCAAAGGACTCCGAGACTTTCATTTCTAAAAGCAGCGTAATTGCCGAAAAACAGTCACGACCAGTTTTCAAGTCTTGGTCAGACCCGGCCGGGGTCCGAAAATATTTGATTTACAGATGTGAGACATGGTCATATATCGGGTTATCGGTTTATATCGACACCTTCTTATTGTGTATAAAATCATGGTTTGTAGTGATACGGGGTTTTCCTTTTTAACATTCGCAACCATGGTTAGTAATTTCAATCAAAATAACCGTCTGGCTGGTAAATGTTAAAAGAATTAAAAGGCAAATTCCCTAGGTATACAAGTTAATATTAAATATCCTGGTTAGCTTACAGACAGGATTTGCTACAATGGTGGCAAAAGTGACGGACATCAGGCGAAAAGATGAACAAAAGATGACCAAACGGGATCGCACGGTCGGTGTCAGCTCTGACAAAGTGGTATAATATCACAACTTACATCTGACCGAGAGTAATATGGTTCCAGAAGATGCAGAATGATAATATACAGATTAATGAATTTGTGGTGGGAATACATTAATGAACCGGAAAAAAGTTTAAAATTGCAACAAAAACATATCTATATATTGATTATATATTGACTGTATGAATAAGCACTGGTGAAATGGTTATCCGTGCGTAACACCATATACAAGTAAACATTTACGTAATGTTTGGAACATTGTTGAAAGCACTGACAGTATTGATCATATATATTCTGATCCTAGGCGTTAGAGAAGGTTCACCGATAATTCTTTTTCACCAAATTTAACATATCGTGCATAAATCCAAGAATATCCTATATTTCGCCCGAGGTATTAGATTTTAACGAAACCCCCAGAAACATGTCATTCGATCAATCCACGAATGCACAACAGTTTATTCTTCACTACTTACGATGCAAGTCCCTCCATGAATGATGATATATAGCACAATGGCTTATTATGACATCTCTAGAATTTTTACAGCTATGCGAACTTCTATGTATAATGACATGATAAGTAAATAATAATAATAAATAAATAAGAAATAAATGATTATTCAGTTTTTCATGGCATTGGCCAATATCACACATGTCGTTATAATAGTTTATGTCCGGTGTACATATTACTTTAAAGTGATTACATATGATAAATACCAAATGTAACAAAATGGTGTTTTAATTGCATATACATGTTTATATAAAAAATACATATATTTATGCAATACACACTGTATAGCTAATAATGTAATATTACTGTATACCACATACACTGCTCATATACAACACTTTGTTCAAATAATATAACAATTATATACTTTGGTAGTTGTTATTATTTATATAATAATACTTACAATAAGGTATTTTGTGTGGTAATTACCAAATGTAACAAAATAGTGGCTATACTTACATAAACAATTTTATATCAAAATTACACATATTTATGCAATTCACACTGTAATCAGTGTATAACTAATAATGTAATATTACTTACTGTATACCACATAAACTGATCAATAATTATACACTTTGTTAGTTGTTGTTATTTATGTAATACTTATACTCTGTGTAGTAATATATAGCTTGTTATAAATTTAATTTAAAGACAACATTTTCTGTCTTACAGACATGGCTTTCCATATAAACAGTGTTGTATGTTTCAATACTATAATATCCTTACTCCGAAACAATGATTTTAACTTATACAAATTTGGTTTATTGTGACAGTACCTGGGTAAAAAATTTACTCCAAGATCCTGGTAAATGGGACATTCTAACATAAAGTGGAACTCATCTTCCACTTTACCTAGATTGCATATTTCGCACAGTCTATTGTCATATTCAATATTTTTATGTCTGCCTACTTCAACATTAAGGTTGTGTGTAGAACAACGGATGCTGAAAAGTGAATATCGCAGTCGATTTCCCAATGAATCCACAAGGACGATAAATGAATAATCTGGCGCTATCAAAGAGTAGAATGAACACCTATGTGAAGTGTTAATAAACTCCTCTGTTTGTTGTAAACTGGCATCTTTCAGTCTTTGTTTAAATTCGATTAAAAATAGCTTAACATCGCCAACACCTTGTTGTAACCATACCAAACCAAAACCAAACTCAAACAGAGTTTCACGTATTAATGACACCCAATTTTGTTTACAAAACGTATCTAGTATTTTTAACATTTCATAAGACTGTAATGGATATCTTCCATGGTCTAAGGTTAGCAAACGTAGCCAATATTTGATTGGTTTACACATATATGACACATATAGAGCCGACCTGCTTCACTCTGTGGGTGCAACCACGTTTGAGACATTCTGACCCCAAAAATTCAGTTGCAAAACTTGTAGTGTACCAATTCGATATCACTCCTAATATCCGTCCACCATATCTCTGCACCATATGTAAGGATTGGTAAAACCTTGGCATCAAAAATCTTAAATGCCGTAACACTATCCCTGTGACCAAGTTTACACATAGTACACATTATTATATTAAGCGCCTTTTGTGCTTGCATTGCAAGAGTTCTACAGCACTGGGACCATTTCAACCTATTTGAAAATAGGATTTCTAAATATTTGTAGTAGAGAACAATTTCCATTTTATTATCGTTGCACATCCATTTCTCACTCTTTGAAAGATAATCTCCATTTCTAAACACAATGATATTACTTTTTTCCAGGCTGACTTGGAGATTCCATTTAGTACAATATACTTGTAGTATATTTAGCTTTGTCAGCAGACCTGTAACCAAGTCTGCAAGGAGATCCAAATCGTCAGCAAACAGCAATAATAGGATATCTTTGATTTCACTTGTAACAGATATACCCCTATTATCTTCAGTATGAAAATGGTCAAGTATAATGTTTTTGTACATTCCTTGAGGAGGCCAAGATTGTTATTGAACAAGCAATTTTGGAACAAAGTGTTAGTGACTGTGTTTTATGCCGTTCAAATACTAAGTGTCGAATAAACAGTGTTATAAAACCGGATGAAAAATTTGAAGCATTAAGTGACCTAAAAAAGGTGAGAGTCCTGGAATGGATGGAATACCGAATGAGTTCTTCAAATATTTAAGAGATAGACTGTTACCTGTTTTAACAAAACTTTTCTACAAGATATTTGTAAATGCATTATTCCAAAATGAATGGTCAAAGGCAATGATTATCCCCATATTAAAAAAGGGAGATAAGTCTGTCCCAGCCAATTACAGAGGAATTTCACTGTTAAATGTTTAGTGTAAGCTTTTCACATCTGTTCCTAATAAGCGTTTAGTTGAATGGTCAGACTCCATATATATTTTAAGTGAGGAACAAGCAGGTTTCCTGAGGGGATATTCAACGGTGGATAATATATTTATTCTACAGTCTTTAGTCTGGAATTACCTTTCAAGGAGACGTTCAAGGTTTTATTGTGCGTTCATAGACTTTCGTAAGGCATTCGATATGATAAATCGTGAAAAAACTTTTTTATACCCTTCTTACATCGGGAATACATGGTTACATGCTTAAAATATTATGGAGTATGTATGAAAAAATCAGTCCGTGTGTAAAGGTTGGTTTTCAAGTAACTGATCTCTTCAATTGTATATCAGGAGTAAGACAAGGTTGTCTGTTAAGTCCGTTTTTGTTTGTATATAATGACATAATTGGTGAAATGAAAAAATGAGGGGCAACATGTATCAAACTTTGATAATTGACTTAAAGAAAGAAGTTCAGTCATTGAAAATTGAGAATAATGCCCTGAAGGCCGAAATATAAACTTGACAATCAAGGTGGTTGATTTGGAGTAGTATTCACGACGGAATGCCATTCGTATTTCCGGAATACGAAAATCTTCGCCTGAAGAAACTGATACAATTGTGTTAAAAGTGGCCAAAGATATAGGAGTAGATATAAGTGACATAGATCGGTCGCATCGTACAGGTAAACAACAACAAGGCACAAACCGACAAATTTTAGTCAAGTTCACAGATTATCATGTTAAAAGGCAAATCTTGAAATCACGTTATACTCTGAAATCAAACCCTTCACTGCGAAATGTAGATATAAAGTGAGGATCTCACCAAAAGCAGACATGCCCTTTTTAAAAGTGCACGAAAACATTATTTTAAGAAAGAGTTGAACAAAGTTTGGACCTGGGACGGTAAGGTATTTGTCAATAATCGATCTAATGTTAAGTTTCGAATCGACAAAATTGAAGACCCAGATAAGTTCCAGGCTAAAGTTTGTCATTTACCTCCACTGCATCATCATCTTCAGTTTCTGGCTCCGATCAGCACCAGACTACATCAACGTGGTATTATATACATTGTTAGATAAGTGCGCGTTATGTACACCCTGTGGACTTACAGGGGCATTTTAAAGACACTAACAATCTACAGTGTTAGTCTATGTTAATGCTGTATAAACTTTAGACCCCACCTCTAATTATTGTTGTTGTTGAATTTTTGTATGGATAGTTAACTCTCGGTTTCGATGTTAACCATTACAAATATTGATTGAATAAATACTGAAATAATGATAAATAAAAAAAGATGCATCAACAAATTATTAAATTTAAGTGTTTCTAAATAATATGATTTCATTTAGCATTTGAACTCCCCATTAAAAAATATCAATTAAATGAAAAAATTAAAAAATTAATATAATAGAATAATAAATAAAATAAATAAAAAAGTAAAAATAAAATAAATTAATTTTAAAATGAAAAGAAATATAGGTAAATGGAATCTTTCATATTTGGAAAGGGGATTTAAAGTAACTTCATTTATGTTTTACAGATATTTCAACAATTGTAATTTCTAACCATCAACACAAGTAAAGATTTTACAGATTTTCTGAATTAAAAAAAAATATTGCCTTGTTGAGGAGACTTTAAACAAAACATACAAACATGTTAGATATCTTTTTATATTGAAGAAATAACAATGCAAGGAAGCTGGTTCCAATTATACATGTATATTTCTGTCCTCTGGCGAGGGTGAAAACTACAACAAATGAAATACTTGATATAAATACAATAATCAATCTATAATTTCTAATTTACATAAACATAATGTAAACAATCAAATATTTCTATATAAAATACCATAATAACAATAAAATGACATTAAGTATGAAATATTACGCTCTCAATGATTAATAACGTGTTTTCGTGGATGAAGGGAAGTAACTCTTACAATCATATATACCATGTGCTCGGGAAGTAGGTAGCCAACTAAAGTTACTAAAGGGCTTAAATAGGAAATAACTTGATATGTAGTTAATAAGACTTATATATAACTGATTTACACAAAAGAAAGTTAAACTTACTCCTTTGGGAGGCCAGAATCACTAAATATTTTTGACAACCAAGAAAGCGGGAACATGGAAATAGAAACTGAAAACTAAAACACAAATCAAAAAAAAAAACGACAAACGTCTAAATCCGGCACGGAGACGTCACACTTCCCCTCTGATTTCTACCAGAAATCACTATATTACTATGTATAGCAAAAATGCTTTCGACAATAAAAAATAGCATGTGAATATGATAACGACATTACACAAATTAAATGAAGTCATACTTATGACGCAACAAATCAATAAAATATTCAAAAACACAAGTTCTGTCTTCAATAAAAAAAGCAACTATCATAAAATTTAAGCACTTTCCAAAAGCAACACAAGTTCAGTTACTGGCCTCACGTAAATGGTACGCCGATTGTCCTTAAAAATAACGACCTCAACTTTGCGGATATGTCCATCCTCACTAGGGAATGCTCTCTGAATTTTGCCCATAGGCCACTGGTTGCGTGCGCACTCACTGTCCTTAAGTAATACGATGTCCCGAGGCTTAAGGTCCGAAGAAAGTTTCTGCCACTTACTACGTGGTTGTAAACGATGAAGATATTCAGATCTCCATTTTTTCCAAAAATCATCTGCGAGCACTTGAACCCGTTTCCAAACTGATTTAAGAGCATCCTTTGAACTAAACAACGGAAAAGGATTGAGGTCTTTCCCTGATTTCATGGTTAGCAATCTAGATGGTGTGAGCAGATCTGGCGATTCAGGATCTGTTGATACGTCAATAAGCGGCCTGTTGTTTACTATAGCACAGACTTCAGCCATGAATGTAGCTAACACGTCATGCGTAATATCGTTATATTTATATTGTAAAAGCATAGAATTAAGTATCCTTTTTGTGGTTCCAATAAGTCTTTCCCATGCACCACCCATATGAGGAGCATGTGGAGGGTTAAATTTCCATTTAGTACGCGATTCAGAAAGAAATTCCGCAACAGGACCTTTTTCAACAAAGTCAGCATCGATTGACAATAATTCCAACGCACCAACAAAATTAGTTCCTCTATCAGACCGAAATATGGAGACGGGGCCACGAATTGCAATGAAGCGTCTCAATGCACTTATGAATGCTGAACTTGAAAGTTCTTCTATAATCTCAATATGGATAGCTCTTGTTACCAAACAGGTAAATAATAACGCCCAGCGTTTATGATTAGCAATCCCTCCTCTAGTTCTACGATATACGACTGGCCATGGTCCAAAGGTGTCGACTCCAACATAGGAAAATGGTGGAGCTGGCTTACAACGATCCTCAGGATGTTGCCATTTCAGTTGACCTCTCAGCTTTCGACACAGAATGCAACTGCTTATCTCTGTTGTAATGGTACGCTTTGCTCCTACTAACCAGAATCCAGCTGAACGCAGTGCTCCTTCTGTAAAGCTACGTCCCTGATGGAAAACCTTCTGATGCAAGTGACGGACGATTAAACATGAAACATGATGTTTTTTCGGAAGTATTATCGGATGGCGCATGTTCTCATTGATAATGTCATCCGAGACTTTATTTAGCCTACCACCTACACGAAGCAGTCCATCAGCATCCAAGAACGGATTTAACGAAATAATGGAACTGTTATATGGGATACATCTGCTGTTCTCTAAGCACTGAATTTCCTGTTTGTAAGATTCTCTCTGAATCAACATAATTATCACATGTTCACAACGCTGTAAAAAATCTGGGTCATAAGGACTACTGGGTAAGTTTGATTTGTCAGTTCGAAATCGAGATGCACAAAACTTCAGATGAGCCACAAAGTGCACAAGTCTATTCCAGACAGAGAATCTACTAAACATATCTGAGAATGTCCGAAACTGCACTGGGGAATCTAACTGTTCCAACTTACAGACGCTTACTTCAGGACGAATATCAGAATCACTATCTGGATCCACAAGACAATGATGCGATGAATTTAACGGAGCATCGTACGGTTTCTCTGGACCAAGTATCCATTTGGAATGTCTAAGTGTGGATATATCTACAGGTCTGGTGGCTACATCTGCAGGATTATTTTCAGACGGAATGAAACTCCACTGAGACGGCTTGCTGAATAAACGAATCCGCCCGACTCTGTTTCCAACATAGATGTAGAACCGTCGACTTTCATTAGAGATGTAACCTAGTACCACTTGACTATCACAAAAGAAATGGAAGTCAGTCGCAGGTATATTGAGCTGATCCCGGATGGTTTCTGAAATCTGAGTGGCAAGCACGGCCGCACACAGCTCAAGCCGGGGTATTGTATGTCCATGAGACGGTGCAACTTTAGCTTTTCCGATTAGAAAACTGATATTATCGGAACTACCATCAGATAGCTTAAGAAAGGCCACTGCCGCAATTATGTCCTTTGAGGCATCTGAGAACACAAGAACTTCACGTTTGGAAGCACTACTGAAAGAGCAATTTCCATACCTTCGAGGAATATGTAGAGTTTCAAGTTTGGGTAATTCGTTCACCCACAACTCCCATTTGTTATAAAGAGATTCAGGTAAAAGATTGTCCCAATCCGAATTTGAGGTAATGGACATCATTTCCCGCAATAACAATTTGCCTTGTACTATCACAGGTTGTGCAAATCCTATAGGGTCGTAGACACTGTTAATTATAGATAGAAGTCCACGCCATGTATAGGGCCTTTCCATAGGTTTCACTTTGAATGTAAACATGTCCTCTTCAGTGTCCCATATAAGACCAAGACTTCTCTGTATAGGGAGATTAGCTGTCCCAAGGTCAAGGTTCTTAAAGTTTTTATCAAGGTCATCTGGCGCAAATGAAGAAAGCACATTTCTATCATTTGAAGCAAATTTATGGAGTCGGATATTTCCATTTTCTTGAAGGGCTTCTTTAGTGCGAAGCACCAAATCTACTGCATCTTTCTCGGTTGTGCATGAGAAAAGGCCATCATCCACATAGAAGTTGTTGATAAGGTCTTGCACATCTTGGTCTGAATGTTCAACAACTTTACGGAGACCATATGTTGCTATAGCAGGTGATGTGGTATTGCCAAAAACATGCCTTGTCATCTGGTAATCGACTAGAGGCTGGTTTACATTATTGTTCATATGCCACAAAAAACGCAGAAACTGTCGCTGTTCTTCAGGAACTTTAAAGTTATAGAACATCTGTTCCACATCCATAGTAATGGCTACACGTTCACGTCGGAAACGAAGCAAAATTCCCAGCAAACTGTTACAAAGATCTGGTCCTTGTAGTAAAATACTATTTAAGGATATGCCTTGGTATTTTGATGAAGAGTCGAATACGACACGCACATTATCTGGCTTTTTTGGATGAAAAACTGCAAACATGGGTAGATACCATTTTTCATTGGATGGTGGTAGATTTGGCGCCAATTCTGCATGATTATTGTCAAGAAGTTTTTGCATGAATTCAGTTACCTGTTTCTGTTTAGCAGGATTGCACTTTAAGTTCACATCGAATGACATAGCTCTCCTAAGTGCCAAGGGTTTGTTGTTCGGTAATATAGGTCTGTCTTTGCGAAATGGCAAAGGTGCTTGCCAATGACCGCTATTAGTTCTTTTGAATCCAGTATCCATGATGCTCAAAAATGCTCTGTCTTCCATAGACAAGCCAGGTTTTTCATCGCCCTTGGTACGACAAAAAATAGGGTCTTCTTTAATTGTAATATCACTTAAACACGGTTGTAAAAGCGATGGTCTACCATCTATAAGGACTATGTCTTGTTCACATAAATTACCTCCGGCTGGTGAACTTTACCGAGACAAACGTCACCTATAACTACCCATCCAAGGTGTAATTTCTGTCCATAAGGGAGCCCATCATGGCCAAGCCTTTGATCAAGCACGTGGTGAGCCGTAATTAAATCCCTACCAATTAAAAGTTCAATGTCCGCATTTTCATTTATTGGGGGTATGCAAGACGCAATGTCATTAAGATGTGGGTAACTGATAGCTACAGACTGAGAAGGAATTTCATCTCTATTATTTGGCATATGATTGCATTCTATTAGACAAGGCAACTGAAGCCTACATGATCCGTCATGTGACTGTACAACATACCCTGTAGCTTTACGTCCAGATGTTGTAAATTTTCCGGCACATGATGACAGTATGTACTCTGTTTCTGGGCCATTTTCTCCAAATTTGTTGAAAAACTTAGATGTGGCTAAAGATTGATTGCTTTGGTCATCTACCATACAATAAACTTCCCTAGCATTATGTGGTTGACCTTTCGGAAACACCTTAACCAAAACAATTTTAGCACATGATTTGCTTGTATTATAAGTAGTACTGCACACATCTGTACAACAGGAGCCCACTTCGGTTTCGGGCAGTTGTTGGGGTCTTACCTCCCCCTCATGCTTTTGCGTGGTTTCAACATGAAGGACAGTTGGGTGATCTGATGACTTACAAGTGTTACACTGTACGGTTTCTTTGCAATTTTTTCGCAAATGTCTTTTAGAACCACAACAACGAAGACAATATCCATTTTTAAAAAGGAAATCTTTTCTTTCCTTCACTGACTTCTGAATAAACTTATAACAGTCTCTCAGTTCATGCTTAGAGTTTGAACCGTGCAAGGGGCACTAAACATCTGTGACTATGTTATCATTTATTGGGTTGTGCTCAATACCAGTTTTATGAGTAGATACACGACCTTGTTTATAATTTTTCCCCAAACCTTTAGGCCTATTTTTGGAATCGTCTGGTGAAGTTTCAAACACATAACATGGATCATTCTTTATGCGAGCAATGTCTCTAAGGAACTTGGTTAATAATGAAAAAGGAACATGTGACACATTGTTTGTTGTCTTGTACCGATCAAACTCCACAGCCCATTTCCCACGAAGACGCTTAGGGAGTTTGCGAACGAAATCATTGATCCCACTTACAGTATCATAATAAGCAAATGCCAGTCCAAAGTTTGAATCACATTTAACTGACTCCACTTCTGCGGCCAGATCAGAAATATCAAAATAGCGCTTTTGATCACTGTCATTCAAAAACGGAAAGTTAGCAATTCTAGTTTTGAGAGAATTTTCAATAGTCTCTGGGCTGCCATATTCGCTATCAAGTCGTTTCAGTATATCACTAACTGTTTTTCCCGGGTCGCGAGGGTTTGATGCACGTATGTTCTCCGCTCTAACTTTGGAGTCAGGACCCAAATGATTAAGCAACAGGTCTAGGCGTTCCAAATCAGATGCATTAATTTCATCCATAACGCTAAGGAAACTATACTTCCATGTCAAATACCTCTCAGGTTTATCGTTGAAACGTGAAAGCCGTTTTGGTATAAGCTGATTTTTAGTAACAAGTAAGGCTAGGTGTGCTGCATTATTATTATGATCCATTAAACCTTGACTATGCACAGGATAAAATGGTGTAGCTTGAGGGCGTAAAACATTAACCGTATTTTGAGTTACAGAAGGTATGCATGTCTTAACTTCATGTTCAACCTCGCAAGGGGGTTCGTTGTTATTCATGTTCTCCTTCAAATAACGTTCTCTTAGGAAATCACCACCACTCTGTGTAGCTGGCTTAGTAGGTTTTACATAACTTTCAGATAAATTGGAATTGGAAAACTCAAGAGCTTTACAAATAGCACCTAGTCCTGTCTCGGCTTCCTCGAGTTCGCGTTTAACTTTGAGCAAGGTCCGGGTAGCTTTAAGCTCTGCTTCCTTCTTGATAAGTTCAGCCTCCTCTGCAGCATACTTGTAACGAGTTTTTGCCTCCTCGAGTTTAGCAGTTTGTTTCAGATACACTGAGGTAAGATGACTACTAGCACCACTAATTCGACTTGACCGTTTGCTGCCATGAATAGAATGTTTACTACGTTGGGAACCATGAGGTTCTACTTTTGATAGTGCGGAATTAAGTCTATCTTGAAATGACTTCACTTGGTCAATAACTATTTCTCGGGCATGACTCACAGATCCAAGGATAGTCTTACTCTCTGTAGATCTGAACCCAGTTAGATAAACCTTGAAGTCACTATACACTGCTTCATATTGATCACAAAGCTTAATTACAGTATCATGCAACTGTTTCACTTGAGCAAGTTCAACGCCCTCATCAGTACTGGACCGATTGTACTGATCTATCTGTTTTTCAATGTTTGTTAACTTTGAAATGTACTTATTAACATTCTCTTCAAACTGAAGACTTCCCAACTCTGTGGTTGTTCTCTGCTGGCGCAGCTCCATGATCAGCCAGATAATAGGATTTTCACTGAAGAAATAACAATGCAAGGAAGCTGGTTCCAATTATACATGTATATTTCCGTCCTCTGGCGAGGGTGAAAACTACAACAAATGAAATACTTGATATAAATACAATAATCAATCTATAATTTCTAATTTACATAAACATAATGTAAACAATCAAATATTTCTATATAAAATACCATAATAACAATAAAATGACATTAAGTATGAAATATTACGCTCTCAATGATTAATAACGTGTTTACGTGGATGAAGGGAAGTAACTCTTACAATCATATATACCATGTGCTCGGGAAGTAGGTAGCCAACTAAAGTTACTAAAGGGCTTAAATAGGAAATAACTTGATATGTAGTTAATAAGACTTATATATATAACTGATTTACACAAAAGAAAGTTAAACTTACTCCTTTGGAAGGCCAGAATCACTAAATATTTTGACAACCAAGAAAGCGGGAACATGGAAATAGAAACTGAAAACTAAAACACAATTCAAAAAAAAAAAACGACAAACGTCTAAATCCGGCACGGAGACGTCACATATATTATGTTCTATTTTTGATTTTTCAAATGATTTATTCATGTTAATATGTAAACGAGCATTTAAATGTTAAACATATGAAAAAGCAGACAACTCCGGTGTCACATTCACCTGCATACAGGTATATTAGGCCTTTACATATTAACATGAATAAATCATTGGAATTCACCATAATTGCTGTCCATTTTTTATATAATTAATTTTTGTGGCCATCTTAGATGGAATTAAAAAAACATGTGACCTCTGGCTGCATAAATATGTTCAGTTATAGATTTCAGATGAGCCACCAGAAACCTTTACAGCTCTATGTTCATTGTTTAAGACATACACATGTGACTGTTTTTGTGTATGAAGTCATGTTCAGTATTCTGTTCATAGTGACATGGATATGTGACATGTCTGATCTGATGTACGAATGGAATTCTAATTTATTTCAATTCTTGGATGTCAATAATGATATGATTACAACTTCAATTATTTTGGTAGTGACCATATGGAGTAATTACAGGAACTCTAGTCCCCCACTGGAACTAACTGTCTTTTGGTGAAGGTATCTTGACTGGGTAATTACATTTTTTCTTCTCTGCTCTCAACTTAACCTTCTTGCAGTGAATATTTTATGTTTTAACACAAATGTGGTGTGCTAAAGTTAATTAATTATCAAATAAATTACATTAAAATTTTCTATGTATGAATGAAAAACATCATAGAAAATAAGAAATTCAAAAACAGAACATAATATAAAAAGATATCTCACATATTTGTATATTTTGTTTAAAGTCTCCTCAATAAGACCATTTCTTTTTAAATTCAGAAAGTCTGTACAATTTTTACTTGTGTTGATGTTGAGAAATTACAACTGTTGAAATATCTGTAAAAAATTTAATGAAGTTAATTTAAATCCCCTTTCTAAAGTTGAAAAATTCCATTTACCTATATTTCTTTTCATTTCAAAAATAATTTATTTTATTTTTACTTTTTTATTTTATTTTATTTATTATTTTATTTTATTTTATTATTTTATTTTATTTTATTATTTTATTTTTTTTTAATGTGGAGTTCAAATGCTTAATGAAATCAAATTATTTAGATACACTTAAATTTAATAATTTGTTGATGCATCTTTATTTTATTAATACATTTTCAGTATTTATCCAATCAACATTCAGTAGTTTTTTCCAGATACTCTTGTTTCTACCGCAACCACATGATGACCCTCGTTAGGCTATAGTAAAAAAAACTTTGTTAAATCTTTATTCTATAATAATAATAATAATTTTATTATTATAAAAATTATCATTATTATTAACTGTTAGGAAAATTGTTTAATTGATTTATGTGAAAAATAATTTGCATGAATTAACATTCCATAGTTTTATAATAATAATAATAATTTAAAATAATAATAATAATAATAATAATAATAATAATAATAATAATAATAATAATAATAATAATTATTATTATTATTATTATTATTATTATTATTATTTTTATTTTTATTATACAAGAAGAGAGATAACTGAATGGGAAATTATATTAGAAAAATCACATTTATAGCAATTTAACTTGGTCAAAAATTAAATATTTAGAACATGTAGAAATGACCTAGTTGTAGTTTTACATCCAATTAAAGTTAAGATTAAATTCTATCAATTTTTTTCTACGAAAGTTATATTTATTATGTGAATATAACTGGAAGAGTAACAATACTAGAAACAAAATTCAAGTATAAAGAAGCGCCAAAACAAGTCCAAAGCTTACAACGGCGTCTATATAAATAAATAAATGAAAGAATATATGACAAATCCATTTTTCCAAAGTTATCACGGCAGGTCAGGTACCTGCATTTGTATAGAAAATTATAGAATTCAAATGGAACAGATTAACCTTTTATTTTCATCACAATTTTCAGATTTAAAAGCTATAATGCTCTGCAATTTTCCATCTTTTCACGACTAAAAACCCGTTTATTAATTTATTATTTTCATAAAACTAAATACCCATCACAAAAAAGCGAAGATTAACGCTAAGTTTTAGCTCACCTGGCTTTAGCCAGCGTGAGCCTATGGTATGATGCGGCGTGTGTATGTGCGTGCGTGCGTGCGTGCGTGCGTCCGTAAACTTTACATTTTAATCTTCTTCTCCAAAACCACTGGGCCAAATTCAATGAAACTTGGTAACCATTATGCCTGGGTGAAGTCCTGTCAGATTTGCGCAAATGAAAGAGTTATGTCCCCTTGGGGCCCCATAAGGGGGGAAATAGTGAAAATTTTTAAAAATCTTTTCCTCTGAATCTACAAGAGGTATACCTTAGTGATTTCATTTATAACATCCTTAGGTCAAGTAGTTTCAGATTTGCACAAATGGTAGCCATGGGGCTCAAAATGGGGAAATGGTAAGGTACTGAGTGGGGAAATTGCTTAAAATTATGTATTTGTCAGTATATCTTGAAAACTATTAACTTTTTGTATAGACATGTATGTTAGAATATTGCAGGTATTGCAACAACGATCATTTTGATATATGGTTCAAGGTCATATGTTCAAAGGTCAAGGTCACAGCTGTAAAAGAAGACCTAAATTGCTAATTATCTTGAAAATTATTAACTTTTTGTATAGGCATGTATATTAGATAATTGTAGGTATTGCAACAACGATCATTTTGATATATGGTTCAAGGTCATATGTTGAAAGGTCAAGGTCACAGCTGCAAAACAAGACTTAAATTGCTAATTATCTGAAAACTATTAACTTTTTGTTTAGGCATGTATATTAGAGTATTGTAGGTATTGCAACAACCATTATTTTGATATATGGTTTAAGGTCATATGTTGAAAGGTCAATGTCACAGCTGCAAAAGAAGACTTAAATTGCTAATTATCTTGAAAACTACTAACTTTTTATATAGGCATGTATGTTAAAATATTGTAGGTATTGACATGATGATCATTTTGATATATGGTTCAAGGTCTTATGTTGAAAGGTCAAGGTCACAGCTGCAAAATACGCCTTGAATTGCTAATTATCTTGAAAACTATTAACTTTTTGTATAGGCATGTTTATTAGATTATTGTAGGTATTGCAGCAACGATCATTTTGATATATGGTTCAATGTCATATGTTGAAAGGTCAAGGTCACAGCTGCAAAACAAGACTTAAATTGCTAATTATCTGAAAACTATTAACTTTTTGTATAGGCATGTATATTAGAGTATTGTAGGTATTGCAACAACCATTATTTTGATATATGGTTTAAGGTCATATGTTGAAAGGTCAATGTCACAGCTGCAAAAGAAGACTTAAATTGCTAATTATCTTGAAAACTACTAACTCTTTATATAGGCATGTATGTTAAAATATTGTAGGTATTGACATGATGATCATTTTGATATATGGTTCAAGGTCTTATGTTGAAAGGTCAATGTCACAGCTGCAAAACAAGACTTAAACTGCTAATTATTTTGAAAACTATTAACTTTTTATATAGGCATGTATGTTAAAATATTGTAGGTATTGACATGATGATCATTTTGTTATATGGTACAAGGTCATATGTTGAAAGGTCAAGGTCACGGCTGCAAAAGAAGCCTTAAATTGCTAATTATCTTTGAAAACTACTAACTTTTTGTATAGACATGTATATTAGAGTATTGTAGGTATTGGAACAATGATCATTTTGACATATAATACAAGGTCATATGTTGAAAGGTCAAGGTCACAGCTGCAAAAGAAGACTTAAACTGCTAATTATCTTGAAAACTACTAACTTTTTATATAGGCATGTATGTTAAAATATTGTAGGTATTGACATGATGATCATTTTGATATATGGTTCAAGGTCTTATGTTGAAAGGTCAAGGTCACAGCTGCAAAATACGCCTTGAATTGCTAATTATCTTGAAAACTATTAACTTTTTGTATAGGCATGTTTATTAGATAATTGTAGGTATTGCAGCAACGATCATTTTGATATATGGTTCAATGTCATATGTTGAAAGGTCAATGTCACAGCTGCAAAAGAAGACTGAAATTGCTAATTATCTTGAAAACTACTAACTTTTTATATAGGCATGTATATTAGAGTATTGTAGGTATTGCAACAACCATTATTTTGATATATGGTTTAAGGTCATATGTTGAAAGGTCAATGTCACAGCTGCAAAAGAAGACTGAAATTGCTAATTATCTTGAAAACTACTAACTTTTTATATAGGCATGTATGTTAAAATATTGTAGGTATTGACATGATGATCATTTTGATATATGGTTCAAGGTCTTATGTTGAAAGGTCAAGGTCACAGCTGCAAAATACGCCTTGAATTGCTAATTATCTTGAAAACTATTAACTTTTTGTATAGGCATGTTTATTAGAGTATTGTAGGTATTGCAACAACCATTATTTTGATATATGGTTTAAGGTCATATGTTGAAAGGTCAATGTCACAGCTGCAAAAGAAGACTTAAATTGCTAATTTTCTTGAAAACTACTAACTCTTTATATAGGCATGTATGTTAAAATATTGTAGGTATTGACATGATGATCATTTTGATATATGGTTCAAGGTCTTATGTTGAAAGGTCAAGATCACAGCTGCAAAACAAGACTTAAACTGCTAATTATCTTGAAAACTATTAACTTTTTATATAGGCATGTATGTTAAAATATTGTAGGTATTGACATGATGATCATTTTGTTATATGGTACAAGGTCATATGTTGAAAGGTCAAGGTCACGGCTGCAAAAGAAGCCTTAAATTGCTAATTATCTTGAAAACTACTAACTTTTTGTATAGACATGTATATTAGAGTATTGTAGGTATTTGGACAATGATCATTTTGACATATAATACAAGGTCATATGTTGAAAGGTCAAGGTCACAGCTGCAAAAGAAGACTTAAACTGCTAATTATCTTGAAAACTATTGACTTTTTGTATAGGCATGTATATTAGACTATTGTAGGTATTGACATGGCGATCATTTTGATATATGGTTTAAGGTCATATGTTGAAAGGTAAATGTCACAGCTGCAAAAGAAGACTTAAATTGCTAATTATCTTTGAAAACTACTAATTTTAGCTCACCTAGCAAAGCCAGAGTGAGCTTATGGAATGGTAAAGTGTGCGTGCGTGCGTCATGCATCCGTAAACTTTAATCTTCTTCTCTGAAACCAATAGGCCAATTCAAATGAAATTTGGTATGGAAGGTCCTTATTTGCTATAGATTAAAAATTGTATCCGACATGTCCGTCCTAAATCCAAGATGGCTGCATTTATGTACCGATTTTGTTGAAATTTAATACGTAGAAAATAGTCTCGGGGGATAAAACATATATAATGGGTTTCTTTGTACGATTTTTAGTTTTTCCAATAATTACGTAATATGCAAATAAGTTCTATTTTTAGCTTTGAAAATCTTCTTCTCTGAATGTACATGGCCAATTGAAATAATATTGAATGTGGAAGGTCCTTGTGTGGTATAGATTCAAAATTGTTTTCGACATGTCCGTCAGAAATCCAAGATGGCTGCCGTTAC